>CM077156.1:180789228-181291675 GCA_039583875.1 Platanthera guangdongensis
TTTGTGCGATATTTCACAACATTCTCAACTACTAACGAAGCGAGTGGGATAATCACACACCAAATAAAAAAAACAGTCGCCCTATAAAAACATTTTAATAAATCCATATAATGAATAGTACGTCTCAATCGTTATAGTTAAATTATGATTATTTGTCATAGTGTAATATTTTATAAGAAGTGTTTTTTGTTGAAACGCGTTTTCATAGTGTAATATTTCATAGTGTAATATTTGTCCGTCTGGCCAAAGCTCTTGCCCACCACCGTATCGGGGTCACAACCAACACGGTAAATCTCTTGAGCATTTTCTCCATGGCGTGCAGCCGGAGTTAGTCTTCCTACACCGGGATGGCCCGTAGCCCCCCATTGTGTCATGGCGCGCAGGCCGAAGACTCTTGCTATGCGCTCCAACAGACCGCCGACCTTTTGGTCTCACGTCGGACGGACATAGCGCAGGTCGGATCCTCCCCCCCCGTTGTCTCAAATCGCCTTGTCTTCTCCGAGTACAGCGTACTCTGGCTATATCAAAGGCGCGGGTCGGTCTCACCAATCCTGTTCTTGGCATTCAAGCCTGGGCATATCTCGATACCCATTTCCTTAGCACAACAGCGGGTCTTTCCTGGGCCTCCCAGTACTTCCTGTGACTCTCTCCATAGGTGGACACCGCACAAGCACAAATGTCAGGGGTCTTTCCTGGCTATCATGCCAGTACTTCCTGTTACTCGCTTCACAGGTGGACACCCTACGACATCAAGCATCACAAAGGGCATTTCCTGGTCACACCAGTACTTCCTGTGTCTCATACACAGGTTGGACCCAAAAACATCACATGGCTATTTTCCTGGGCTACCACTCCAGTACTTCCTGCTACTCCTTTTCACAGGCATAACTCATAGACTCCGTACACTACACGTTATCACGGAGTCTTCTCCGGTTCGTATGCAACATCACCAATCCAGACCAACCTGTCCAGATGGGCTTCACACAGCATGCCTATTCGTACTTCATTTCCGGATCTATATGCTAACAAAGGGGATTTCAAGCATCCACCCAAAGATTTCCAAAATCAGCCACCTCTTGGTGGGGGAAATCACAAAGCTATGCCAAAAAGAAAGCCTTCACATGGCTAGGAAGAAAATTCGTTACCCTTGACGACCGCTTCGGTGCCATGACCTCAAAGCTTGCTTGCAAGACTCGCAAGAGCGTTTCCGCCACAACGCCGTCTTCGGAACTCTTGTCGGTAAACCGCAGCACCACCCAGCAGCAGCCCCCCTTTCCCTCCTCCTCCTCCTTTCTCTCTCTCTTTCTCTCTTAACTTGAAGAAAGCTAAAGGCCAAGAAAAATGAGAATCACTTCTCTGATTTCGGCCTTAAGAAAAAGAGAAGAAGCTTCAGCCCTTGGATCCCAGCTGAAGGAATGGACGGCCACGATTCTGCCAAAAACACTGATTTTGACCCGACACGGCCTCTGACACGGCCGTGTGCCAGGCCGTGTGCCTCAAGCGGTGGTCAACCGACTTATCCAAACCAGTGACACGCCCATGGGACACGCCCGTGTCATGGGCCGTGTCACCAACACGCCTTCAGACACGCCCGTGTCTGTGGCCGTGTGCCTGGTGAAAACAAATCCCAAACATCCTGAGACTTCACACGGCCTGTGACACGCCCGTGTCCAGGCCGTGTGCCATGACACGGCACAAAGACACGCCCTGTCGAAATCCTTTGGCGGGCTGAGTTCGTCGACCCGATTTGACACGCCTGTGACATGCCCGTGTCACAGCCGTGTGCAACTTCTCGACACTCGACACCCACGTCTCGACACTCCGACGATCGTCGAGTAAAAGTCGTCGAGACAAACGACACGGCCTTGGACACGCCCGTATCCTGGGCCGTGTGCCTCCTCTCGACACATCGTCGAGTGAAAAAATCGTCGAGACAAAGCCGATCGTCGACACAACCTCGACACACCTCGACCGCCCGTGTCGCAGGCCGTGTCAGTTGACACGCCCTGGGACACGCCCGTGTCCCAGGCCATGTCACCCAAAAATTCTGTTTCAGAAATTTGGGCTGTTACAATCCTCCCCTCCTACAAGAAATTTGTCCTCGAAATTCAGACACAGGAAGGCAACAGAAAACAACAAGAAATATGTTACAACATACAAAAGTTTATGTTACAACATCTCTCTCTCAAGGTTACAAAAACAGCTCAGGGAACTTTTCGCGCATGGTTTGCTCTCGCTCCCATGACAGTTCTTCACGGCTGCAGTTGTCCCACCGGACTTTCACCATGGCGACCGCCTTGTTCCGCAACTATTTCTCGGCTCGATCTTCGATCTGAATGGGTCTAACTCTCGTTGTTAGCCATACTCCACCGCACACACGATCGTCCGCGATCACTTGAGCTGGATCTTTCACGGCCTTCCGAAGCACCGAGATATGAAAGACATCATGCAATCCACCCAAGTCTGCCGACAGAGCTAGCCGATAAGCCGCTTCGCCAACTCGCTCAACCACTTCAAAAGGACCCAAATAGCTTGGGCTCAACTTTTCAATCGTCGAATCCTGGAGACACCTTTGAATGGCTTGATCTTCAAGTAGACCCAATCGCCAACCTCAACTCACATTCCGGTGCTTGGCATTGTATACTTCTCTTGTCGATCTTGAGCAATAAGCAATCTCTCTCGAATAGTTCGTATGGTTGAGTTTGCTTCCCTAACCTCATTTGGTTTAACAACCCGAGCTTCGCCCGCTTCTACCCAAGCCAGGGAGTACGACACTTCCTTCCATATAGAGCTTCATATGGTGTCATCCCAATACTCGCCTGGTAGCTGTTATTATAAGCAAACTCTACCATATAGAGATGATCTTCCCATCTCTTTCCGAGTCAAGGGAGCACATTCGAGCATGTCCTCCATTGTTCTGTTGTACGTTCAGTTTGGCCATCCGTTTGGGGATGAAAGGTCGTATTGAAAGTCAACTTCGTACCAACAGTCGGGAACTAGCCTCCAATCATTTGACGTGAATCGCCCATCTCGATCACTTACGATGATCCGAGGAACACCGTGAAGCCGCACAATTTGATCAACATATAACTTTGCCAAACTTTCAACTGAATCATCCCGTCTGTTCGGGAGAAAATGTGCTACTTTTGTTACCGGTCACAATGACCCAAATGGAATCATTTCCTCGCTGCGATCTTGGCAACCCATGCACAAAATCCATGGAAATATCATCAAATTTCCACTCTGGGATTGGCAGTGACTTTAGATAACCGCCCGGCTTTTGGCATTCCGCCTTCACCATTACACATGTTTGACATTTGGCTACATAAAGGGCAACATCTTTCTTGAGTCCTGGCCACCAGAAAAGTTTCTTCATATCGTTGAACATCTTTGTGCTCCCGGGTTGAATGGAATACTTCGTATAATGCGCTTCATACATCAGTTCTTCCCTCAACTTCCCCACATTTGGGACGCACAAACGACCCTCTTTTCGCAAAAGACCGTCATCCAGGTGAATTTTCCCTATGGCCCTTCATTCACATAGCGTAAGAGATCTTCATACAACTCCGTTGCCCGTCGAACTCGGTCCGCAAGGTCACATTGCACCTCGGTCCAGTTCAAACATACAGTGGCAGTGGAACTCTTGTCAACACAATAGATCTCCAATGCCTCCAGTTCCTGGATAAGACGTTCATCATGCTTTGTAACCAATTTGCTCTAGCCGGAACTCGCCGACTCAAGGCATCCGCGACAACATTCCCCTTCCCGGGCGTATAGTGAATCTCAAAAGTGTAGTACCCAAGGAACTCCAACCATCTTCGTTGTCGCATGTTCAAGTCTTTCTGCTCCAAAAGATACTTTAGGCTCTTATGATCGGTATAGATCTCCACCTTCACTCCATAAAGGTAGTTTCGCCACAACTTGAGTGCAAAAATCACCGCCGCTAGTTCCAAATCATGGACGAGATAGTTTCGCTCGTGCACCTTTAGCTGGAGTGAGCCATAAGCAATCACCTTTCCATTCTGTAGAAGAACGCAGCCTAAGCCGCTCCCTGAGGCATCACTATAAATCACAAATCCATCGGTTCCACATGGCGAAGACAACATTGGCGCCGTGGTCAACCGAATCTTCAGCTCTTCGAAAGCTCGTGCGCACTCTGGCGTCCAAACGAACTTCTGATCTTTTCGCGTCAGGTGGTTAGTGGCAAAGCGATCCGCGAGAAGTTTTCCACAAATCGTCTATAGTAGCCCGCAAGTCCAAAGAAAACTCCTGACCTCGGCAACGGAAGACAAGATTGGCCACTCCTGTATGGCCCTTATCTTCGCTGGATCTACTGCAATGCCGCTCCACTCACCACATGGCCCAAAAATGCCACTGACGACAGCCAAACTCGCACTTCGAGAACTTGGCATATAGCTGATTTTGCCTCAACGTGTTCAACACCAACCGCAAGTGAACCTCATGCTCGGCTTTGGACTTTGAGTACACCAGATGTCATCAATGAACACAATCACAAACAGATCCAGGTACTCACGAAAAATGCGGTGCATCAAATCCATAAACACCGGGGCGCATTGCACAGTCCAAATGACATGACTGTGAACTCATAGTGCCCATAACGCGTTCCAAATACGGTTTTGGGATGTCACCTTCCCGAATTCTTAACTGGTAATAACCAGATTTCAGGTCCAACTTCGAATAGACGGTCGAGCCCACCAGCTGATCGAATAACTCATCAATCCGGGGTATCGGATACTTATTCTTCTCGGTCAGCTTATTCAGTTCACGGTAATCGATACACAACCGCAACCCACCGTCTTTCTTCTTTACAAAAAGCACAGGCGCACTCCAAGGTGACATACGTGGGCATATATAACCTTGCTCCAACATTTCTTGGAGTTGAACCTTCAATTCAGCCATCTCTTTTGGCGCAACGCGATATGGCGAGCGGGCCACAGGTTTCGCACCTGGCACCAACTCAATTGTGAAGTCAATCTCCCGCTGGGGTGGTAGCCCAAAGAGATCCGTGGGAAACACATCTGTAAATTCTGCCACAATCGGAACCTCGCACAAACTGGCCTTAGGCTCAACAGCCTGAATTAGTGCAAAGTAACATTCCGCACCCTTCCGAACAGCCTTGCCTACCTGGAGTGCAGACATCAATGTCCCGCCCACTCCTCGCATACCCCGAACTTTGTCTCTTGTTCGGTATTCTGGCCCAACGTGATTTCTTTGGACTGGCAATCAATCATAGCATGCTGCTCCGCAAGCCAATCCATCCCAAAAATCACATCGAATTCCGATATTGGCAAAACAAATGCAGTTAAACGAAAATCCCGACTTCCTAACTGAACCGCCACATCGCAAGCTTGATCCGCAAGCATCCAACAGCCATTCGGCAACACCACTCTGACGCTATCTGTCTTTGCACGACTGGGTATCCCAAGCCGCGTAATAAACTCACTAGACAGAAAAGAATGCGATGCACCTGTATCAAACAGTGCTCGCGCCAGCGTGTCCCGAATCATAACAAAGCCTATGACAAACATGTCACACATACAAACCGCAAACATAGGGGTACTAAGCAAAGCATACAAACAATAGCATATGCAAAACTAAACTCATACCTGTGACCACGTCACTCTGCTTGATGGCCTCTTGCAGGCCAAGATTGTAGACCCGGGTCGCGCCTGCGAGGCAGAGGAATCCACCACCGCCTTTCCTTTTTTCACATAAGATGCTCCCGCCTTCTTTCACTCTTTGGCGGCATCCGACAATCTCGCGCAATATGCCCCATGCGGCCACAATTGAAGCAGACCCGAGTATCCGGCTTGGAGGTAGCCCCTGACGTTGCTCCCGTTGCAACTGATGAAGGAGCTTGTCCACTAGGCTTGGACTTCTTGCCCCATCTCTTTTTATAAAATGATTTTCCAGATCGGGGCGCCTTCCACTCCGGTTGCGTCACAGCCAAGATCTCTTCCCTTGCACCCTTTTCATATCCTTTTCCAACGCGGTCGCGTGTCAACCAATGCTTGGAAACCTTGGTTCACAGAACTTGACACAAGGAACCTCAGCTCGTCCCTCAGTCCTTCATAGAACCGATTAGTCTTCCTCTGTTCATCAGCAAAGATCGAACCCGCATACCGCCCCAAGCGAGTAAATTCATGCAGGTAGGCATCAACACTGCCATCACCTTGTGTTAACCGTTGGAATTCATTTTCCATGGCTATCCGCTGAGCCGCAGGAAGGTGCTTCACGAGGAAGAGCCGGGAGAATTCTTCCATCGATACTTGGTTAACGGACGACCCGCCAAGTGATGCAACTCCATCTCATCCCACCATAACCGAGCTTCTCCTTCAAGCAAGAAGGTAACTAAGGTAACTTTCTGATGCTCCGCCGTTCCTATCGCCGTCATCACTCGCTTGACGCGCGATAGCCAATCCTCAGCCTGAGTCGGAGTTCCCGCTCCCGAGAACGTAGGCGGATGGAAACTCATAAACCGCGTTAGCTGCTTCTCAGCCGCTCGAGGAGCCAAATGCACGACAGGTTCAGGCCTCGCCGCCACCTGTTCTGGCCTCACAGCCGCTTGCTCCTGCCTAAGGGGCTGGCCTTGGATCATGGTAAATAAGGCCTCCGCAACTAAACGCACATGCTCCGCAGACGGTGGAGGTGTAGGCACCGCGGCTGGTGCCGTACTTTCATCAGAACGCTGGGGCTCAGACGGCCCAGCTCCACTTCGTGTCACCTAAAGGTGGACAAGACACACACATTAGCGGTCGTACCCAAGCAAGCAACACAAAGAAGAACACGCAGGTTCCTCAAACACATCAAGTTTGCATTCCTATCATGGACATTCAGGAGTTCATTCGTAGACTTTGGTTTGCACAAACACGTGCTCGCCACCCCATAAAAGAAGTCGGCCACGACTTCGAGAGGGAAAGACCAGGACAACCGATACCAAAAATGTAACAACCCCATCCGTTCATATGATATATTCTAGAAGTCCGGCCGGGGCCCCACAGTATATATCACAAAATAGGCGGTGAAGGTACAGGATGATACCAGAGTAGCGCATCGCACCTATCACAAATCATTCTAGCGGAAGCCTAAACTACTTGAACTCCTCATGAATGTCCAAACATAAAACTCCACATTTATATATCTATAGGAATGTCTTACACCAAGTCCAAAGAGTTGGCCTTATGGCCTTACATGGCTTTCACACAGTGGCCTAAACAAATTGGCGCGCAGGCCGGCCACAAAAGAAAGAAAACACACAACACACAGATAGCCTTCGAGGGCTAGCACAGCAGCAGCAGCACAACAGCAGAACATCAACCTCTATGCGTCCCGCTCGGCTCTCCAGCACCTGTACAGGACAATCCACCCAACGGTGGCAAATAAAAGCAACGGTCAGCGTTCAGCTGACCAAATTATAATAACGACCCTACCCCTTCTCTCAGGGCAGCGGTATCTTCCCTGCAGGCGTAGTCAAACACAAGTACGGTAAATATATCATCAAATGTGCTTTCACGCACACACCATCACAACTGTTCGCCACCCGGACCAACGGTCCGTGCACTCAGGGCACATTCTTGGTGTTCTGGCAAAGCTCTTGCCCACCACCGTATCGGGGTCACAACCCAACGGTAAATCTCTTGAGCATTTCTCCATGGCGTGTAGCCGGAGTTAGTCTTCTACACCGTATGGCCCGTAGCCCCCCATTGTGTCATGGCGCGCAGGCCGAAGACTCTTTCTATGCGCTCCAACAGACCGCACCTTTTGGTCTCACGTCGGACGGACATAGCGCAGGTCGGATCCTCCCCCCCCGTTGCTCAAATCGCCTTGCCTTCTCCGAGTACAGCGTACTCATGGCTATATCAAAGGCGCGGGTCGGTCTCACCAATCCTGTTCTTGGCATTCAAGCCTGGGCATATCTCGATACCCATTTCTTAGCACAACTGCGGGTCTTTCCTGGGCCTCCCGTACTTCCTGTGACTCTCTCCACAGGTGGACACCGCACAAGCACAAATGTCAGGGGTCTTTCCTGGCTATCATGCCAGTACTTCCTGTTACTCTCGCTTCACAGGTGGACACCCTACGACATCAAGCATCACAAAGGGCATTTCCTGGTCACACCAGTACTTCCTGTGTCTCATACATAGGTTGGACCCAAAAACATCACATGGCTATTTTTCCTGGGCTACCACTCCAGTACTTCCTGCTACTCCTTTTCGCAGGCATAACTCATAGACTCCGTACACTACACGTTATCACGGAGTCTTCTCCGGTTCATATGCAACATCACCAATCCAGACCAACCTGTCCAGATGGGCATCACACAGCATGCCTATTCCGTACTCCATTTCCGGATCTATATGCTAACAAAGGGGGATTTCAAGCATCCACCCAAAGATTTCCAAAATCAGCCACCTCTTGGTGGGGGAAATCACAAAGCTATGCCAAAAAGAAAGCCTTCACATGGCTAGGAAGAAAGTCGTTACCCTTGACGACCGCTTCGGTGCCATGACCTCGAAGCTTGCTTGCAAGACTCGCAAGAGCGTTTCCGCCACAACGCCTGCTTCAGAACTCTTGTCGGTAACCGCAGCACTACCAGCAGCAGCCCCCTTCCCTCTTCTCTCCTTTCTCTCTCTCTTTCTCTCTTAACTTGAAGAAAGCTAAAGGCCAAGAAAAATGAGAATCACTTCTCTGATTTCGGCCTTTAAGAAAAGAGGAAGAAGCTTCAGCCCTTGGATCCCAGCTGAAGGAATGGACGGCCACGATTCTGCCAAAAACACTGATTTTGACCCGACACGGCCTCTGACACGGCCGTGTGCCAGGCCGTGTGCCTCAAGCGGTGGTCAACCGACTTATCCAAACCAGTGACACGCCCATGGGACACGCCCGTGTCATGGGCCGTGTCACCAACACGCCTTCAGACACGCCCGTGTCTGTGGTCGTGTGCCTGGGTGAAAAAAATCCCAAAACATCCCGAGACTTCACACGGCCTGTGACACGCCCGTGTCCCAGGTCGTGTGCCATGACACGGCACAAAGACACGCCCTGTCGAAATCCTTCGACGGGCTGAGTTCGTCGACCCGATTTGACACGCCCTGTGACACGCCCATGTCACAGGCCGTGTGCAACTTCTCGACACTCGACACCCACGTCTCGACACTCGACGATCGTCGAGTACAAGTCGTCGAGACAACGACACGGCCTTGGACACGCCCGTGTCCTGGGCCGTGTGCCTCCTCTCGACACATCGTCGAGTGAAAAAATCGTCGAGACAAAGCCCGATCGTCGACACAATCTCGACACGCCCTGCGACACGCCCGTGTTGCAGGCCGTGTCAGTTGACACGCCCTGGGACACGCCCGTGTCCCAGGCCGTGTCACCCAAAAATTCCTGTTTCAGAAATTTGGCTGTTACACATGATACTAGTCTCATACCCAGGAACTGACAAGTTTCTGAAGTACTTTTTCTATCTACCTTGCATCCAACAAAATCAGCATCAGAGTATCCAGTTAACTTAAATTCTGATTTAGCAGGATACCATAGGCCTAGATTAGGACAACTCTTTATATATCTTAAAATCCTTTTAAAGAAAATTAGATGAGATTTTTTAGGGTTCACTTGGAACCTAGCACAAAGGCATGTAGCAAACATAATATCTGGCCTACTTGCTGTGAGGTATAATAGAGACCCAACAATGCCCCTATAAAGTTTCTGATTTACAGGTTTTCCTGGTATATCAGAGTCCACAACAACATTGGTGGCCATGAGAGTTTTCTTAGCTGAGGCATCAGCCATCCCAAACTTCTTTATAGGTTTTTTAACATATTTTGCTTGAGAGATGAAGATGCCATCAGGGAGCTGTTCACTTGGAGACCAAGGAAATATGAAAGCTCTCCCATGCTACTCATTTCAAATTTAGAATGCATGAGGTCAAAAAACCTCTTGCACAATTTTGAATCTGTAGAGTCAAATATAATGTCATCTACATAGATTTGCACTAATAAGATTTGGTCCTTATGATGTCTAGTGAAAAGGTTTTATCTACAGGTCCTCTTGTAAATTTATGCTATAATAAGAAACTTGATATGGTCTCATACCAAGCTCTTGGAGCTTGCTTTAGATCATAAAGAGTCTTATTTAATTTAAAAACATAAGAGGGATAAGTTGGAGAAACAAAACCTGGAGGTTGTTCTACATAAACCTCTTCTTGTAACACTCCATTTAAGAAAGCACTTTTCACATCCATTTGAAAAACTTTGAACCTTTTGAATGCTGCATAGGCAAGGAAGATCCTTATAGCTTCCAACCTTGCAACAGGTGCAAAGGTCTGATCATAGTCAATTCCTTCCTCTTGCCTATATCCTTGAGCAACAAGCCTAGACTTGTTCCTCACAATGACTCATTGGGTATCAAGCTTATTCCTGAAAACCCATTTGGTTCCAATAACTGGGTAGTTTTGGGGTCTTGGAACCAAATCCCAAACTCTACATCTCTCAAATTGGTTTAGTTCCTCTTGCATTGCAAGGATCTAGTGGGGATCTTGCTCAACATCATGAATGGTTAAAAGTTCCACCTGAGAGAGAAAACATGCATGCATCAAGTCTTCGTTGAGTTGATGTCTTGTCTGTACACCTGCTGATATGTCTCCAATTACTTGAGATCTGGGTTGATCCCTAAGTGTGACAAAATCAGTGGGTGGAGTTGGTTGTGCAATAGCATTTTGAATAAATTCCTCTTGTGGAATTATATTTGCTGTTGGTTGAGGCTCATGTTCTTCAGCTTCATCTTCTTCGTTATCTTCAATGACTTGTGGAGAGGGATGAGTGGGAACCTCTTGGGTGAGTTTTAGTCCATCCAATGTCTCACATAAGTGGGGTACCTGCAAGTTGCTACTGGTAGAAACTTCTTTCTCCTTGCAGTACATGTTAGTTTCATCAAAAGAAACATGAATTGACTCCTCTACTTTTAATGTTAATTTATTAAATATCCTATAAGTCTTGCTTACTTGAGAGTATCCTAGAAAAACTCCCACTTCAGCCTTAGCTTCATACTTTCTAATATATTTATTGTTATTATTATGTATATAACATGTACAACCAAAAACTTTAAAATAGTTTATTTTAAGTTTCTTCCCTTTGAGCAATTCATAGGGAGTCTTGTTCTTCAGTTTGTAAATTAAACTCCTATTCAGGACATAATTTGCAGTGCTTACAGCCTTTGCCCAAAAGGTTAGTGGTATGTATGCATCAGCAAGCAATATACCTGCAGCTTCAATGAGTGTCATATTTTTTCTTTCAGCAACCACATTTTGTTAGGGAGTTTTAGGAGCTGAGAAGCAATGTCTGATACCTTCCTTCTCACAGAACTCATGCATAAGAAGAGACTCAAACTTTGTGTCATGATCACTTCTGATCAATGCAACATGAGTAGAGAACTCAATCTGTATGGTCCTGAGAAAATCTGTAAGAACCTTGAATGTATCTGAGTTTGTTCTCAGAAAGAATACCCAACTGAACCTGGAGAAGTCATCCATTATAACTAAAGTGTAGGATTTCCATCCTAGACTTTGTACAGCAATGGGTCCAAAAAGATCCAAGTGTAGCAAGTACAAGATCCTAGGTGAATCACTCTTATTAATTGATTTGAAACTAGTTTTAGTTTGTTTGCCTAGTTGATAAGCCCTGCAGAGACCTTCCTTCTTGTAGGGAGCAGAAGGTAGACCTCTAACAAGGTTGTGCTTAGATAGCCTAGCAATATTTTTCAGGTTTACATGTCCTAGTCTTTTGTGACATAAGTCATTCTGATTACTAGTTAAATTCAGTAAACAGATATCAGTTATGGCAGAAAGAAAATTTACTAAGTAAATGTTTCCTTGTCTACTTCCAGTTAAAACAGTTTGGTTATTTTTATCAATGATAGAGCAAGTAGATGGATTAAAGTATACATGATAACCATCATCACATAATTGACTTATGGAGATGAGGTTATGCTTCAGTCCACTTACATATGTCACCTTTCTGAATGTGACAACTCCTATTCTTACTTCTCCAAATCCTTCTGACTGAGCACATTTGGAGTTACCAAAGATAACCTTTGGCCCCAGTTTGGACTTGTAGTTGAATAAGATGTCCTTGCTGCCAGTCATATGTTTGGAGCAGCCAATGTTCAGGTACCAAGTTTGATTTACCCCTGGACAATTTTTCACCTGCAATACAAACAGTTAATGATTTTTGACCCAGGTTACCTTGGACCCTTTGTATGGCTGATAGAGAAACTAGAAATAACAAAAAATTCTGGCTGGGATTTATATCCTAGGGGGTGATATCTCCTAGGTGAAATGGTCCAGTCAGCTAATGGATTAAATTGTTTCCTAGAAGTATTTAAGTTTCTGTTGAAGTTATAGTTTTGACTAAGTCTTCATGGGTTCGACGAATTTATGTAAGTTCGTCGATCAGAGTTCGACGAATTGGGTTGAGATCGTTGATCTCTTCCCAAAGAATGAACATGTTCATTCTCTGTACCGCACGTTCGTCGAGCTCTGCTCGACGAACCATACAAAGTTCGTCGATCGCAGTTAGACGAATAATGATAACTATAGTAGGTATTCAGAGTTCGTCGATCTGGGTTCGACGAACTAGCCCCTTTTCGTCGATCTGAGGTCGACGAAAATTGCTGAACTTTGTTTTTATTGGGTGTTTTCTGTTTTTCAATTTGTCCTTAGTTTTAATTTCTTCAAGAATTTTATTTACCTTATATACTTGATCAGTATTCTTCTTTCTTTTCTCAAAAATAAAATTTATAGGTTATGACAGGTGGTTTTTCTGAATAATAGGTGGTTCACTAGATGATGCACCTAATCCTAACTTACTTCCATTAAATCAAGCATTAGATATGTTGGTGATTGCTGCTAGTTGTTTGCTTCTTCCATTTAGTGATTCTTCTAGCTGTTTTGCTTTATTTAATTCATCTTTCAGAAGAGTGATTTGTTCACTAAACATGTCTATTTCATTTTTAATTTAGTGTTTTCTAAAACTAAGCTATCATAGTTAACTTGTTTATCTCTGAGAAGTTTGATTTCCTTCTCAGAGTTGATTAAATCTAAACACATGATTTTAAAATCTGATTTAAAAGATTCTAAACTATAATCAAACCATGATAATACCTGATCAGCTTCTGATTCAGAAGCTTTCGCATTTTCTGAATCTCCTTCTTCTGAGTTGCTTCTTGAGACATCAATTACCATGAGGCAAACCTCCTTTGCTCTTTCTTCTTCCTCATCTTCACTGGAGCTTGAGGATGTTGACACTTCTTCAGTCTCACTCCAGGTCTCAGCCACAAACCCCTTTTCCTTCCTCTTGTATTTGCTGGAAGAGGGTTTGCTGGTGTACTGTCTCCTGGAATCCTTTTCCTTTTCTCTTCTCTTCTCTGTCTTCTGATTCTCTGGACACTCAGAGAGAAAGTGCCCAGGCTTCTTGCATCCATAGCACACCACTTCCTTTGTTGGTGTCTTATTATACTTTGGTCTGTCATCTTTTCTTGATGACTTTCTTCTGAAGTCCTTTCTAGCCATCTTGAAAAATCTCTTAGCCAAGAGACTTATAAGTTCTTCATTTGATGTTGAATAGTCTGATTCTTCTGAGGCTTTGAAGGTTATGCTTTGTTCTCTTCTAGCTGGTGGAGGTGTTCTTTGTTCAGCAACCTCCCTTGTCTTTATTAACTGCTCATAAGACTTTAGTTTACCCAATAGAGATTCAGTTGAAATCTCATTTAGGCATCTGGCCTCCTTGATGGGCCAAATTCTTGTGTTCCATGAGCTTGGGAAGCACATCAGAATTTTGTCATTCACGTCAGTGAGAGTGATGACTTTGTCCAGAGTTTTTAGCTCATTAATAATTGAGCTTAATCTATTATACATCTCTGAAACTATCTCAGCTTCCTTTTTCTTGAAATTCTCATAATAGGATATGAGATTTGATCTCATATCCTTCCTTTCATCAGCTGATCCATCAACCATTTGGTTTAGGGAATCCCAAATGGCTTTTGCTGATGTGCACTTAGCAACCTTCTAGAAAATGTCATCAGACATTGTTTGTGCCAATATGTTCATGACTTTTGCATCAGCCATCTTGGCTTTCCTGTAAGCATCATTATAATCTGGAGGAGGTACTGCATTCATATTTGTAGAGGTACTTGGAGGAGCTGTAGGTGGTGGGTACTCCTGTTAAGATGGAAGCAAAGATATCTTTATCAATAGAATTCATATATAGCTTGATTCTTGCCTTCCAGATTCCAAACTTTTGCAAGTTGCAAACTAGAGGTCTGGTGCTTGCATAATCTTTATTTTGTGCCATGGTTGTGTTTCTACTTTAAAAGTTAAATGTGAATGAAGGTGATGTGTAAATCTAACAAGGGATCTTTTGGTTCAAGATTTAACTTGTGCAACCAAAGGAACCTCCTCTGATACTAATTGAAAGTGAGGTTATGTCTACAATACTCTAGAGGGGGGGGTGAATAGAGTATATTTAAAATTTGTTAGGTCCCTATAAAGGTGTTGTTACAGCTTTTGTTGTAAACTGAAAAGGTGCAGTAATTAGAAAACTGGAAAACGGAAAATAGTAAATATAATCACAGCCACACAACAAGAACAAAAAGAAAAAGATAGGCAACCAGACGACACAAGAAATTTATAGTGGTTCCCCAAATCTGGGTAGTCCACTCTTCTACCACCATGGTAGGAATCCACTCAGGTTTTTGATCAGGTGCTTGACACCAATGGGTTTTGATCAGGTCCCCAAAAACCAACTCAAGTCTTTTGGTTAGGAGACTTGCAACCAGGAATCACTTTTGAAGGGAGATGACAACCCTTTATACAGGCGGGGGTGAGAGAGTGATTTTGTCTTCTCTTTCTCAAAAACTGAGAAGACTTAAGTGGATTGATGTTTATCAAAAGCTCCCCCTGAAATATTGAATGGTTCAGGAAGATTTGGAAGCTTTGTTGTAGGGTGATAGGTCTTCTATCAGAGTTCTTGACAGGCAGTGATGCAGAAGCTTCTTGACTGATTTGTTATTTTGTTGTCCTTGGAAGTCCTGGAGGTATGATCACTGCATGTCACTGTAAGCTTCAGTATGATTTTTTTGTGAAGCTTTTCTGCTACTGTATGAATTCTTGCAGTCAGTCTATATGCGTCTCTATTTTTCTGACTGCGTATGTTCTTTCCGGCTACCGATTATCGATCTTCTATTCTTCTATATCTTTTCAAAAATTTGAATCATCGGTAATTAATGCTGACGGCTTGAGAATAATCGGCATTGAGTCATTTCCTCAAATGTCCCGTGGAAAATCGGCAAGTAATATTCCTGAAGAAGACTGTAATCAATACTCCTTCTAACGGATACATTCAGAGAATGTAAAGCATTAATTACTCAGGAATTTCCGCATTAGGATGGGGACAGAAGGCCGAAAATGGCTAAGTCTGGAGCCATCGAACGAATAACAGAATTCGTCGAGCTGAGTTACTAGTTCGTCGAACTGAGATTTTGTATTCGTCGACCAGACAGCTTCTGTTCGTCGAGCTGAGTTCCAAGATCGCCGAGCTGATAACATAACTGCATGCTTCAGAGCCTTTGCCTTTTCTGTCTGAGGTTCGTCGAGCTGAGGTTGTAATTTCATCGACTGGAGTTCAGCAACTATTCTGGACTTAGAATAATTCATGAATATAGTTGTTGAAGTACAGGATCCAGAATTCGTCGACCAATGAACAAAGTTCGTTGACCTAAGAACTTCTAACTGAAGGTTCTTGTGAAGTTGAGGTCCAAGTTCATCTAGCTCAGGATCCAGTTCGTCGAACAAAGTCTGAAGCTGGACTTAGAATAATTTGGAGTTATCCCGACTTTAGATAGTTGAAGAAATATCCCAATTTTCGTCGACCAGAGAATGAAGATTGTCAAGCTCAGCTCAGAGAAATATCTCAAGATCGTCGAGTTGAGAACGTCTTTCGTCGACCTGAGTTCAACGAACGTCGAACTCATTTTACTTAGTCTTGAAATCTTCTAAGTCTTGAGTCCTTGATAGTCTTGTTGATAGCTGATCCATCTGATGTTGAATCTAAGGGCTTGGCCTAGACTCTAGTACACAACTATGACCCTAGCTATACATGTTGGGTCACATCATCCTAAGTTAATGAACCTAGCTCAAATCAACTAGGGATCCAACATACAGTGTTATGTGGTGTCCAAAATGGGGACCTCACAGGATGGGCCTTGGTCCAAGCCTTAGCTCATAGGAAATGAGTTGAACTTTTATTCATCTTATTTAGGCTCCACTTTGACTATGGTTGACTTGGGTGTTGACTTGGTCAACCAATGGGTTGAATGGTCCCATGGGTTAGTCTTGAGTCCTATGACATCTCCTTGTGCTGGTTGGGCCAAGGTGGGACCCCAATTAGCCAATTTGTCCATAAGGTGTAGGTTTGCCCAAAATTGGCCTGGATTTGACTTTGTTCAAATTGGAGAAATTAACACCCTCATGATGGGGCTTTTGGGTCAACTTGGCTCCTAATGATATTATAAGGTTAGAGGTGAGGTCAATTTGATCATAAGAAGTCTAATCGACCCAATTCGGGTTGAGTTGACCTGTGTTATGCTTGAGTTGACTTTGGTCAATTTGGTCAACTTAGTTTGCCTAGCCATGAACCCATTGGTCAATTGCCTCCCCTTTAGGGTTAGGGAGGTGTTAGAGATCTTACTTTGAGATGGTGAGCTCATTTGAGTGTAAATTGGTCTACGTTGACTTGTGCATATTGGGGTTTCACATAACAAATTTTCTTAGCTCAAGGAGTTCTAGGGTCGTCTGATTATCCTAACTCGCCACTCAAACCCTAACACCAGTAAGGGGTCTAGAAGGGCTACGGATGTCACATTATCGGTGCGTATAATTTTAATACTAGAATCAAACTGATTACACACCTCATTATACAGCATACTGAAAACAAAAAAAAAAGTTTAGAACATTCTTTCAATAAGTAAAAACAAATACATCGACAAAAATCATCAGCTTCCTAAAGGTGTGACTCCCGGAACTATCCGAAAAGAAAGAAAAAAGGGGAAAAAAGTTGCGACTCCCGGAACTATCCGCAATGAAGGGAGATGACCATTTTGCGTCAACTCATTTCTCGATTCTTTTGACGCTCTAGTACGCCATTTTTGACCTTCAACATGGAAATTGTCCTCACCCTTCGTTGTCACAGCTTTCATTCCCAATGTTCCAAAACTCCACAGCCCAAACAAATGGAACCATTATCAATGGCCAATCTTGAAAAAGTCCAAGTTTCAAAATTATAGAAGGTCGAGCACGTTAGTTAGTCGCTGGAAGGCCATGTCGAATATAGGTCGGATGTTTCTTTTCGAGCTCCATGATCACTTGAAAAAATGAGGATTGTGCACAACCCATATTCGTCAATGATTGGTCACGTTGTACCACGTAAGCCAGGGGCAAAGTAGGCGAGCAGTCGACTATCAATAGTATTGGCGAGCAGGAGACTATCAACGATATTGGCTAGGAGCGAGCATCAAGGATACTTGTTTAACCTGGAAACCACAGTTCAACTAGGAGTTCAGACCTGGGGTAGCTTGTCTTTACTTCTCTCAAGCTAATGCCTCAGCTGTGGACTAAGAGTTCAGAATACTTTCCACCAGAATAACCTCAAATAGACCCCGAGTCGCAGCGAGCAGGTCCCGCCACACACCCAAAAGATCATAGATTGTTTCCCCTCCCAAACCAAAGCTGGACCAAACAACTTTGGAGAACTAAGGGAGCTTCCGACCATCAACATTGCTCGCCAAATTACCGACTACCAACATCAACTCGCCAGGCGTGTGCGAGATCCTTCAATAATCGCCCGATAACAAGATCAACAAGTTCAGAAAGTCAACCTCACTGAGACTGAATATTCTTGTCAAACAAATAGAGGCATTATAAATATTAAATAGAGCCATTATCGATCAATCTTGCCAAAGTCCAGAGTTTCATTACAATATTAATTAAAGATTAATTACAAAGTACATTTATCTTTCACTACTATATAGAAAATTTGTCTTTGGTGCAACATTAAAAAATGTCAGTATACCCTCATTTTTAAATTTTAATGACTTGATATATATTACAACCTATTTTAAAAAAAATAAAATATAATATTTATTCAAGTAATTACACTATTGTCAAATTTAGAGTAACGATGAAAATCCATTAAAATTCAAAAACTTTTAGTAGAACTCCTATACCTACTATGACAGACTATCATTAGACATGTCAGCGATCTATTCGAAAAAGATTGTCATTAGACATATCATCGGTCTATATTCGAAGAGCAGTATACTTTTTTTTAATTAATACAATTTAATTTTTTATGTTTTCAATTTAATTTTTAATTAATTAATTTTTTTAATTTTTTTATTAATGTTTTCAGTTTAAAAAAGCAGGTGGTTGGGGGCGGGCAGAGCCCGCCGTAACCGGCCGAATACTGTGCCGCATGGCCATCGGCGGGAGGCCCGTGCCTGCCACTCATATATAAATAATTAACAAAAAAATAAAATCTTCGAACTTCATCTCATCTCTGCATCTGCAACGACAACATTATGTGCTGATCCAGGCTTTCATCTCCAGTAGCCGAAGCAGCAAAATAAGCAGTCGTCGTCCCCGTCTCCGAAAGCACCCTTGTCATACTACTCGACAAAAACCTCGTCTCAGAATCCTCAAACTTCTCACTCTCTTCATCCTCTGCCTCCCCGCGCCCTTCCCACGGATCTAACATTGCCGGCGGCCTCCTCACCCGCTCGATCTCCGCCACCACCTCCCTCATGGAAGGCCTTTCCTCCCCCTTCAGCCGCATACACCTCCTCGCCAAATCCGCTACAGCCTCCACCTGCATCCTTCCCCCCTCAGTCCTGACCCTCGGCTCCAGTATCTCCTGCAACTTCCCATCCTTCATCTTCAAAAGAAAAAATATGGCCAGGTTCGTCTCCTCCGGCGGCCTTTCGCCGGAGAGCGGCGTTAATCCGGTCAACATCTCCGCCAGTATTACGCCGAAGCTGTACACGTCGCTCTTTTCGGTCAGCTGCCCGCTGAGAAAATACTCCGGGTCGAGGTAGCCGAGGGTGCCCTGCACCAACGTTGTGATATAAGCTCTGTCCATCGGAATCAGCCTCGAAGCTCCGAAATCCGCCACCTTCGCCATGTACTGGTCGTCGAGGAGTATGTTGGTCGCTTTCACGTCGCGGTGGAAGATGGGCCGGGCGATGGCTGAGTGAAGGTAGGCCAGCGCGGCCGCCGTTTCGACGGCGATTCGCAGCCGGGCCTCCACGAAAGGGAGCCCCGGCGGCGGTGGAGATGGTGGTGGAGAGTGCCGTTGGGAACGTATTCGTAGACGAGGAGTGGGACCGGGGTTTCTAAACAGCAGCCGAGGATTCGAACCACGTGCTTGTGGATGACTTGGGAGAGGAGCACCACCTCGTTGATGAACTCCTCCACCTGCGGGGCGGCGCCGTCGACCAAGTTGGATTTTTGATGGCGACGACGCGGTTTGTGTCGGGGAGGATGCCTTTGAAGACGGTGCCGTTGCCGCCTTGGCCGAGGATGCGGCTGTCGGAGTAGTTGTCGGTGGCGCGCTTGAGTTCGGCGGCGGTGAAGACGCGGGCGGTCTCGGCGAGGCCTTCGCGGGCGGCGAGCTGCTGTTTGAGCAGAGAGCCGCCGTTTTGGTTGAAGAATTTCTCCCGCAGTCGCAGCATCCTTCGCTTCTTTAGGAACCAGTAAAGGCTGAAGCCGCCCAGTAGAAGAAATAGAAAGCCGAGCCCGCCCCCTGTAATATTTTTTGTGCAAATTAATTAAACTGCCTATTAATAATATATAGATATTAAAAAGGAATCAACAATATATATCTGAATCAAGAAATATTTCCAAAAATTATAGTTTACCAGCAACCGTTTGAACGAGAGGAAATTTAGTCGTCGTCTTGTTGCAGCCTTTGCCGGACTTCTTGCCGTCGCCGGAATATCCGTGCGGGCAAGAGCACGCATAGCTTCCTATCGTGTTCTCGCATATATTCGTGCAAGGGCTTGTCGCTGGGTCCTCACACTCATTTATATCTACAAATAAATTAAATTAGAACATTCCATAACTCGAATTCTCATGTGCTCTACTGACTACAATACTAAAATATTAAAAACACAATTTTTTTTTTGAGTTTTGGTCAATTTTTTTTTGTTCCTTTAGAAATGATTTTGAGGTAGAAAGAATTCAAAATTATTTTTTTTTTTGAAGGGATCTACTTTTTCTCTTCTTTCTTGAGCATTTGCAGATCACTGTTCATCTACTTTGTTCAAGCTTGTTGAAGAAAGATATGATTAATGGAATAGCTTATAAGATCGCTGAAATTGCGAAAATTGGTCATCCTCTACGTCCAAACTTGCCGAAGATCATTGGAATCGCTGATCATCGCTACCTTCATAATCCTTGCTAAAATCGTTGTCGCCCCTGTTGCTACAATTGCAAAACCGACCTATTTAGGGTGTTTTTGAGAACAACCTAATTTGTAAAGGCCCGAAACCTATGAGTTTTGGGGGAAAGTTATGTTTGTTTTGGAAATAGCTCAAACGAACACAAATATTGATAATGACCCAATTCATTTTTCTCAAAACCGATGAACTCAATTCCATCCTACAAAAATAACGAATTGACACAAATATTAGAATTATGTGCATCAAAACCAATTCCCTCCCACTAAAACCCATGAAACAAATGCACCCTTAACATTTTCCGCATCGGATATAGTCCATGCGATCAATTACCAGACCGCCAACAAAATTAGTGTTTAAACAGCAAAATTGATATCAAATCGGATTTAAAGGGCGCAATATCCGATCATATTTTATTAAAAAAATTAGTTTTTATAAATACATATGATCTTAAAATGAAGATAATAAATCATAATTAACATTTTTTATCATTTATTTTATAAAATACTACTTTTTTGTTAGGTTAAATATTTTTGGTGATTGTTATTAGCACCGTAGTTTTGGCTAGTCACATCGCAGTTTTTTCTAATTTTTCGTGTCTTTTAAAAATACGTATTGTACATGCATTTTTAGTAAAAGTGTTCGTGTTGAACAATTTTCCTAAAAATGCATGTACAATGCGTATTTTTAAAATGTGCGAAACGTGGGCACATTTCCAAAGTACGCCTTATACATACGAAAATGTTCAACACAAAAGATGTAAATCTCGTCGAGCACTACAACTTTCGTGTTGAACACTTTTCCTAAAAAATCATGTACAATACGTATTTTCAAAAGACACGAACAATTATGAAAAAATACTGTGCGAATAGCCAAAACTACAGCGCTAATAACAATCATCTTTTTTTTTGGATCTCTATTCTCTCCATTTTTAAGAAATGAATATTATATATTAGATAGTGTGGATGCATTCTCTCCATTTTAATAATGAATAATTTTTTTGATTAAAAATATATATATAAATGAAATTAGTGAACCTTTACAGCCCTAAATAAATTTAGAAATAAATCAACACCGTCCAATAAATACTATCAATTTAGCAGTCCTAATTGGAAATGAATCCTGTAATTTTTCGTTAGTAATAATATTTATATACCTTGGCAGCCATTGGAGAGATACGGATTTCCCTGGTACCCAGTCTGACAACTGCAACTGTAGCCCGCCGCATTAGTAGAGTTGCTACAATAACTATTATCACCGCAGGCATAGTCGGCGGAGGTTGCCGCCGACAGGCATGTCTGGTCGTTCCCCACCGCCCAGTCCAACACCACCGGCACGGTGGTCCTCTTATAAAACTCGGCGAGGTCTGCCACGTCGAACACGTACTCATCCGTGTCGATTAGGAAGGCCAAGTTGCAGGGACTAAAAGTCCACGTTAGGTTCATGTTGGAGGTGCTTTGGAGAATGGTGTTGACCCTCTGCAGGCCTTTGGGTATGGCGGTTTGGCAGCAGCCGATGCCCGAGCAGGAGCCGTTGATGACGCTGCTGAGCTCGCTGCAGAACGCGATGCAGCCGCTGGTGTAGGATAAGCTGTTTGTCTGCCCGAAGCGGTAGTTAAGGGCGATGGCGCTGCAGCCGAGGGCGGTGAACTTGTTTCGGGTGTTGGAAAAGGCGTAGGGAAGGCCGGTGAAGTCGGCCCAGGTCTGCGGAATGTTGGTGGAGAGTTGGAGGGGTGCGTAGCAGTCGCGGGCGACGAGGAGTTCGACGACGACGGCGCCGGCGGAGATGTCGATGGAGTTGACTTGGACATTTCCGGTTTTGATGAAGGCGCGGGGAGGGGAATAGGTGGTGTTGCAGGTGATGAGGAAGCCGGGGAGGTGGCAGCCGGATTGGATTCCGAAGGGAAAGGGTATGGTGAGGTCACCGCAGCTGTCGGGACAACCCGGTAGAGTGGTGGCGTTGGCGGCGGAGGTGGTGGTGGGATGGAGGAAGCTGAGGATGAAGAGAACTGCAAGGAAGTAGATCATCCGCATTCTAGCTTGATCTTTCATTTCACCCATTACGCCAATGGCTTTATTAAAAATAAAGGCAGGTCAAAGTAAACCGGCCAAACTCCAAAGTAAACGCTTCCTCAATTTTTATAAATATTTTCTTCATTACAAGAAAGAATTAAAAAAAAGGAAGTAGTAGTTGGGCTTTGTTTGGCTGGGCAAATGATTACAATGCACTCGCTATCGGGCAAACAGGGTCGCTGACGAAATCCACGGAAATTCGCTGGTTTGGCGTGAGGGGGCGGAGTCGCCAGTAGTCGGAAAAATTTTTGGGTCAGGACTCCGGATTATGAGCATAGTACGAATAATTAATGAGGAGCCTCAAATTATGAGGGTTCTGCGCGAAAGTGTATGACATAAGTCATAAATGCGTGGACCCCACCTCCTTTGCAGGCTTCTCATTGGTGCAGGATCATGAGCATCGTCAGGCTCCTGGCCTAACTATTACTCCCGCATTCGAACTGGATCTGTATTCTCTTCGATCATTTGGGTGAAACGGATTGTATCTATTCCCTAGAGTGGATGCATTCTCACTTGATTTAATGGTGGAGATTTTTTTAATTAAAAAAAATATATAAAAATGGGATTAGTGAACCCGTCGGATGAGCAATAAATGCATCTGAATCGTGAAATGGAGAGGATCCCCATCACGCCTGGTCGCGGCGGGACGGTTTTGTCCGTGCGACCGGAGCAGATCCGCCCCGCCAAAAGGAGTCTTTGTTTGGGGCCAAAGGGGAGGCTGCGGCTGGGAAGGGTGATTTTTCGGCGTTTCGCAGAGGGAGGGCGGGAGCAAACGCCGCCGCGTGCGCACGAGAGACATTTATTTTTCTGACTTGCAATAATGACTGCTCCAGCACCGGCGTCCAGCCGCGCATCCAAATAGAACCTTAATATGTTTTGGCGTTATTAAAGGTGATTGTTATTAGCACTACAGTTTTGGCTAGTCGCACAACGATTTCTCCTAATTTCTCACGTTTTTTGAAATATGCTTTATACATGCATTTTTAGGAGAAATGTTCAACACGAAAGTTGTAGATCTCGACGAGATCTACAACTTTCCTGTTGAACACTTTTCCTAAAAATATATGTACAAGGCGTATTTCTAAAAAGCGCAAAATCTGGGTGTTTTTCCAAAAGTACGCATTGTGCATGCAATTTTAGATCTACAACTTTCGTGTTGAACAATTTTCCTAAAAATGCATGCACAATACGTATTTTTAAAAGACACGAAAAATTAAGAGAAAATGTTGTGCGACTAGCCAAAATACTAATAATAATCACCTTATTAAATCTCTGACAAAACAAGTGCTTTAAATTGAAAGGTTAAGAACACTAAAATAGAAAATAATTAATGAAGCATTAAATAATTATCATTTGTTTATTCATTCAAAAATTTGTTCCTAGAACGGTTCGGTTAGGCCTGTAAGTCAAAACCAACCGAACCGCAAAACCGAACTGAACCAAACCAACCAAACAGTTTGGTGCGGTTACGGTTTTGATTTTAGAAAACCATATAGTTCGATTCGGTTTATGATTTTGTGTGACAACCGAACCGAGTCAAACCGAACCGAACCGTTGTGTATAAAAACATTTAATTTATTAATGAAATTTCATTAAACAGTATGCTTAATCTTACAACAGTTAATTATATTTCATATTTTCATTAAACCGTACGTTAAAGTGTTAAATTATACGCTTCATGATTTTAACTTTTGCGTCAAATAGTTAATTATATTTCATTAATGATTAAACCTATGAGCGAAGCAAACACACCCGGGCGTTATTTTTCGCGGATTTCACCTGGCGATATATAACTCATTTTTGTTGGCTACTTCTCCCTCGCGGTTCGCGATTTTCATTTTTTTTAAGTTTTCTATTTTTGTTTTGATTAAACATCTAAGTTGTCGTTGATCTCTAGTATAGATATTTCTCTAATCTAGATCTTTCTCCAAATAAACAATGCTAATGAATATTTCATTTTCCATCATTTCATTTTGGATTCCTCAAATTGTTAGGTGAGAGGAATTGTGTTCAGACAACACTTTCATGTTGGGTTGTTGAGCCCCATTCATTGCACCATGAATGATCTCTATCTATAAATCTTTAGGCTTTATCACATTATTTAAACCACCAAAACTGAACCGAACCATTCAGTTTGGTTCGGTTTTGTTTCAATGTTTGAACGATTCGATTTGGTTCCAAATTTTTGGAACCACATATGGGTGGTTCGGTTTGCGGTTTTGCTTACAAACCGAACCAAACCGAACCGTTACAACACTAGGTTCGGTGACAGTAAAAGGTAACACATTTATCTTTTTTTCCCATGAATATCCTCTTCTCAAAAATTAAAATATGGGTAAATAAATAATTAATGTTCAAAATGCAGTAAACATCATTGTGTTTATTATGAAAGTTCCTCACTGCCATTGTCCAAACCCTAGAGTTGTCCGGAACAATGTAGAAATCTCGTTTATGAGATTATTATACACACTGCCCACTTGTAAGAATCTTCAGCATCTAATTCAAAGACTATTATATAAGTCAGTGATATTTATGAGGAATTCCGCAACTAGATTATCTCTAAAGGCAGTTGGGGCGGTCAGACTCATGGTGACCGCAATTGTTATTTAAAAGGGGTATTTTTATATTTTTGGTTTGTCCTAATTTTTCATATAAATACAAATTGGTTAGGGTTCTTATTGAAGAGGGAGAGTGTGTGGAGTTGTAACATTGTATTGACCATTTTTTCTCCTCCACCGATGATAGTGAACAGCCCGTCCCCGTGGACGTAGGTGCTCTTCGCCGAACCATGTAAATCACATCGTGTTTATTGTTTGTGGTTGCGTGATTTTGTTTTTTGCATCATTTCGCACAACAAGTGATATCATGTAAAAATTTCTGAAGCAGGAGCAAATGAGGTCGCAGGAACACTCAACCACAACCGAAGCCAAGAAAAAGACAGCAGCAACAGTAGCACAAGAGTTTCCAATTGAAATTAACTTCTATTATAGAGCGAGGTAAACATTGCAAGACATGATTGTACAACGTAAACCAGTGAACCAAAATACAACAACAAGAAGAAAACCGTGCAGACTGATTACAGTAACCGCACAAACCGCCTACTCGCCAGCTAGTCCATCGAGACCGCCAAAGCCGCCTAACCGCGTCTAACCGCGCGGACTGTTGTTATTGCAATGTTGAGCCAGGAACAAAATCCGCTGATTAACCGAGCGAACTGCTCTGCTTATCCGCAACTCCAAGGAAGAGAACAAGCCACAAAGGCCTCGACCTGCTGCTAAACTGTTGACTGTATCCGCAAACTGTTCCACACCAACGTTCCGCTAGTCGCCTAGCAGCCTGGTGTTAGCCGCAAAGCCTGCACAGAACCAACTTCCTTAGTCGCAGCGGTTAAAACCGTAACTGCAAAATCAAGCGCGAGCTCATTCTTACTATTCACTGCTTATTTATGACGAGCCGAGTGGTCCTATTTATAGATGAAAGTTATTAACTTAAGGTTAGCTAATCATCTTGAGGGGGGGGGGGGGGGGTTAATAGGTCTTTGAAATTTTCTTAATCCTTTAGCTGTTTTCTTTCTAAATGATCTAGAACTTGTCCTTAGAACCTGCAATATAAAAGACAAACAAATAACACTACCAAGCACACAGTTATTTATAGTGGTTCCCCAATTAGGTACATCCACTTTCCTTCCCACCTATCCAACTATCTTGTTGGACTATGCACAAACTCCTCCAAAATGTTCCTCAGAGCTTACACCTCAGGCCCTCAGCCTTACACACAGGTTCTCTTCAGAACCCTATCTCAGAACCACAAGGGTTTCTACCTCAGAGCCCTGCAGAGCTCCTACAGCTCAGTGGTCCGTTGACCACCTACCTCAGCCTTATTTCTAAGGCCTACAGCTCAGACTTTTCAACCCTACAACTTCGGACACAAAGCCCTACTCTCAGAGTGCTGCAGCACTCCTACAACTCAGTACCCTTCCAGGTATCTACCTCAGTGACGAAGAAGATGAAGTCTCGCTCCTCTTTTTTGTAATGAATTGATCGCTTAGAAAACCTATTTCGATCCAGATCTCCTTCTCTATTTATAATTCCGTCATCCAACGAGATAATTGACACGTGTTATTTCTTTAATGGCTGATTATATCCTTAGTTTTATAGAATGAGACTGATGGCGACGTTAGTGATGAGTTAAAGCTCTTCCATAATCATTTTGGAATTTTGTTGACTTTGCTGACGTCGGTCATTCTGGACTTAGAAAATTTCAGACAAGTACCCAGACATTGAGTGCGTTGATTGAACAAGCTTTACTCACTGAATCTTGACTGCAAAAATTTCTGCTCTGCTATGCATTGAGTGAGTAAGCTCCACTGAACGCTTTTTAACTTAGTCAACTCCTCAGCTTGTTCAGGCATTGAGAGCATTGAGTGTATAAGCTTCACTTGACGATTTTGCCTTAGCTTGATCTTCAGCCCATTCTGTATCCTTGGCACTGAGAGCATTGAGTATATAAGTTTCACTCAACTCTTTTGGACTTAGAATAATTTTGCTCTGCATGAAGACGTTGAGTGTGTTGACTTGTAACACCCCCTATCCGTCGCATAACATATAGCAGTAGGTCCGGCCGGGGCCTGACGCCATATACTACAGACAGACTGGGTGGTTACTCAATGGAAACCATCCAACTAATCATAACGTCCTACACAGAGCATTCTAGCGGAAGCAGTTTATAAGTTGAAATAAAGAACCCAACACTAAAGCATGAATGTCCACTAGAATAGCCAACCAGGAATGAAGTACATACACCAGTAGTAGCCTTAAGACCTTACAAAATGGTTCACTTAATGTTACATGATTTTCAAACCACGGCACGCAGGCCGGTCATACATGAGTAAAGCAGTAACACTCCAAATAGGCCTTCAAGGGCCGGCTTCGCAATTTAGGCTTTAGCCCGCTATTGACTGCTTGGTCCAGCAGCACCTGCATGCAACATAACCACCGCACGGTGGCAAACAAAAAGGCAACGGTCAGTAATGCTGACCAAATTATAACGATCCCGCCCCCGACTCGGGGCGGCGACGCTCCTTCCCTGCAATTATATAAGCACCAGCAAGCAATATAATAATATTCATTACATCACAGGCGTAGGCTCGATCGGCCACACACCCCGTGCACTCAGGGCACATTCTCGGTGAACCGGTCGATGTCACGTCAGTTAAAGCCATAGACATTCCGGACCCACCACCGCCACTTTGACGACCAAACATATGAGCAATTTGTCTTCCCGGCATGGGTCACGATAATTTAAGCCATAGACCGCCGAAGACTCTCATCTATGACAACGACAAGTGCCACGTAACCTTAGGTCTCTTTAACCCGAACGACATAGATATGGGTACGGTTCCATCTAACCCGTGCTCACGTCGCAACGATAATTTAAGCCATATGCGCAGGTCAAACTTCTCCCGAGTCCCATTTTCATCACACAATTTCACATAACTCGGTTATGTTCAAGTTGGCTCTCAGGCCTCCATGTTGGCAAGATCACGCATCAGCCCAGTTTTTCGGGTGCACCTTAGGGTTAATCCCCAAGGCTCCCTGTTGCAATCTACCGTGTAGAAAACCCGAAAAACAACCAATAGCACGGAGTCTTCTCCGGCATTTATGCAATGCAACATCACCGATCCAGACCAACATGTCCGGGTAGGCTTCACACATCATGCCTATGTCCGTTCTCGCTTACGGACGCTAAACAACGGGGACTTCACATATCTACCCGAAGGAACGCCTCCAACTCACTGCAAACTCGCGAGAGCGGGCTTCCTATGCAAAGAAGGAGAGTTACATATGCTCAAGAAGAGGATCGTTACCCTAGCGTTCTTCTTTGGCGCCATGGAAAAGTAAGCGGATGAAAAGCACCGCACTAGCTTTGCCTCCGTGGATCCGGAGTCGGTTCACGATTTGGAGCTTC
Organism: Platanthera guangdongensis; assembly: GCA_039583875.1. Lineage (NCBI taxonomy): Eukaryota > Viridiplantae > Streptophyta > Magnoliopsida > Asparagales > Orchidaceae > Platanthera > Platanthera guangdongensis. Next base: position 180,817,794 of record CM077156.1, read on the forward strand.
GAAGCTCCTCCAATGGCCGGATCTAGCTTCTTCTTCCTTCCTTGGCTCTCCTCTCTCTCTAAGCTTTTAGAAAGATAACCACTCATGCAAAGTGAGGGTTTCTAAGTCCAATCTCGGGTATATCTTATCAGGAACAACCCCAGCTGTTGGATCCCAAAATAAAGAAACGAACGGCTTTAATTCGGGACTGAAATTCCCAATCTTGATCGCACACGGCCTGGCACACGCCCGTGTCCAGGGCCGTGTGCCTCATTCACTGTAAAAATCGGCGTGCCTGGAACAACACACGGGTATCGAACACGCCCGTGTTCGACCTGACACGCTCGTGTTCCACCTGACACGGCCGTGTGGCCGGCCGTGTACCCCCATCATTTTTCCCCGAAAACAACCCGAGCACTGCACGGGTTCTAGGACACGCCCGTGTCCGTGCCCGTGTCACCTCAACATGCATGGGCTCCAGGCCGTGTACACGGTCTCGACACTCGACACTTCGTCGAGCGAAGATCGTCGAATTGATGACACAGCCTTGGACACGCCCGTGTCCTAGGCCGTGTGCCTTGTCTCGACACATCGTCGAGCAAAGTTTGTCGACTCCCCGGGAAGAGTGTCGACACGGGTCGACACGGCCTGCGACACGCCTGTGTCGCAGGCCGTGTGCCATGTCTCGACACTTCGTCGAGCTCAATGTCGACTTCACGGGCTGAGTGTCGACACGGGTCGACACGCCCTGCGACACGCCCGTGTCGCAGGCCGTGTGCCCTGTCTCGACACAACGTCGAGCGAAATTCGTCGACACCCTGGGCCGATCGTCGACACGGCCTTGACACGCCCTGCGACACGCCCGTGTCGCAGGCCGTGTTCTCTGCTCGACGATCGTCGACTCCAAAATCGTCGACCTCTCGACCAACTCCACGACACAAGCCTGACACGCCCTGGGACACGCCCGTGTCCCAGGCCGTGTGCCTCCTGCCAGAACCCAAAACTGCCCAAAACATCACCGGTCGCTCCTTTGAGTTTCAGGACGTTACAACTCTCCCCCTCTTAAAAAAATTTCGTCCACGAAATTATATAAAGGAAAGACATGTACAAAACCAAAATTTGTACCTGAGCGAAACAATTACGGATACTCGTCAAGCATAGTCTGCTCTCGCTCCAAGAGAGCTCCTCACGACCGCAATTAACCCACCGGACCTTGACCATCCTGATCTCGTTATTGCGTAGCCGCTTGCCCTCCGAGTCCTCAAGCCGTACAGGCTTTACTTTCGTCGTCAATCCACTATCAACCGGCGCTTGATCGACCGCGATCACTCGCGTAGGCTCTTGCACCGCCTTCTGTAGCACCGAAATATGGAATATATCATGTAGACCACTAAGCTCCATGAAAGATATTGTACCTAATCACCTTGAGTGGGGGGTGAATAGGTGACTTAAATCTTTTTAACTTTTTAGGCAGAATTCAGATTAATTCTCAGAGTTATAACTACTTTTACCAAGCAAACAAACAGCAATCACAACAAACCACATACACACAGTGAACACACAGGTTTATAGTGGTTCCCCAATGTTTGGGTACATCCACTTTCCCCCTTCGCCTATTTAGTAGTGTACTAGATTCAGCCAAACTCCTCCACTATCTCAGATCCTCAGATCTTACACTCAGAATCCCAAATCAGGTTCCTACAGCTCAGGCCCAAGGCCCTACAACTCAGCTTCTTCATAAAGCCTACACTCAGCTTCTTCACAAAGCCTACACTCAGCCACCAAGGCCTACACTCAGCCACAACAGGCCTACACTCAGAGATTCAAATCTCCTACACTCAGGCACTCAAGCCCTACACTCAGCCTTTATAATTACAGGCTTACAAACTCAGATCCCTAAGGATCCTACAAGAAAATATGAATACAAAATGTAATCTCTACAACTCAGAGAAAAGAGAGAAGAGTTGTGAGTTTCTTGATAAGTTCTTGGAAGAACTCAGCTGAGATCAATCTGACTTGGCTTTCTTCAAAGCTTCTTGAATGTTGAACACAATAAGATTGATCACTTCTGCAGTTGATCCTTGATCTCTGCTACTTAAGATTCAGAACAAAATCTGAACTCTTCTTCTCAGCCTGGTTCCAACGACTGACTTCTTGGATGGAGCTCTCTCTCTCCAACTTCTTAGATCTTCACTAGATTCTTCAATGAATAGCAAGACCTTCTTTGTATTACTTGAACAACTTCTTCTGTAGACAGTTTAAGCCTATTTATAGGCCTTCTTCATGGTAACCGGCCGGTCCGGTTCATAACTGATTTCTGACAACTCTGACGGGTGCAGTAGACCGGCTGGAATGGCAGCTGTCAAGTCATCCAGTCAGTTCTTGAAAATTCTGTAATTGTCTGAAAGTGTCGAGACTGTCTGTTTTAAGTGTCGACACTTATAGACTAAGTGTCGACACAAGTTGACTAAGTGTCGACACTAGCCTTCAAGGTGTCGACACAACTCCTTGTGTTGTAGAATTCACTTCTCGACACAGCTTCTTCTTCATGTGTCGACACTGATATTGAGTGTCGACACAACACTTTGTTCTTCAGCACTTTGTTGAATTCTTGTAAGTGTCGACACAACACCTTTGTGTCGACACATCATCATGTGTTGAATCTGTTAAGTGTCGACACTTCTTCTTGGTGTCGACACAAGCCTTCAGTGTTGATACTTGTTGAGTGTCGACACAGCTCCTTGTGTCGACACATTCTTCTTCTGTTGAGACTCTGACTGAGTGTCGACACATCTCCTTAGTGTCGACACTTATACTTAGAATTTTGTTGAACTTTGCTAAGTGTCGACACAACTCCTTGTGTCGACACTTTCTTCAAGTGTTGAGTCTTCAGCTGAGTGTCGACACATTCTTTTTTGTGTCGACACTTTCTTCAAGTGTTGAGTCTTCAGCTGAGTGTCGACACATTCTTTCTTGTGTCGACACTTTCTTCAAGTGTTGAGTCTTCAGCTGAGTGTCGACACATTCTTTCTTGTGTCGACACTTTCTTCAAGTGTTGAGTCTTCAGCTGAGTGTCGACACATTCTTTCTCGTGTCGACACTTTCTTCAAGTGTTGACTCTTTTGCTGTGTGTCGACACATTGTTCTGGGTGTCGACACCTATACTTAGACTCTGCTGACTTTTGTTGAGTGTCGACACAGCCTCCAAGTGTCGACACTTTCTGATGTAGACACAGTTCCTCTGGGTGTCGACACAACTGCTAAGTGTCGACACTGCTTCACTGCACTTTTCTTCATTGAGTGTCGACACAGCTCCTTGTGTCGACACTTTCTGTCTGGTGTCAACTCTGCATCCCTGGTGACGACACAATGACTCCAAGTGTCGTCACTGCTTGCCTGAGTGTCGACACAAGTCTTCTTAAGTGTCGCACTTTCCCTCTGGGTGTCGACACTTGGACTTAGAAACTTTTTCATCTTTCTTGCAAATACTTAACCTGCACAAGTAAACTCAACATACATCAAATACATTTTGATGTATATCATTGAGTAGGGTGAGGCTTCTTCAAATCAGGTACATTAGAACCAATGTACCCAACAATCTCCCCCTATTTGGAGAGGTCATAACCTTAGTCAATGATATACACCATACAGAATAAAATCATAGTATGATGTAAAGCAGGATTATACCTACAGGGAAAACATAAACATGTATCAATCAAACATGTATACAAAGACATTATCTCAGAACAATTATGAAATAAATTTATCACACAGCAAATTTATCACACAGCACATTGTTCTAACAGCTTGTCATATTCATAATTCTAAAGTTTACATAATGTTTAACATCAAAAGATTACATAGTAAACTTAAGAAAATTTCTATGCTATTTTTGATCAGCATCTTTGATCACTATCCCTTTTCCAGACTGTATCTTGTCTTGCACAGAAGCTTCAGCATCTTCAGTTTCAGCAGGCTTTTTCCCTTTCAGCTCCTTCTTCTTTAGCTCTTCAGCTTTGATCTTTTGCCTCTCAAAATAATGACAAGCCTTGGAAAGTACTTGCTAGGCTCCTGAGCAGTAGGAGGTAGCTTTCCCATCTTTGTCTTTCTTCTATATTGGACTATGGCTTCTTGTCTTGTCTCATGCTTTCTCCATTCCAATTCAGAAAACCACTTGTTTCTGTCTTGTATATTATCTTTTGCAGCTTTCCATGCAGTTAAGATAATGTTTCTTGAAGTGGGGCTCCACTGCTCAAAGTCAGGTCTTTGTTCAGTTTGCTCCCTGAACCTCTTTTTAGATAGTCTGGCTTCTTCTTCTTTCTGCAGAGCTGCTTGCATAGCCTCAGATACTGGCTAAACCACCTTCTCTATGATGACATTGTCCTTTCCCCCAGGTGGGCTATACATTGATTGTATATCAGCTTGAACCATATCAAAATCTGGAGGAGGGTAGATGACTTGAGCCACTTCAGGTTGCTCCCCTCCTAGATATGCAGGATGTATTCCAGATTCTGCTACATTGTCATCATCACATAAAGGAGGATAACCAAGAGTAGCTCTTATAGAATTAGAAATCCACTTAGCATGATCAGAGCTGGCATTGACTAACACCCTCTCCCCCTTTATGATTTCTCTTTCTATGTGATCTCTTACATCATCTTTCTGAAATTTGACCTGGTTATCCAAATAATTGACTCAATCTTTAAAGAAGAGTTTCAACCTTTGGAGTTTGTCAGTGATCAACTTCTGAGAATTTTCAAAAGCAGTAGTAACAGCAGTGATACCCTCTTTCAAAGCTTTATCAAACTCTGATTTAGCAGTAGCAGTAGAAGTAGTCAGTCCTGCAGCTATATTCTTCATCTCTGTTACTATGACATTGTGAGAGGCAGTTAAATTGTCATTCATTCTGAGCTGGTTCTCTAGAACATAACCTTGCTTCAGTGCAATGTCATCTACTTGAGCTTTTATCTTTTCCTGATAAGTTGCTAAGTAGACCACTGCATTCCCTCCCTTGTGGAAGCAGTCAGTCATCTCCTTTTTATTAAGATTCATTTCAAATCTTATGGACTTAATATCCTGGGCCAGATCAAACTGTAAAGATTTATGCCCCTCATCCACATATATTTCTATGGCTTTCCTGTGCTCATCCAGTTTATTTGCATAGCAACCATCAAAGCACTGTAATCCACAGTTGGTGCTGGCTGGAGTGCTGGTTGTGGTGCTATGGTTTGCAAGGCCTTTTTGTAATTCTGGCTTCTTCTTTTAAATACTTGGAATTTTCTTTTCTTTGCCCTTGCAGCCTCCTCATCTTCAGATGCTGAGGTGCTGGCTATGTCTACCCTCTCCTTAGGTAGCTCCTCAACTTCTTTGGGCTTCTCAGGTTCTTGCCTTGCAGGCTCTTCAACAAGTACTACTTGCTCCCCCTCAACATGAGCATTCTCCCCTCAGTAGCAGCACTGTCCTTCTCAAGATCTGCTTGATCTAGATTGAGGAAGAGATCTTCCATAGTAAATTCTTGTGGAGAATGAGCTGGAGAAACTCTTTGCTCATCTACCACTGGATCAAATATAACTTGAACTGTAACAGATGTGTCCTCCATGACAACATCTGGGACTTGGCTATCAATCTGAGTTTGCTGATTAACATTATTTAAGGAATCAGACAAAACAGTATCCTCTATAAGGAAATCTAAAGCATTAAGCTCAGTGATTACCTCAAGAATTGTGTTTGTAGCTTGTTCACTTTCCAGTAGAGTTGGCTCTTCCACTACTAGAGGCTCCCCCTGGACTGAATCCTGGTGTAAGGGGTTAGCTGGTGGTAGCTCCCCCTGCCTCTCTGCAGCATCTTGTTGAGCTGGAGACTTCCCATCATTTTCTTCTACATCTTCTTCTGGAGTAAAGGCAACTAGCTCTTCACTATCAGAGCTGCTAGATGAATCTGAGCTACTGGGGCAGTTTTCTTCTTCTTCTTTAGAGGTGTTACTTTTTCAGGATTATTTTCTCAGGGGTTGGCATCTCCTTAGACAAAACCCTGTCCCATCTAGAGAATATCCTCATGTCCATCTTTCTCATATGGTTGATCTTGGATCCAGAAGCTTGACTCATGACCTCTGGTATACTACCAGCAAGTATAGACTTAAGATCCTACCCAAGTTGGGTTTCTTCAGACTTTCTTTAATCTTATCAAAGACAATAACAAACCCATCTGTTTTCAATGTGAAGATTATCCTTGTCATAATGCTGAACATATGGGCTGATACCCTATCATGCCCTCCAGGCTTACTTAAGATTACCTTGCCAACAATTTCAGAAAGAAATTTTCCCTGGCTGTTCATCCCCTTTCTATTGAATACAGATCCAATTTTCAATTTGGAATCCAGTCCACACCAAGTTAAAGCTTCTCTGGTCTTAGAAGCAGTTACTTCATCCTCTTCTTTTGTCCTGGGTGGATTTAAGACTTTTCTCAACTTTTAGGTGATACCTTCACCTTTTCACCATGAACCCTAGAATTTATCTTGAGTCCAGATTCATCTACTTTAGCTCCATTCAAGAATTCCAGTACTTCTTTCTTCCAGATCTTAGTCGGCTCAGAAACAAAAATTCTAACCCCGAGTCTGCAACTAGGGTTACTACATCCTTGATTTCCTGTTCTGCTTCGTCAAACGCTTGTCGCACCAGTTCGTAGCCTTCATTGACATTCTCCTCGAGCTTTGGCGCCATTAGGGTTTGAAGAATTTGACTGGAGAGAAGAGAGGTGTCGACACACAAGTTTGGTCTCGAAACTTTAGTGAGCGTGTCGACAGACAATGAAGAAATTCTATTTATACCGTTCTAGGTTTGAAGATGAAAAGGCGGGTTAACTAACTTAAATTATGTCGACACTGTCGATAAGTGTCGACACTGACTTATAATGTCTCGACACTTATATGTCGACACAATTTAGTCAACAGATTATATGTGTTGACACTTGTTTATGTGTCGACACCACTCAACTCGACAATTAATCGAGACGTTACTTAGATAATTCTGAGTAAACTCTAAGTGTCGACACCACCTTGGTTGTGTCGACACCTACTTGTCATGTGTCGACACTAATATTCTGAAGTGTCGACACCACTTCCTAGATGTGTCGACACCTTTTCCCTGAAGTGTCGACACCACTTTTCTGCGTCGACACAGATATCTCTGTGTGTCGACACCTTTTTACTTAGCTATTTCTATAAACTTATTCTAAGTTTATCATACCTAGTTCAATTTTAAACCTATTGAACTTAGTTTTTTCTAAGGGCTTAGTATACATATCAGCTAGTTGATTATCTGTTCTAATATATTCCAGTAAAATATCTTCTTTTTCTACATGTTCTCTAAGAAAATGATATTTTATTTCAATATGTTTAGTTCTACTATGGGAAACAGGATTGTTTGCAATTGATATAACACTAGTAGAATCACAAAACAGTGGTGTTTCTACTTACCTGAATTCCATAATCCTCAAGCTGATGTTGTATCCATAGAAGTTGAGCACAGCAACTTCCTGCAGCCACATATTCTGATTCTGCAGTGGAGATAGCCACACTTGTTTGCTTTTGCTACTCCATGAAATCAGTCTTCCACCTAGGAATTGACAGGTTCCAGTTGTGCCTTTTCTGTCTTCTTTGCATCCTACAAAGTCTGCATCTGAATAACCTGTTAGTTCAAAATCCCCATTCCTAGGGTACCAAAGGCCTTGATAAGGAGTGCCCTTTAGATATCTCAATATCCTTTTGACTGCTGTCAAATGAGACTCCTTAGGGCATGCTTGGTACCTAGCACAGACACATGTAGCATACATGATATCTGGTCTACTTGCAGTCAAATATAATAGGGAGCCAACTATCCCTCTATACAAAGACTCATCTACAGGTTTCCCTGCATCATCCTTGCTAAGAGACATACTTGACCCCATAGGAGTCTTCATAGTACTGGATGAATCCATACCATACTTCCTTATGAGTTCTAGGGTGAACTTAGACTGGCATATGGATAAACCATTCTTAGTCTGTCTAACTTGGAGACCCAAGAAGAACTTAAGTTCCCCCATACTACTCATCTCAAATTGTCCTTGCATTAGTTTTGCAAACTTTTTGCAAAGACTACTTTCAGTAGACCCAAATATTATGTCATCTACATATATTTGGACTAGTATTACTTTGCATCTGGATTCCCTAAGGAATAGAGTCTTGTCTATTTTCCCCCCGGTGAACTTATTCTCAATGAGGAAACTAGACAGGGTTTCATACCAAGCCCTAGGGGCTTGCTTTAACCCATACAATGCTTTCCTAAATCTATAGACATGATTAGGTTGAGTTGAATCAACAACCTGATGGTGTTCCACATAGACTTCCTCTTTTAGATTACCATTCAGAAAGGCTGATTTTACATCCATTGGTAACTTTAAATCCTTGAAAGGTTGCAAAGGCCAGGAACATCCTTATGGCTTCCAGTCTGGCTACTGGAGCAAAGGTTTGATCAAAGTCAATACCTTCTTCCTGCCTATATCCTTTAGCAACCAATCTTGCTTTGTTCTTAATGATGACTCCATGTTCATCCATCTTGTTCCTAAAGATCCACTTGGTCCCAATTATGTTGTGGTCTTTAGGTTTATGAACAAGTTCCCAGACCTTGCACCTCTTGAACTGATTCAGCTCTTCTTGCATTGCCTCAATCCAATGAGGGTCTAGGATGGCTTCTTCAAACTTCTTTGGTTCAACTTGGGATAGAAAACTGGAGAAGAGTACTGCATTCAGATTTTTGCTCCTTGTTTGTACCCCTTGTCTTGGATCACCAATGATTTGATCTGCTGGATGATCTCTTAGATGCCTATTGGCTGGAGGCATCCTGGCTTCAGGTTGAACTTCTTCAGTTTCTTCATCTTGCTGCACTCCTTGAACTTCTTCTGCATTAGGAACATGTAGTACTCCCCCTGGACAGTAGCCACTATCTTCTACTTGCTGTCTTGCAGTAGGTTGTTCTTCTATAGTGAGCTTGTCCATCTTCTTTGTTATACCTGTGGAGCTGCACATACTACTAGACAACTCATTGTTAATAAGTCTAGTTTCATCAAATACTACATGTACAGACTCTTCTACAACTTGTGTAGACAAGGTGTAGACTTTATAAGCCTTACTATGTTGTTGTACCCAACAAAGATCCCCTCTTGGGACTTGGCAGCAAACTTAGTCAAGTAAGACTTTCCATTGTTAAGTATAAAGCACTTACAACCAAAGATCCTGAAGTAGGATAGGTTTGGTTTTCTGCCTTTCACAACCTCATAGGGGGTCTTGTTGTGGCTTTTAGTAATGGTAGCCCTATTAATAACATGGCATGCAGTATTAACTGCTTCAGCCCAGAAATATTCTGGTAATGATGTATCACTTAATAGGGTCCTACCAGCCTCAATCAAGGTTCTATTCTTCCTCTCAGCAATGCCATTTTGCTGAGGTGTCCTTGGTGAAGCAAACTCTTGAAATATCCCAAATTCTTCACATAGTTTTGTCATACTATCAGACTGAAATTCAGTACCATGGTCACTTCTTATCTTGACCACTGTACTATCTAGTTCATTCTGAATTTGTTTGACAAAGCTATAGAAGACACTAGGTGTTTCAGATTTCTGTCTAAGGAAGAACACCCAGGAAAACCTTGAGTAGTCATCTACAACTATAAAGGTATAGACCTTCTACCTAGGCTGTGAACTGGCATAGGACCAAAGAGATCCATATGCAAGAGGTATAAATACCTCACAGCATCTTTGTTTTCAATGCTACTAAAGGTGGATGTAGTCTGCTTGCCTTTTGACAAGCTGAACATATTCCATCTTTAATACACTTAACTTGAGGACCATTCCTCACTAACTCTTTTACTATAGAGTTTGCCAATTGTCTTGTAGTTGAGATGGGCTAGCCTCTTGTGCCATTTGACACAATGAGAGACTTTCTCATCAGCTACAAGACACACTGGAGAACCATTGTTCTCAACCATAATGTCTAGGCAATAGACATTTCTTTTTCTATAACCTGTCAAAATGATCTCTTGATCATTTGACCTCCTGATATGACAGCCATCTTTCACAAATGAGATGTCATATCCTACATCACTCAATTGACTTATACTAATAAGGTTATGTTTCAAACCTTTAACATAGGCACTTGAGTAATAGTAGTATGAGAGCTAGAAATGTTACCAAATCCCTTGATGATTCCCTTTTCAGAACCACCAAAGGTGACTTTAGGACCATCTTTTGATTGGAGTGAAGTCCTTTAGCAATCCCCTTGTTCCATTCATATGTCTGGAACATCCACTGTACAAGTACCATATTGGGGCATGGCCACTTGTACTCACCTGCAAAACAGATTAGTGAACCTTAGAAACCCAATGAATTTTTGAGTCCTTGATACTGGTTAGTTTGCTTCCTAACAAAGCTACCTGCAGGTTTTCCAACAGGCAGTTTGCTACTCACTTTGACACTTGCATTGTGCCAACAGTGCATGGCAAAATGGTCTACCTTGCCACAGTACCAACACTCAAACTTATTATACCTTTGCTTAGGTACAGTCTTTAGCTGTTTTATCTACAGCTGGCTTGTTGAGAGCTGGGGCTTTGCCCTTGGACTTGGACTGAACAGTCCTAGCTGGTTTAGTAAACCCCAGTCCAGCTTTACCTTTTTGATGAACAAATTCATCAATTAAGGGTAGAACTGACTTAGGTTTAGAAAACCTAGCAACTAAATCTCTCTCCTTCTGAAGACTAATCTCCAGACTTTTGATTTGATCATTCTTAAATGATATAGTCCCCATCTGAATCACAGTTTATGTGTTTCAATCTGGCTATCTCATTTAGTTTTTGATCAAACATCTTCTCATAATCAGTTGCAGCCATTTTGAGACTTGCAATCTCCTTAGCTTGACTCTTGGCCAAGGATTTGCATTTCTTAAATGCTTGCAACAGAACTTTATATTCATCTATCAACTGATGAATATCCTCTTCAGACTCAGATGCACTCTCATCACTTGATGATGATGAATCTGATTCTGAACTAGCACATGAAATTGAACTGAAAGAACAATCTTGTACCTTACTAGGTCCTGGCTGCTCCAGGATTTTGTCACTTTCTGTCAATGCCATCAGTCATTGGCACTGACTGTCCTCTTGTTCATATATAGAGTTCATGATCTTAATGAACTCTTCTTCTTCTTCCTCAGCAAACAGTCTTATGTATGCTTCAGCATCTGACTCAGTTTCTGATGAAGAAATGTCTGACAGGCTCTTTTCCTTTTTGGCAACAAAAGATCTTTCCTTCTTGCCCTTGAATTGAGTCTTTTTCTTATCATTTGACTCCTTCCTTTTCTCTGGACAGTTGCAATAACATGTCATTGTCTATTACAACAATAGCAAACAATTTTTGAAAGAGTTGCTTTGCTAGACTTGATCTTTTTCCTGTCTTTCTTTCAAGACTTTTTATTCTGATAATAGTCTTCTTTACCCTGTGAAATAGATGGCTTTGTCCTCCACTGTTTCTTATTTAAGAACTTCTGAAAATGTCTTGTGAAGGCAGCAAAGTTCTCATCACTTTCACTGCTTTCAGACTTTATGCTTGCTAACTCATCTGACTCAGTTTCAGCTACTTTTGGTGGTGGAGTTGGTGACTTACTTCTGTACTTTCTGGGGGCTTTTGTTTTAAATGCCACTGTCCTTTCTTTATATTCACTTCTTGTAGATTTCTCCTCTTCTTTTCCTCACCATCAACTGCATTTCATAGGACAGCAGTTTTCCAAATAGTGTTGGTGGAGGAATTTCTACTAACTTTGCCATTTACCTTATGACACAGATCTTGGTGTCCCAATCTTTTGTCAGGGACCTTAGAAACTTATCATTAAGCTCATAGTTACTGAACTCTCTTCCATAAGATATTAGCTCATTCACAATCCTATAGAACTTCTTATAGTATTCAGTTATGCTATCAGCCCTACCTTGCCTAAAGCTTTCATATTCTTGGTATAGCAAAGATTTTTTGTCTTGCCTCACTTCTTCAGAACCCTCCATGTACACAATAAGAGTATCCCACATTTCCTTGGATGTCTTGCAGTGTATTAAATTCTGAAAAGTAGCACCATCTATAGCACTCACTATAATATTCTGAGCCCTTTTGTCCATTGTGGCTAGAAACTATTTCATCCTTTTTCATTTCAGAGAAATCTTTAGGTGTTCTTTGATTAGTATCTAAGACTGAAACCTTCATGGGCACATATGACCCTTCTTTCACTGTGATATATATTCTAGGGTCTGAGGCTTCCATAAACAGTCTCACCCTTTTCTTCCAGATGCCAAAGATCTCTTTTCTATATATGGGTAGCTTCATAGATCCCAATTTCTTATGATTCTCAGTGGAACCCATGGTTCTTGATTTTCTTGATTCTGTAATGTACTTAGACTGAATCTGCCAACAGGATCTACTCAGACAGTTATGTCCCTTTTTGAGTAACCTCACTTTGATACCACTTGAAAGATATTGTACCTAATCACCTAGAGGGGGGGTGAATAGGTGACTTAAATCTTTTTAACTTTTTAGGCAGAATTCAGATTAATTCTCAGAGTTATAACTACTTTTACCAAGCAAACAAACAGCAATCACAGCAAAACCACATACACACAGTGAACACACAGGTTTATAGTGGTTCCCCAATGTTTGGGTACATCCATTTTCCCCCTTCGCCCATCTAGTAGTGTACTAGATTCGACCAAACTCCTCCACTATCTCAGATCCTCAGATCTTACACTCAGAACCCCAAATCAGTTCCTACAGCTCAGGCCCAAGGCCCTACAACTCATCTTCTTCACAAAGCCTACACTCAGCCACCAAGGCCTACACTCAGCCACAACAGGCCTACACTCAGAGATTCAAATCTCCTACACTCAGGCACTCAAGCCCTACACTCAGCCTTTATAATTACAGGCTTACAAACTCAGATCCCTAAGGATCCTAAAAGAAAATATGAATACAAAATGTAATCTCTACAACTCAGAGAAAATAGAGAAGAGTTGTGAGTTTCTTGATGAGTTCTTGGAAGAACTCAGCTGAGATCAATCTGACTTGGCTTTCTTCAAAGCTTCTTGAATGTTGAACACAATAAGATTGATCCCTTCTGCAGTTGATCCTTGATCTCTGCTACTTAAGATTCAGAACAAAATCTGAACCCTTCTTCTCAGCCTGGTTCCAACGACTGACTTCTTGGATGGAGCTCTCTCTCTCCAACTTCTTAGATCTTCACTAGATTCTTCAATGAATAACAAGACCTTCTTTGTATTACTTGAACAACTTCTTCTATAGATTGTATAAGCCTATTTATAGGCCTTCTTAATGGTAACCGGCTGGTCCGGTTCATAACTGATTTCTGACAACTCTGACAGGTGCAGTAGACCGGCTGGAATGGCAGCTGTCAAGTCATCCAGTCAGTTCTTGAAAATTCTGTAATTGTCTGAAAGTGTCGAGACTGTCTGTCTTTAAGTGTCGACACTTATAGACTAAGTGTCGACACAAGTTGACTAAGTCTCGACACTAGCCTGCAAGGTGTCGACACAACTCCTTGTGTTGTAGAATTCACTTCTCGACACAGCTTCTTCTTCATGTGTCGACACTGATATTGAGTGTCAACATAACACTTTGTTCTTCAGCACTTTGTTGAATTCTTATAAGTGTCGACACAACACCTTTGTGTCGACACATCTTCATGTGTTGAATCTGTTAAGTGTCGACACTTCTTCTTGGTGTCGACACAAGCCTTCAGTGTTGATACTTGCTGAGTGTCGACACAGCTCCTTGTGTCGACACATTCTTCTTCTGTTGAGACTCTGACTGAGTGTCGACACATCTCCTTAGTGTCGACACTTGTACTTAGAATTTTGTTGAACTTTGCTAAGTGTCGACACAGCTCTTGTGTCGACACTTTCTTCAAGTGTTGAGTCATCAGCTGAGTGTCGACACATTCTTTCTGTGTCGACACTTTCTTCAAGTGTGTGAGTCTTCAGCTGAGTGTCGACACATTCTTTCTTGTGTCGACACTTTCTTCAAGTGTTGAGTCTTCAACTGAGTGTCGACACATTCTTTCTTGTGTCGAACACTTTCTTCAAGTGTTGACTCTTCTGCTGTGTGTCGACATATTGTTCTGGGTGTCGACACCTATACTTAAACTCTGCTGACTTTTGCTGAGTGTCGACACAGCCTCCAAGTGTCGACACTTTCTGATGTAGACACAGTTCCTCTGGGTGTCGACACAACTACTAAGTGTCGACACTGCTTCACTGCACTTTTCTTCATTGAGTGTCGACACAGCTCCTTATGTCGACACTTTCTGTCTGATGTCGACTCTGCATCCCTGGTGTCGACACAATGATTCCAAGTGTCGACACTGCTTGCCTGGGTGTCGACACAAGTCTTCCTAAGTGTCGACACTTTCCCTCTGGGTGTCGACACATGGACTTATAAACTTTTTCATCTTTCCTGCAAATACTTAACCTGCACAAGTAAACTCAACATACATCAAATACATTTTGATGTATATCATTGAGTAGGGTGAGGCTTCTTCAAATCAGGTACATTAGAAACCATGTACCCAACACTCCACTGAAAGCTTCAATTGATAGGCATGCTTCACCAACCCGCTTCAGAACCTCAAACGGCCAAAGGTACCTCGGGTTTAGCTTTTTCAATCACCGCACCCGCGAGACACCCTTGAACGGCTTGATCTTTAAGTACACATAGTCGCCCATGGCGAACTCCACGTTCATGTGCTTGGCATTATAGTACTTCGTTTGCCGGTCCTGAGCGATAAGCAACCTCTCCCGAATGCTTCGCATCAACAAAGTAACATCCTCCACTTCGAATCGCTTATACAACTTGACTCAGCCGTTTCCAGCCAGGACCACTGCGTGCGACATTTTCTACCATATAGGGCCTCGAAGGGCGTCATTTGAATACTCGCTTGGTAGCTGTTGTTGTATGCGAACTCCACCAAATAAAGGTGGTCTTCCCAAAATCCAAGACACACATGCGGAGCATGCTTTCCATAGGTCTATTTTAACTTTGCCCCCAACATTTGCTAACTTCTCCACCGGATCATCCTTCCTATGCGGAATGAAATGCGACACCTTCGTTAAACTGATCTACGACCACCCAAATGGCGTCGTTTCCCCGTTTTGCGACCTTGGCAACCCGTGCACAAAGTCCATAGAGATGTCGTCGAATTTTCCACTCCGGAATAGGCAAGGACTTAAGAAATCCTCCCGGCTTTTGGCATTCCGCCTTCACCAAGGCGCAAGTTTGGCATTTCACTACGTAGAGCGCCACATCTTTCTTCAAACCCGGTCACCAAAACAGTTTCTTTACATCGCGGTACATCTTCATGCTCCCCCGGGTGAATTGAGTACTTAGTTATGGTGTGCCTCGTACAACAATTCCACCCGCAAATTTCCCACACTTGGGACGCACAGACGACCGACTTTCCAAGCAATCCATCCTCCACAACGAATTGGGAATTTGACTCATCCAGAGCTTCTACCATGAACTGCTTTATATGGACATCCAAATCCAAAGTCTGTCGAATCCGATCATCCAGGTCATATTGAACTTCAGTCCAATTCAGTACTGCTTCAGCACTTGATTGCCTATCCACACAAACAATCTCCAAACGCCTCCCACTCCCGCACCAACCGCTCATCATGCATCGATAGCCAATTGGCTTGAGCTGGGGCTCGGCGACTCAACTCGTCAGCAACCGCATTCCCTTTATCAGGCACGTAGTGGATCTTTTATGTATAGTCTCCCAAGAGCTCCATCCATCTACGCTGCCGCATATTCAGATCCTTCTGATCAATCAGATACTTCACGCACTTGTGACCGGCGTAGATATCCATCTTCACACCGTACAAAATTATGCCTCCGCAGCTTCAAGGCAAAACTCAGGGCCACTAACAATTAGTCATGGACCGGATAGTTCCTCTCGTGCACTTTTGGCTGTCTCGCGCCGTAAGCTACTACACTTTCGTGTTGCAGTGGCACGCAACCCAAACCACTGCCCGAAGTATCGCTATTAAATCTCATAGCCTTCGGTCCCCACTCGGCGAAGTCAGCACAGGCGTCGTGGTCAACCGACATTTTAACTCCTCAAAAGCTCGCGCGCACTCCGGCGTCCAAAAGAACTTCTGCTCCTTCCTCGTCAAAGTAGTGAGGGGTAAGGCTATCCGCGAGAAGTTCTCTACGAAGCGCCTGTAATAGCCGGCAAGCCCCAGAAAGCTCCGAACTCCTGCTACCGTTATAAAGCTCAGGCCACTCCCGCATCGTAACAATCTTCTCCGGATCCACTGCAATACCTTCCCCACTCACTATAAGACCGAGGATGCCACTAAAGATGACCAAAACTCGCACTTCGAGAACTTGGCATACAACTAATTCCTCCTTAGCGTCTCCAAAACCAGAAGAAGATGCTTGAAGTGATCTTCCTTACTCTGCGAGTACACCAGAATATCGTCGACGAAGACGATCACAAAATGGTTACAAGTACTCCCGGAAGGTCCTGTTCATCACATCCATGAACACTGACGGCTCATTAGTCAGCCCAAACGACATGACCGTAAACTCGTAGCGCCCGTATCCTGTACTGAACGTTATCTTAGGGATATCACTCTCCCTTATCTAATTTAGAGTACGCCGTTGGCCGACCAACTGATCACAAAGATCATCGATTCTTGGGATTGGGTACTTGTTCTTTTCCGTCAACTTGTTGAGCTCCCGATAATTAATACATAGCCTCAAGCTTCTGTCCTTCTTCTTAATTAAGAGGGTCGGTGCGCTCCAAGGCGAAGGACTTGGACGCACATACCCTTGCTCCAACAACATTTAGAAGTTGGACCTTCAGCTCCGTCATTTCCTTAGGCGCTAGCCGATATGGAGAGCGTGACACAAGCTTTGTGTCTGGTACTAGCTCAAACATGAAATCTATCTCCCGTCGAGGCGGGGCTCTAGGAAGATCTCTAGGGAACACATCAGGGTACTCCGATACCACTGAAATATTAACCAACGCAGGCTTCAGCTTTGCAACCTCCACTAGTGTACAGAACATCTCTACACCAGCACGAACCGCCTTCACCACCTGAAGAGCAGACACCAACGTCTTGCTCGACCTCTTCGAGCTCGTAAGGGTCGTCTCACGACTTGCTCCCAGCTTGACTTCCTTGCTACCACAATCTATATAGATTGCTGCTCCGAGAGTCAGTCCATGCCAACTATAACGTCCACCAACGGAAGTAACGACGCTTGCAGATCGTACTCCTGATTCCCAATCCAAAACTAAGCGCAACAAATTCTACTCGCGCACAATGAGCACCATTGGACTATAACGCATCCAATTTGTCTCTTACCATCGAAGGAGGTACTGCGACGCACAATATAATTCCTAATAAAGGAATGCGAAGCTCCCTAAACGAACGGTGCTCTCGTAGATAAAGTAAAGTCATAAACAAGGCTTAGCACCAGTTGTTCTAAGCTAACATGCACAAGGGCGACAAGTGTTTAAGGCAAAACTATCTTTAAACCATACCTGTCGTCACGACGGCGTGCTTCCTCTAGGGTTTTAAGCACTCACGGGCATAATGCCCCGGCTCCCCACAGTTGTAACATGCTCCCGGGGTTTGGCTTGTAGTTGCCCCCGAAGCACTGAAAGGAGGGACTAGACCCAAAGTCCTAGCCTTTTTGTACCACTTTCGATATACAGACTTTGAGGTGTTCGGCACTTTTTATGCCGTTTCCTTTGCACTAACGTCCTTGACTGCTCCTGACATAGCTTTCTTACCCTTCCGAGCACCATTCCAACAGTCTCGGGCAAAGTGCCCTTTCTTTCCACAAGTATGACAAGTGTAAGTAGCTTTGCTAGTCGATTTCATAGCCCTTTTCTCCAGCATTCTGCCGGATGCAGCTCTTATGGGGGTTTGTATAGTTCGATACCCAAGGTCGCTGGCATCAGGAGGGTCTTCCTCAAATCTGCCTCCAAAGATCTAGCTGATTCCACCAAGGCTCGGAATCCCAATAACTTTGGTCCTAACAGTAGAACTCGTAACTCGGCACGCAGGCCATTATAAAATCTATCGACTGTAGCTTGCTCGTTATCCAACTCAAAGCATGGGTAGCGACTTATCATAAGAAATGCTTGCAAATATTCCTCAACTGTGTGCGCTCCCTACACTAAATGCATATTCAGCTGCTGCCCCGATGGTCTACCAAAGGTCATCTGCTGCATCACGCCCACCGGCGTTGAAGCCACAACAGGGGCGCGGGTTGTACATTCCCTCCAAGCTGTGCACCCGTCACAACGAACACCGCTTCTACGATCCTTCTAACGGTTTCATACGAAGGAGGAGTCTCAAACACCTCACCGGGTGCACTATGCTCCTCAGAAACCGGACATTCTGGCGGTCCCGCACCGCTTCCGGTCACCTATAGTGGTACAAAACACCGTTTAAGCGACCAAATAAAATTGCAAACAGCAAATATAGGAACACACAGCTTCCTCAAACACGTGTATTTTCATTCCTAAGTGGACATTCATGGATTCTTTTTACCGTTATAACGATGACGCACACAATGTGCTCACCACCACTTAAAAAGAATTCGGCCACGAATTCATTTTAAGCCCGACCAAAACAATAGTCTGATACCAAATTGTAACACCCCCTATCCGTCGCATAGCATATAGCAGTAGGTCCGGCCGGGGCCCGACGCCATATACTACAGACAGACTGGGTGGTTACTCAATGGAAACCATCCAACTAATCATAACGTCCTACACAGAGCATTCTAGCGGAGGCAGTTTATAAGTTGAAATAAAGAACCAACACTAAAGCATGAATGTCCACTAGAATAGCCAACTAGGAATGAAGTACATACACCAGTACTGGTCCTTAAGGCCTTACAAAATGGTTTACTTAATGTTACATGATTTTCAAACCACGGCACGCAGACCGGTCATACATGAGTAAAGTAGTAAACACTCCAAATAGGCCTTCAAGGGCCGGCTTCGCAATTTGGGCTTTAGCCCGCTATTGACCGCTTGGTCCAGCAGCACCTGCAAGCAACATAACCACCGCACGGTGGCAAATAAAAAGGCAACGGTCAGCAATGCTGACCAAATTATAACGATCATGCCCCCGACTCGGGGCGGCGACGCTCCTTCCCTGCAATTATATTAGCACAAGCGAGCAATATAATAATATTCATTACATCACAGACGTAGGCTCGATCGGCCACACACCCCGTGCACTCAGGGCACATTCTCGGTGAACCGGTCGATGTCACGTCAGTTAAAGTCATAGACATTCCGGACCCACCACCGCCACTTTGACGGCCAAACATATGAGCAATTTGTCTTCCCGGCATGGGTCACGACAATTTAAGCCATAGACCGCCGAAGACTCTCATCTATGCCAACGGCAAGTGCCACGTAACCTTAGGTCTCTTTAACCCGAATGACATAGATATGGGTACGGTTCCATCTAACCCGTGCTCACGTCGCAACGATAATTTAAGCCATATGCGCAGGTCAAACTTCTCCCGAGTCCCATTTTCATCACACAATTTCACATAACTAGGTTATGTTCAAGTTGGCTCTCAGGCCTCCATGTTGGCAAGATCACGCATCAGCCCAGTTTTCCGAGTGCACCTTAGGGTTAATCCTCAAGGCTCCCTGTTGCAATCTACCGTGTAGAAAACCCGAAAAACAACCATAGCACGGAGTCTTCTCCGGCATTTATGCAATGCAACATCACCGATCCAGACCAACATGTCCGGGTAGGCTTCACACATCATGCCTATGTCCGTTCTCGCTTACGGACGCTAAACAACGGGGACTTCACATATCTACCCAAAGGAACGCCTCCAACTCACCGCAAACTCGCGAGAGCGGGCTTCCTATGCAAAGAAGGAGAGTTACATATGCTCAAGAAGAGGATCGTTACCCTAGCGTTCTTCTTTGGCGCCATGGAAAAGTAAGCGGATGAAAAGCACCGCACTAGCTTTGCCTCCGTGGATCTGGAGTCGGTTCGCGATTTGGAGCTTCGAAGCTCCTCCAATGGCCGGATCTAGCTTCTTCTTCCTTCCTTGGCTCTCCTCTCTCTCTAAGCTTTAGAAAGATAACCACTCATGCAAAGTGAGGGTTTCTAAGTCCAATCCCGGGTATATCTCATCAGGAACAACCCCCAGCCGTTGGATCCCAAAATAAAGAAACGAACGGCTTTGATTCGGGACTGAAATGCCCAATCTGGATCGCACACGGCCTGACACACGCCCGTGTCCAGGGCCGTGTGCCTCATTCACCGTAAAAATCGGCGTGCCTAGAACAACACACGGGTATCGAACACGCCCGTGTTCGACCTGACACGCTCGTGTTCCACTGACACGGCTGTGTACCCCCATCATTTTTCCCCGAAAACAACCCGAGCACTGCACGGGTTCTAGGACACGCCCGTGTCCAAGCCCGTATCACCTCAACAGGCCTGGGCTCCAGGCCGTATACACGGTCTCGACACTCGACACTTCGTCGAGCGAAGATCGTCGAACTGATGACACGGCCTTGGACACGCACGTATCCTAGGCCGTGTGCCTTGTCTCTACACATCGTCGAGCAAAGTTCGTCGACTCCCCGAGACGAGTGTCGATACGGGTCGACACGCCCTGTGACACGCCCGTGTCGCAGGCCGTGTGCCATGTCTCGACACTTCGTCGAGCGCAATGTCGACTTCACGGGCTGAGTGTCGACACAGGTCGACACGCCCTGTGACACGCACGTGTCGCAGGTCGTGTGCCCTGTCTCGACACAACGTCGAGCGAAATTCGTCGACACCCTAGGCCGATCGTCGACACGGCCTTGACACGCCCTGCGACACGCCCGTGTCGCAGGCCGTATTCTCTGCTCGACGATCGTCGACTCCAAAATCGTCGACCTCTCGACCACTCCACGACACAAGCCTGACATGCCCTGGGACACGCCGTGTCCCAGGCCGTGTGCCTCCTGCCAGAACCCAAAACTGGCCCAAAACGTCACCCATCGCTCCTTTGAGTTTCGGGACGTTACATGACTACACTCAACGATTCTGGACTTAGAAGAATTCTGCTCAGTATGAAGGCATTGAGTGTGTTGACTACACTCAATGATTCTGGACTTAGAAGAATTCTTCTTGTATGAAGGCATTGAGTGTGTTGACTACACTCAATGCTTTCTCCCTTTGGTGTTGAGTGAGCTGACTTCACTCAACACTATTGTACTTAGACAAAATTTTCTGTCTTTCTTCCAAGGCTTTGACTGAATCATCATGACGTTGAGTGAACTAGCTTCACTCAATGCTTTTGGACTTAGTCGAATTTCTTTGATAGATTTGCTTTAGCTTTGACAGCCACTGCATGACATTGAGTGATCAAGCTTCACTCAACGCTTCTGGATTTAACCAATTTTTTCTCTTTCTTTTATGACTTTGACAGAAACAACATTACTCAACGCTTTTGGCTATATGGTGTTGAGTGAGTTGCCTTCACTCAACGCCTGTGGACTTAGCCACATTTCTGCCTTTCCAACACTTAAAGCTTTGACTGCCCGCCCCTTCTCAACGTTGTTAGTTGTATAACATTGAGTGAACTGGCTTCACTCAACACTTATGGACTTAGTTGTTGTTTTTTGACTTTGTCATCATCTGTCCTTGACTTCTGGCATTGAGTGAGCTTGCTTCACTCAACAACTGTGGACTTCATGGAATTTCTCTATCCAGCTTCCCCTCTTAAAGCATCTAGCATTGAGTGAGTTTTCTTCACACAATGCCTATGGACTTAGACATAATTTTATCTCTCCATATGCCTATCTTGTGACCACATGTCCAATCAGTGTAATAAGGACTAACCTGCATACATGAACTTAAACATACATCAAATACAACTATGTGTATATTATTGACTTGTTTGACTTCTTACAAATCTGGTACATTGGGATCAATGGACCCAATAACGGGTTTGCCTACCCCACTCGCCTGCCCTTATAAGAGACATGGGCAAGTCCAACAGTATTGAGAGCGATGAGTGGAAAGGGCTATACTCCGCTCCTTGGGTCTAGAGAGTTTTCCCCACCCCGGGGAATTTTCGCCTACCCAGGAGGAAGCCTTCTTGCCTACCCTGGTGAAAGGCTCTTGAATCACCTCTCCTGGGGGAAAACCCACTCAGCAAATATGGGGTTGTACAACTGGAGACGAAGGGCAAGGATCTGGCTGGGAGCAGTCGCCACCCCGCCGGTTCTGGCAACTGTAGGCATGTTCGAGGATTTCAGGAAGGAGGTCATGGAGACCTTGCACCATTGGCTCAGCGCCACTCGCGGTGAGTGCTCAACTCCCGCCATCCAGTGGTCGCACAACCAATCCTGGGCGAGAACGCCCCGGTCAGGCAGACCGGGAGGGGGAAGGAAGACACGATTCACGTGCAGGATCCCACTGGGAAAGAGCTATTCCTCGACTCACCTAGTGCAGGTCGGATCAGTGAGGTAATCCTGCGAGAGCCACCCACTAGCGTGATAAGCGGGATCCTCTTTAGCGAGTTGGTCATGTCAGCCCCTGTTCTAGAGGGGTTCAGGAAGCCAGAGATGTCTAACTACACTTGCAGGGACGATCTGATTCAGCATGTTCAGTGGTTCTAGGTTGCGGTTTCCATAAGGCAGATGACCGATGCTTTCAAGTGCTAGCTCTTTGACATCTCCTTCAAATAAAATGTGAGGGATTGGTTCCATAAACTCCCCAGTAGTTCAATTTACTGCTACGCGGACCTGCACCGGGCTTTCCCACTGAGGTTCTTGACTTCAAAGAAGAGGAAGAAAGATGCAGAGTTCCTTTGCGTAGTCAAGCAGGGACTGGAGGAGACCCTGACAAGTTATGTTGATCGATTCCAGGAGGAAGTCCTCGTTGTGGAGGAGGTGTCAGGGTGGAGCTAAAGCGGAGGCCACCGTTGTCCTTTGAGGAGGTTATGGAAAGAGCAGCGCAGGAGATCAAAGGGGAGGCAACAAACCCAACTTTGCTAGGAAGCTGGCGAGGTTGGGAGGAAGCGAGGAGAAGGAGTGGGGGACAAGCAGGCATCAGGAGGACAAGCGAAGGGACGAGCCAAGGGGGTAGGGACTTGTAAGGCAACATCAGGGGTAGGATTACCAGGAACCCACCAATTAACTAGGCTGGAGGCAGCAGGAAGGGGCTATTTAAGGCCAATGAAGAAGATTCTAGGGAGGAGGAAACTACCAAGGTAGAAGGGGAGGTTTAATCCCTCTAGGTGGAGGTAGGGCCTAAAATATATGGGGTAGACCTGATTTACTCTAGATGGGGGGGGGGGTGAATAGAGTAATTAAAACTTTTGTTTGTTTTTAAGATTTTTATCAGAGTAAAGTAGGTGATACCAATAGTAGTAATAGAAAAAGGAATGCAGCTAAGCTAATCTAACACAACACAGCAAACTATCACAGTAAACTAATCTATCACAACAAACTAATCTATCACAACAAACTAATCTATCACAGCAAACTAATCTATCACAACACATCAAGAATAGAAAGAAAAAGAGACAACCAGACGACACAAGAATTTTATAGTGGTTTCCCAACGTGGGTACATCCACTCTTCTACCACCCTGGTAGAAATCCACTATCAACTTTTTGATCAGGTGACTGCCACCACAAGATCTATTTCCAGAGAGATCTGACAACCCTTTGAGCTTTTGATCAGGTGCCCAAAAATCAAGAATAAACTTTTAAAGGGAGTTTATAAACCCTTTGTGTATGAGGTTAAGAGAGAGTTGATGATGTCTTCTCTTTCTCTAATCAACAGAGAAGACTAATGGATTGCTGTAGTCAAAGCACCTTCAGAAATCACTTGGATCCTTGCTCAGGGTGTAGGTCTTCAGCCTTGTCTTGAAATGATGTCCAGGAACTTTCTGACTGATTGAAGGTTGTTGTCCTTGAATGTTCCTGGAGTAGAGGCTGAAGAAGACTCTTGATATTTGTTTGTTGTTCTTCTTCAGTCTTCAGTAAGAACAAGGGAAAACAGGTTGTTTTCTGCACAGAGAATTTCTTGTATCTGTGTATTCTCTGTTGTGTTGTTGCTTGTATTTCTTCTTTTCTGCCGTCTGAAAAAAGAAAATCTCTTTTATATTTTCTGTCAAAAAATTCTCCTTTGAATTTGAATTCCAAACATTGATTGCTGAACTGTATGGAGAATGAAAACGGCTAGAGAATATTGTCTTTAATGAGTTTCTTCAACTGTCCCAATAAATTAAGCAAGCAATTAACCCTGATGAAGATCATAATTAATGCTGCCAATAATGGCTATATTCAAGAGAATATGTGCATTAATTACTCAGGAAATTACTGCTTAATAATATAGGAAATAAGGACAGAAATGAGGAAAAAACTCTAAGTCTGGCGCTGGACAGAAATTGTCGAGCTCTGAACAAATTTCATCGACCGGAGATCCAAGTTCATCGAGCTGAGAAATCCTGTTCTTCGACCTGAGCTCAACGAACTGTATTCTGAAAATGTCTTGCCAATTCTGTGGTCCAAGTTCGTCGAGCACGGAAACTGTCATTGTCGAGCTGAGTTCAGAGAACATAAACTGTTGAAGAATATGTTGAAGTAATACTCCAGAATTCGTCGATTTGAGCTCGAATATCGTCGAGCTCAACTCAGAGAATGAATTCTGAGTTCGTCGATCTGTGATCGACGATCGTCGAGCTGAGTTCGAAGAATTTCGAACTGATAGTTTTGGACTTTGAATTCTTCTAAGTCTTGAGTCTCCTGAAGTCTTCTGCTGGCTGGTCTATGAAAGTTGAACCTAATGACTAGCCTAAACTCTAGGACTCATACACTTGACCCTGGCTATAAAATGTGGGTTAAAACTCATCCTAATTAGTGAACCTAGCCCAAATACAAACTAGGGATCCAACAATCTCCCCCTATTTGGGTGAGATCACTAATATAAATAAAAGAAAAACAATCACAAAGCAAAATAAAATATATCTGGCAGAAAATTAATAATATCCAGCAGATATGTACATAACAGGAGCTTTGTGACAGTTTAAACAAAAAGAGTTCAGGAATATAAAAACTAAGCAGAATATTCATTTGTTCTTCTTGGCCTTTCCTTTATCAGCTTTGTCAGAACTTTCAGAGGGCTGTCTGAATTTGATTTCTCTGTTGGGATTGTCAGCTTTTCTTTTTGATATAGTCATGTCTGCTGCTCCAATGATATTGAGAGAAGTTATTCTTGGTACTACAGCTTCTGGATGCAGATTCATATAAGCATCTATATTGAAGAATTTGTTAGCTTTATCATACATTTTTTAGTTCTTCTTTCCTATAGGAAAACATTTTAGAGTATTGAGAAAGATCTCTATCTTCAGCTTTAGCTTTGTTTATCAAGGAGAGTCCAACTAGTTCTTGAAATCTGGTCATTCTAGCAGTTGTTTCTTATTCAGGATCTACAAAAGGGATTGGAGGAGATTCTGGCCTTTTTGGACTATTATCTCTTTCAGATTCATCAATTTCAGATGTTATCTGTTGCTTTTCTAGCTTCTGATGTTGTTGTTGCTGTTTGCTGCTGCTTGAATGTCTCTGCTGACTGCTTGCTTGAAAATGAGATCTTGAAGATCTATCTTGTTGTCTTTGGTAAGTCTGAGTATATGAAGTAGATCTATGAGAAGTATTTCTTGAAGCACCAGCAGCTGGAGGAGGAGGAGGAGGACCTCTTTAATTCCTTTGAGAAGGTGGAGGAGGAGAGTATCTTATGCTTTTCTTCCTGGCTTTCTGGTCATTCTTAGATAGACACATCCAATTAGGCATCTCTGGGTAAGGAGTGATCTTCTGAAAGATATAATAGGGAGTGTCTGCATTGAGATTTGGCTTTGTAACAGCCTTAGCAGGAGCTTTTCGTTTCTTAGCAACTTTCTTCTTTGCTTTTGAATCATCAGACTCATCAGAGTCTTCATCATCATTGTCATCATCAGATGAACCAGGAGGATTGTCATAAAGATCATCAATTTCCATCAGAATATCTTTGGAAATCTGTTTCTCAGCCTGAGGTTGTACTGGAAGTTCTGTTTCTGCAATACTTACAAGAACATACAAACTTTCTTCTGTTATATCAACAAGAATAATATCATCTAGATTAGGTAAAGGACTATCATTCATTTTATAAGTAGGAGGGGAGACAGCCTTGGGAGGATAAATAGCCTTGGGAGGAGAAGTAGCCTTGGGGCTGATACTGTTGGAGGTTCTGCTACTGCAAAACTTGCCTTAAGTTGCTTAGCAACTGCAGGGCTTATTGGGGCAGTATAGGGGACTATAGCCATAGAAGACTTTGAGCAGACTTCTGGAAGATGATTCAGATAGGCTGTATCAAAAGAATTTAGCAAATGAAATAAATCAACTGTGGGATTGACAACATAATCACCAACAGTTATAATTTCTACAGTTTCTACTGCTACAACTATACAGATCATATCAAAAGCAAACTCAAAATCAGTCTCAACTTCTGTAGTCATATGTACATCTGCATCTACAACTGTCTACAAAACTGTTGTATCTACTGATGCTAGAGGAGATGAAACTGGAGCTTCTTCATTAGATATCTCCCCCTATCTGATTTTAGAGGGTCCTGAAGTCAGGCCCCCAGAAGAAGGGACAGTGGAGGCAGTAGAGATGATGACAGAGAGGGATGCAATAGAGTCAGCAAGATGTTTAATGGCCTCTACTATAAGATTTGAGATGAGGGGAGTGAGGAGTTCCAGAAGAGATGGAAGTGAAGGGGAATCCATTTCCATACACTCAGAGGGTTTCTGAGTGGATACATGGATGATGGATGATGAAGGGAAAGTAGTGATGTCTGACATTAGCTCATCATGAGGAGATGGAGAATTGATGGGAGATGAGAGTAGATTAAAAGATGGAATAGATGAGAGGTTATGGAGTGGAATGTCATCCTGATGAGGTGGTAATGGAGATGGAGGTGGTGTAGTATGTTCTCGAAATGAAACTGGTGTTGGTAGATGTTGAATTTATGTGGGTTGATGCTTCCATAAAAAATCTGACTCTCTCCTTCCATGTACCAAAAATTTCTTCCCTACAGATGGGTAACTTCATGGATCCAAGTTCCTTGTGATTTTCTCCTGAACTCATTTTGTCTTAATGTTAACTGCCTTACAGATCTACTCAGACTGTTAAGTCTATTTCTTGAGTAACCTCGCTCTGATACCACTTGAAAGAATTTGTTTCAAGATGACCTAAACACCTAGAGGAGGGGGGTGAATATGTATAATTATTTTTTATTGCTTAGGCAGACAAATTTATAACAATAAGACTTGTTATGCACATTGTCACAGCACAAATAAAATAAACACAACACACACAGAATACACACAGTTTTATAGTGGTTCCCCAAGTGATGGGTACATCCACTTTCCCCCCTTCCCCTATCTAGCAGTATACTAGATTCGGCATAACTTCCTTCTTCCTTCTCAGATCCTCAGATCTTACAACTCAGAACCTTGAATGGTTCCTACAACTCAGACTTCAGCAAGTCCTACAGCTCAGATTCTTTCAAAGAATCCTACCATAAAGTGAGTCCACACTCCTACAACTCAGGCAACAGGCCCTGCCTCGGTCTCTTCCACAGGCCTACAACTCAGAGATATTAATCTCCTACCTCAGGCACTCAGCCTTTATAATTTAGGCTTATAACTCAGATCTATAATAGATCATACAGTAAATTGATAATAGAAAAGAATAAATCCTTCACCCAGGTAGAGAGAGAAAGGGATGAAGGTTTCTTGATCAGTTCTTGATAGAACAGATAACTTAGAATCAACCTGTCTTAGCTTCTTCAAATCTTCTTGAATTTGAACAAAGTGGGGTTGATCTTCTTGTGAAGTGGAGTTGATCCTCAATCCAGCTTCCTTCTTCTTTTCAGAATTAAATCTGAATTCTTCTTGCAGACTTGTTCAGGATCTGCTAGAGACTTGATGACTTCTGGATGAAGACTTCTCTTCTTCTTCTTAGATTGGTTCTGTCTTTTATGCTTCAAGCTCTCTGTTTATCTGATGATAGAACATGTCTTTATACCAGCTTCATCCAAGGTTACCAGCTGATCCGGTTCACAACAACCTTCTGACAGCACTAATAGATACAACAACCTTGTTGGTCATGACAACTGTCAAGTCACCAGTTACTTCATTATACTTTGTCTCAATCAGCAAAGTGTCGAGACATTCCTTTAAATGTGTCGACACAAATAGACTATGTACCGACATAATCCTTGGTGATGTCGACACAGCTCCCATAATGTCGACACAACACACTTTAATCTTCTTGACACAGCTCCTGTAAAATGTGTCGACACAAGTCCTGTATGTCGATACAATCACTTCTTGTCTTGACATAGTTGACTTAAACAAAACATTCTGGTGTGTGTTGACACAAGTCCTGTGTGTCGACACAGTTGTTGTCGACTGAGCTTTCTGTGTGTCGACACAAGTCCTGTGTGTCGACACAGTTGTTGTCGACTGAGCTTTCTGTGTGTCGACACAAGTCCTGTGTGTCGACACAGTTGTTGTCGACTGAGCTTTCTGTGTGTCGACGCAAGTCCTGTTTGTCGACACAGTTGTTGTCGACTGAGCTTTTTGTGTGTCGACACAAACTGACTCCTGGTGTCGACATAGCCTTTCCCATGTGTCGACACAATGCTTCTCAAATGTCGACACTTATACTTAGAAAAAGTTTCTTGCAATTTCTTAACCTGCACAATGAAACTCAAAACACCATCAAATACACATTGATGAATATGATTGAGTTAGGTGAGGCTTCTCCAAATCCGGTACATATTTTCCAATGTACCCAATAGATGTTGCTTGACCTTTTCGCCGGGGTGGCGGGAGAAGGGTTTTATGTAGACGTTTGTTCTCGGCCTTCAGCCTCGATACCTCGCGCTCAAGGGCCGCCGCCTGCATATGCAGGAGCTCGGCATCCGCAGGGTCCTGACAGGTAAATCAAAAGAAATTCAGCCGGGAATGAGGTGAAACCGTGAAAGGATAATGAGTGGATCACTCACTCTTTACGTTGGGTGACTGGCGAGAAGTGCCTCAGAGGCCGCCAGTTGTCACTTCAAGGAAGTCACCTGTGTTATGGCGAGATCCCACGACTTTTGAACCTTGTTTAGGTTTCGGTCGAAGTTGAGGCTTTGGCGCAATGCCATATGCGCGAACTCAAGGGCGCGCTGCTGGGCCAGCGTAGTCTCATGCACAAGGGTCCGAGTTGACTCCTTATCATATAGGTTGGCGTCTTCTCGCTGTATAACCCGAATGTAAGTGTGAATGCCTCTCCGCTGGTGGTATCTTGATCCATCCACGTTGGCAGGAGCGTCGAGATGGAGGCGCAGTTAGCCTCGGGGTCCCACTGGATAAGAAGTTGGTCTGTCTCGTCCAGATGCCTCTCGTCGAGGCCGAAGTTCTGATGCCCTCTCGGCACCGATCCCCAGGAGCCTTCTTCACGGTGGCGTAAATCTTCACGGTAGTGATCGACGTACCCGTTGCAGGCGGGGCCTTGGCAGGGGTCTCAACGAGGGACTTGCCCTTGATCGGTGCAGACGTTTTGGACTTCTTGGAAGATGTTGGGGGAGGAGCATCAGGCATCCGCTTCGGGTCACTCGGTTGGGACGAGACATCCGGATCCTCCCGACAGGCAAAAGTCGTTGATTGCGCGAGGGATGTGCCGTAGGCAAGGGCCCTGGTTTCCTCGTACGGCTAGTGGAGAGGGATTTCTTGCTCACCTCCGCGGACAGTAAGGGTTAGTTTCGCTGAATCCCAAGTCATCAACCAAGAAAGAGAGGCGATATGATACCTTCATTGATGAGTACTGGCGGAAGGGAGTCGAGGTACATCCTCAAGAACTTGTCATCTAAGTTCTTGGTTCCAAAAAAGGCGAGGAGGGCAGTCTCGTGCCCCCCAAGCACGAGAGGCCTATAGGTCGCCTCGTCATATTGGACAGGTGAGAGGGGCACGTTGCCAAAGATCCCGAAATGAAAATGAACTTCATAGACCAGTGGTGGTTCTTGTTGGCGAGGCCACTAGTCTTGATCATCTGGCCCGAGAAGAAGATGATCCCGCTCTTGACCCGGAAGTTGAACAGCTTTCAGAAGATAGGGAGATTGAACTTGATCCTTTCTGCATGCATGTAGCAGGAGAACGCTACCAGAAGCACGATGGAGTTCGGGTTGAGTTTGGTCAAAACCACTCCAAAGTATTGGAGGGTCTGGCACACCTCCGGCCAGAGGGGGAGGCGGAACCCCGTCTCAAAGTGATCCAGGGGGATGACGAGCTCCCCTTCCGGCAAGAAGTTGATTTTGTTGTCGCTCTCGGGATGCCGTACGACGAACTCTGGCGGGACGTAATTTGCCGCCACAGAAAGGTACTCCTCTTTAGTCAACTTGTAGGAGGGAATGTCATGGTCAATGAAGTCTTGCGCGCATTTAGCTCGACCGTCAGTCTCTCCCGACATTTTGCGAATGTGCGAGGGAAATCCGGTCTGCACAGGCGAGAGATCTCGAAGTCGCGAGTGCGTGAGAGGAGAACGAATTTTAGAATCAAATGGAAGTAAAATTGGTTGGTGAGTCGGCCTATTTGTAGAAAAATTCAGCAATCATGAATTTTCCCTCAGACGACGGGGGTGCGGATATCGTGTTTTAATATTCTGGTATCTCGTAATCCGCAACACCCAGCCGCCGCTCCTTACCTACAAATGGTGAAAGCCTCCAGGAAGAGTTCCTAGGTAAGCGAAAGGCATAGCGCAATGGATGCAGAAAAAATAAGCATGGCATTCGACAGAATAGGTACATTACGCTAGGTGAGAACAATGATAAAAAAATATACATATATGGTCACTTGCCAAGCAAGGGCGAATTTAAAATATTGTTGTATTACATGACCAAGAGAGAAGCTAGAACAAGAGGTGGCAGGAGCCGACAAGCTCAGTATTGGATCCATTGCCAACGGCCCCGACCTCGTCACCCCGACCTCAGAGACACTCGCGAGTAGTAGTAGGCGCTCATAGCCGTTAGCTCCTAGTTGACCAAGCGCATCTGATACTGGGCTCACGCAATGTGTCTCCCGGGAGATGTCTCCTCACACCCACCTCCTTGCCGCTTCATATCCCTGATGAGGTGCAAGTAGTCCTGCTCGAGGATGCCTAGCCGGCATTCAGTTGCAGCCTGGTGTACTTTCGTCTGGTGAGAGTTGTCCCGCTGTATCCAGATAAGTTTCGCCAGGACCACCACCATCCGCTCCTTAAGTATCTCGGCATCCCCGGGATCTCAGAGAAAGTTCGCGAGCTCGCCGAGGGACGGTGGGGGAGAGAACTCCTCGTCACCATCAGGAGCCGCTGCCGAGGTGTCCCAATAACCTAGCAAAAAGTTTCGGCCAGTCAGAATCAGATTCAAGCGAGAAGGGGAGGGTTCAATGATTTACCTGGCGTAGTGATGACACTCCCTCCTGGTGGCCGGCGGGAAGGACCAGGTCTTCCCTCGAAGGATCCCGCAAATAGCGGGTCGCCCATTTTCCCTATTCCGGACAGGTTGGCGTTTGCCCTGGCAGGTGGATCTCGGCAAGATGGGAGACATCAGGAGTTTTCCCGGCCGAGGGCTGAGAGTCTGGAGCTGGTTCTTTTGGGACCTCGGTAGCCGGGGCCTTGGGCGCTGGACTAACCAATCTTGTAGTACTAAAGGGAGGAGCTGCGAGAAGCAGTATGAGCGAGAAGATACACGGATTATAGAATGCGAGAGGGTAATCATCAGTCATACCTGGAAAAACTACGGTTTCGCCCGGGTACCTTGGGGGCAGTCTCCTGATCCGGATGTTCTCTCCCTTCGGGGAGCCGGAGGGTCACGACATTCGCCGGGGGAATGCGAACATCACTCTGTGGCAGGGTTTCCTACAAATAGGCCCGGGACTCAGTTCAACAAAGTATTTTTGGGGATTACTAGGATGGATGTAAGTGAAATACCTCCGCGAGGATGGAAAGGTTCTTACGATTTGGGGTAGGGGTCGAAGAAGCAGACTCACCCATCGCAGGATTCCGCCGAATCACCTTCGCCCTTTTTGACCGGTAGAGCGAATCGGTAGGCCTCTTGAATGAGAGCCATGTAGCATATTTGGAGGCCTTGGAGCTGGTCTTTTCCTGCGCGGCCGCGAGACGGCCCTAGAGCTCTGCGAGAGCGGTTACGCGGCCAATCTACTGTACATGGTCAAAGAGGCGAAATCTAAGGGGACGAACTGAGGTCGAATGAGGATATCAACTCCAGGGCTGACTTGAGGTATTTATAGAGCTGTGGAGGGACCCACAAAAGATTTTCGTCCAAGTCAGCAAGCAATCATGGAATATCGAGGGTTGGACTTTTCTTTCCGAGCGTAAGACTAGCTCGCAAAGAGCGGGATTTGTCTACAACCCCGTAATCGCTGAGTGGGCCCTTCCGACAAGTTCAGGGTTTTGCAAGGCATTCAGGCCCAAGAAGGCCAAAGTGGGCGAGTGGGGTAAGTATACCCGCACTCGCCCAGGGGGAATGAGAGGGTCCCCGCCCATAAAGGACGGGGAGGGTCCTGCCCCGAGCAGGCGGGAAGGCTCTCGCCCATATAGGCGAGTAGCATATTGATCTCGCATCCACACTTTCAGGGAGCCGTAGAGGCGAGTGTCGGTCTCACCCAGCACTCGCCCTTTAGGCGAGTGGTGCCTTCATGAACCACTTGCCCAGTGGGGTCCAGAGGTAGAATTACCTGCATGCCCTTGAAGGGCTGCAAATAGCCTTCCAAAATAGCAGAACTGTGCTGTTGGCAAACCCAATTGGACTGCGTATAGCAATTCCGAATAGTGGTATTACGTAGTTGACAGACCAAGATTGGAAATATATAAATAGAACCAAGGGGCACCTTTGGAGGGACAATTCAACAGTTCTCTTTTGCCTTCATCTCTTCAGTCTCTCTCCAAAGTTGTCCAATCTCAGCATTGGCTTAGGAGAGGAAGAGTTTCATGATCTTCTGGGTGTGTGGTGGGATCTCCTGACTGAGACCTCGATTTTGTTCCCGAGTTCCTGAATCTTCAGTCTAAAGAACTAGTCAGAGAGAAGTAGGTGTGAGGTCATACCCTTTTGGGACCCCAAACTCCATAGAGACATATTTCTGGTTTCAACACCGCAGTTTCCACCAAACCGCTCCACCAGAACAAGGCACAAAGCCATACCAATCTCCCGAGCTCCAACCGAGTCTGTAACAATCGGGACTCCGCGAACTTCAGACGAGTCCGCAACTCCCGCGGATACCAAACCTATCTGCCCGGTTACATACTGGGAACAAGCCTACTGCAGAACACTAGCCGACTTGGCTAGTCGCTACACCTGTCCGCACAGACCGTGCGGACAGTTCGGTCAGGCCGTCACTTTCACTTCAAAAATTTTAACATATTGACGAAATCATGTCTCACAATGTATGTCTCGCTGTGTAAATCAGATTGAATTCCAGATTTTGACTTGTGTGTTTCTATCCTATTGATTACTACTTGGCTTCTGCTTGTACTTGAGTGTTCCTGTGACCTTTTTCTAAGCATCCATCATAAAGTTTTCACATTTTTGACTGCCACATATAGGTCGCCTGCAATCACCAAATTAAGAACATGGTAATCTACTCCCCTTATTTATCTTCTTTTTTTCTTTTGTTTATCAATTATTTGTGGTATCATAAGCCATAAGTATTTGATTGTTCAAATCTTTCTTTTCCTATTTATATTGTCATTGTTGAAACCTTTTTTGGGTGATTAAACATTCCTGATATTGTAATAAACAACAACACTCAAGTCTTTATCCCACTATAGTGAAGTCAGCTATATGGATCCTTTGTCGCGATTGTGCTCTATCTTTTGTCATAATCTCACTAATGCCCACGTACATCATGTCTTTATTCCTGATATTGTAATAGATATAAATTTTTTTCATTCTTATTGTCTGTTAATGAAATGACCACATAAGTCATCTTCACATAGCCACAAATTATTGTTCAAACCTTCATAACCATCTCCAGCGTCAATCCCAAACAAAAATTATACTCAATTAATTTATCTCGAGGATACCGTCAAACTTAGGCTGTGTTTGGCGCGGCTTATCATGGATTATTTGTTTTGGTGAGATTGGGCAAAAATATCATTGTCATATCAAAATCTTATGCCTCAAACTATTTTTTTTGTAATAGTGGTAACATTTGTCATACCAAACATACATTCTATGACAATGAGGTTTTTGTCCAACCTCACCGGAACAAATAAGTTGCGATAAGCTATGTCAAACACAGCCTTAATTACTCCAACTATAATATATTTTGATTGCGTAATTACACCATAATATGAGGACTCTCTTAATATATATAGTATAGATGGTACCTAACACACTCCAACTATTGATGAGCAACAAGGTGAATTAATATATAATATTCATGCTAGACTTTTCCGCATCCAACTATTTATGAGCTACAAGTTTTGGGGGTTTCTTCGCCAATTGACAACCAGTGTTCTCATCAAAATCTGTCCTCTTTGGGTTTGTTTGGCGCAGCTCTGGTAGCTGGAAAATCTCTATTCCAGCCGTCAGAGCTGCTTTATATGTGTTTGTGACAGCTCCTTGTGAAGAGCTTTTCAAAAATCTGGAGCTGTTTTGCAGATTTTCAGAAATCTCTCCCCCTCCAGCTTCTGCTCCTGCAAAATAGCTTTCTCTCTCACAGGTTTTGAAAATGTAATGGTTTCTTCAGTTAGAGGTCGGACGGCCTTCCTCCGGCGATTCCGAGCCCCGGACGGCCTTCCTCCGGCGATTCCGAGCCCCCGACGTCCTTCCTCCGACGATTCCGAGCGCACTTCTGCACAGAACACTCAAACACTCTGCAGCTTTTCAAAACTGCTCCTCAGAGATCTATTTTAAAACAGCTCTATCCGGACAGCAGCTTTTCAATCCGTCAGAGCTGTACCAAACAGAGCCTTTGTTATTAGCATCAACTTTTCACAAATGCTACATTACTTATTTTAAAATTTAAAAAATATATACATCGCCGCAGCTAGAGAGAAGCCTGCAAGTGACGCTAATCTGGGCTAAAAACAAACACTAATCTGGGCCGACAAATGATACAGCGTCAGAAAAAATGAAGAGCAAATTTGCTAGATGTGTTCTAACAGTAGATTTGCTAAATAAACTGTAAAGTTCAGAGCCATTTTCTTATTGTCTGCACATTTCAGAAAAGTTTAACAGCAAACACTAATCTGGGTCAATAAAAGATACAGTTGAAACTGAAACCGTAGTGGAATAGATTTAGGCCTAGTTTGGTGGGACTTATTTTCACCGTTGAAGTAGTTACAACTGCATGAATCAGATCTTAATTAATGCGGTCGTAACTAATTGAACGGTGAAAATAAGTCCCCCCAAACGGAGCCTTAATTAGAGATTAAATTGAATTTAGTTTTGAATATATTATGCAGGGTTGTTTGTTGTAATGCTATAGCGTCATCAAGAGTCGTGGGCACGGGGCTCCATCCAATCTACAGAGACATTTGTCGTGGCGGCGGCATTTGTCGTGGTCGGCGACATTAGTCGGGGACGGCGGCATTGGTCGAGGGCGGCAGCATTGGTCGGGGGCGGCGACATTGGTCGGGAACGGCGGCATTGGTCGGGAGCGGCGGCATTAATTGGTCGGGAGCAACAGCATTGGTCGCGGGCGGCGGCATTGGCTGATGGCGGCGCCCTGCGGCAAGGGTGGCGATATGCGTGACCAAATAAGTGCACAGCATACCAAAGTGATAGTACTTTCGTGACCAAGTACTTATAATACGAAATCTATTTTCAGTGGCAACATTGCATGAAGTTTTGCGTAAATTGAATGTAAAATATATAAATAAATATCTAGAGTGAAGTAGAGATCATGTAAATACTTGTAAAATATATAAATAAATATCTATTTGATCCGCTTAATCCACCATCGGTCAATATTACAGAGCAACCTTATTAACATTCATCACAGAGTCTATCTTGCTTTGCTTAGCCATTACTTCACTAGTAGCTCAAAGCACACCTAAAATACAGGAATAAAAATGAGAAGAGAGATAAATTAAATACATGTAAAACATATAAATGAAGATTTATTTACTCCGCGTGACCCTCTAACGACAAATATTAAAGAGCAATCCTATAAGAATTCATCAAAAAATATACCAAGTTTTGTTTAGTCAATACTTGATTAATATCTCAAAGCGCATATAGAATAAAAAAAAAAAGAGTGTACAATAATCGATTGAGAAAGAATTTTACCAAAAAAATGAGAGATGTTCAAGTGGAATGGTAAGTTGATCTTACTTCATGATTTCGAGTGAAGTTTTGAATCCAAAGTCCACTTAGTTTAAAGAGCAATCTTGTAGAATTTGGAATATATAAGCTTGAGTTGTTTTTAAAGAAAAAAAGTTAAACTTGTTATTTCACAATACATATCGAAATTATGGAAATAATATATGCATTTTGTAATCAAAAATGAGATCTACAACTTTCATGTTGAATATTTTTTCAAATTACGCACGGTTTGATCGGAATCTGGCCCAAAACGCTGCCGAGTCAAAATGAATATAATAATAAGTTTCAAAATTTGACCCAACAATCTTTTGGGGCAGATTCCGGCTAAATCGTGCATATTTTAAAAAAATGTTCAACATGAAAGTTGTAGATCTCCTTCCTGAGTACAAAATGCATATATTATTTGCATAATTCTATCGAGGAGCCGTTGAGGAGGAACCGACTGAGAAGTATCCAATTTGGAGTAGCGGAGGAGTAGCTCTTTGGAAGATGAGATTTGGTGGGGGCGATTCTCTAGGAGGAAGCCTTTTTTTTATTTAGAGGAGCGTGACAGAGCTCCAAATGACAGGCAACGGTCTAGGAGTAGCTATCTAGCCGTGTAGGTTTGGTTTTTCGGAAACATAAACTTTATTTTGGCTCCAAATGAGATAGTTGAGAATTCAAAATAAAGTAGTTTGGAGTTGAGAATCGGACAGTGACGGTTCTTTGTATTATTTTGATCAAACGGCTGTGATCAAAAGTGTGACGGTTCTTTTTTTTAGTGTAATCCCTTTTTAGTGTCACTTTAGAAGTCAGTGTGTGTTCTCTTTTCTCCAGCGGCTCATGTGTTCGTAAGTTCAGAGATGTTTCTCTTATTTTGTCCGGCGAATTATTGGGCTATAATGGGCGAGCAGCCCCGCCTATCAGAGTAAATTCCTGAATCAATTGATTTATGAAATGTTGCTTAAATGTTCATGCTGAATGACCCCATTGATAAAATAAAGGTCGAGAAAAAAAAGAGAGAGAAATGTTGATGGTATTGAAAATCGGAGTCAGGTGCATGATCGTGATGGATTACAGGGCCCTCCAACAGTAATGGTCCATTTTTTTCATGATCTTCATGAATGGTAATTAAAGAGAGGATAATATTGTAATCATATTTCTTTTTGCTGCCATAAAATTTTGGCAACAAAATGTTCGTTGATTTTTTATTCATGCTCTTCATGAAGGGTAATTCATGCTCTTTATAATGTAATTTTTTGATCGACGACAAGAATCTTTATTTGCGCTTGCTGTATGATTGTCTCGTGTGTGTGTGTGTGTTGTTATCTATTGGTTTTTTTATAATGCGTGTTGAAACAATAAATGGGGTCATTTATAAATGGTGAATGACCCCATTTATAAAGGATGATGTTATATATAAATCACTTTTGGATATATACAAACTAGTTTTTAGAGTTTTTTGGGTCCTTTAAAAACACTATTGACAAACCAACTTAAATACTCAAAAAATCAATTTTCTCATTTCTAGCATGTCTCACGAGATGTTCGCCCGCATCCCGATACCCCGCCGCATACACCCCTCGATATCTCTTGTAACGATCATGCTAATGTCCCTGTCATGCAATGGAGCCTTGACGACAGAAGCAGCCCCCCGGTTGGTGATCTCTCATATTCGGTTCGCCCGCTCCTGATACACATCCGCATACACCTCCTGATCACTCCTATTTGGTTCCTCGCGACAACCTTCGCCGCCCCTCGATATCTCCTCGCTGACGTGTAATGGAGATTCTCCAAATTTGACAATCTAGTATTTACCTGCAACCGAAATGTTTCTTCATACTATAGCATTGTTCATAATTATAGCAAGATTTAAAGTATTTATACGAGCTATTGTTTTTTGTAAGAAAAAAAATTAATACCTCACGAGCTAGTCTTATTAAGTGGTTTTTTAAAATATTTTTTTATTTTGTGCTGATTTGTATATAATCATTAGGTTTGTGTATAACAAATTTA
The DNA here is from genome assembly GCA_039583875.1 of Platanthera guangdongensis. Lineage (NCBI taxonomy): Eukaryota > Viridiplantae > Streptophyta > Magnoliopsida > Asparagales > Orchidaceae > Platanthera > Platanthera guangdongensis. Next base: position 180,856,268 of record CM077156.1, read on the forward strand.
TATTTACACTGGTTTGTATATAGTAATGGTTGTATATAGTCAAAAGTGATTTTTATATAACATCACCCTTTATAAATGTTGCTTTTAATTTATTGTTGCCTGTCAGAGCATTTTCCACCAATGTGTTGGAATGTTGATGAAGATGGTAGTAGGAATAATACTTGCCTCTTAATTTAGAGGGGACATGATATGGAGAGCAACTCACTACATACTTTTAAGCATGCCCTACTCTTCCCTCAAATCTCAGAGCATTTTTCCCCTCGATATGCTTCGCCCGCCTCCGAACGGGCTTCTCCCGTAATTGCTCGATGGGTCGTTGCGGGCTGCGACCGCATCAAAGCGGGATGCATCAGCATCAAAATGGGATGCACCCACATCAAGACGGGCAACACCCACAATATATACATATGAGTACTCAAAATGACCTTAAAAAATATAAATCAATATTACCGTAAAAAAATATAAATCAATATTACAATTTTTATTTTATAAAAAAATACGATTTGTCGTAAAAACATTAATTTCACGCAATCTCTCTCCCTCTTCTTTCTCTCCCTTCCCCATCTCTCTCCCTCTCTCCTCCCGTTTCTCCTCTCCCTTGTGCCATCTCTCTCCTTTCTCTCTCCCTCTCTCCTCCCCTCTCTCTCTCTTTCTCTCTCTCCCTCCTCTCTCTCTCCCAACACTCTCTCCCCATCTCATACTCTCTCTCATGATCCAATGGCTCTTGTTTGATCTATGTTGTGCCTCCAAATACCTATATTTTTATAATATATATTATATATATATATATATATATATATATATATATATATATATATATATATATATATATATATATTTATATATATATATATATATATATATATACCATATATAAAGAAATACCGTGGTCTGCGAATATCATGAGTTCAAAATTCCACAAGCCGTCAGATCATGAGTTCATAATTCAACAACCGTCTGATCGAGCACAATAAAATAGGGCAGCTGGCTGTTAAAATTATATTTTAATTTAAACGCGGTTATCCGGTTTCGATCCTAGAACCTGAAGGATAAGAAGAACAACCCAATCCAATGAGACAAGAAGACAACTGTGATAATAATTCAAATAATTTATACTTATATTGTTATATTTTATGTATTTTTATAAAAAATTATATAAATATAGATATAATATAATTCATTATTACATATAAATATACTATAGTTAGGTACAGTTGTGCGAGTTCGTAGTGGCGGGCAGGGTACAATCGCGTAGGGTCGTAGGGGCGGGCCGGGTACAGTTGTGCGAGATCGTAGTGGCGGGCCGGGTACAGTCTCGTGGGGCCATAGGGGCGGGCCAGGTACTGTCGCGATTAGCAGTAGGGATGAAGCCCCGTGTCGGGCACTCGAATATATATATATATATATATATATATATATATATATATATATATATATATATATATATATATATATATATATATATATATATATATATATATATATATATATATATATATTGTTCTATTCTATCCTATAAAGGAAAACTCATCTTTGGTACCACATTCATAATACCATCTATACCCCTATTTTTTTTCAATTAAATCTCATATTCATTTCATTGAAAATTTCAAAACATTTTAGCAGAAAAGATCATTTTCGTCAAATGCATACTCCCACCAAGGTTTTCACAATCCTAAACCTAAGGGAAGCCCGCACTATTAGATCATTTTCGTCACGGATGAAATGAACGTCGATGTCAATATGCTTCGTCCGGCTGTGAAAAACGGGATTCTGGGACATGTGAAGGGCACTGATGTTGTCACAAAGAAGGAGAGGAGGAGCCGATGAACGGAGGCCAAGAAACCGAAGCATATGAACGAACCAAAGGACTTCAGACGTCGTGGAAGCCAGTGTGCGATATTCAGCCTCAGCGCTCGACCGAGAGACAGTGGGCTGCTTCTTTGCCCCCCAAGAGAGAAGATTCGGCCCCAGGAAGACGACATACCGCGTTGTGGAACGTCTACTGTCGGGACAGCCGACCCAATCTGCATCCGAGAAGGCGTGGAGATGAAGGGAAGCCGAATTAGAGAACTTGAGACCAAATTGCAGGGTGTCTTTGACGTAGCGAAAAATCCTTTTGACGGCGGCAAGGTGAGAGGAACCTGGTTTCTGCATAAACTGGCAGACATAATTAACGGCATAAGCCAGATCTGGACGGGTCATAGTAAGGTATTGAAGAGACCCGACCATCTGCCTGTAGATCGTGGGGTCAGGGAGAGGATCTGGGGAGCATGCAGGGTGTTGAAGACCAGCGGCGAGAGGGCTCTTGACTGGTTTGACCCCGTCTAAACCAAACCGAGTGAGTAGATCAATAGCATATTTGGTCTGAGAAAGAAGAAGAGAGTCATTGCGTCGTTCAACCTGCATTCCCAAGTAGAAATGTAGGTCCCTGAGATCCTTAATGTCGAACTCGGAGGAGAGGCGACGAATGAGGCGGGAGATGTTATCAGCTTGGCTGCCAGTGATAATAAGGTCGTCGACATAAAGCAAGACGATAATAATGTCGGGGCCGTGATGCCAGAGAAACAACGAGGTATCATGCGGACAGGTGACAAACCCAAGTAGAAGAAGAAATGTGGCAAATTTGTTGTACCACGCCCGAGGAGATTGGCGAAGACCATAAAGAGCTTTGTGCAAGCGATCGACAGACGTGCTTGGGCGAGTGGAGTCAATAAACCCAGGCGGCTGCTGGAGGTAGACGATTTCTTGCAAGTCCCCGTTTAGGAATGCAATCTTAACGTCCAATTGGTGCAGACGCCAGTCACTGGAGAGAGCCAGGGAGAAAACAAGGCGCACAGTGCCTGATTTGACCACCGAACTGAAGGTTTTGGCGAAGTCAAAACCTTCGCGTTGATTGAATCCTTTCGCCACCAGACGTGCCTTGTAGCGCTCGATGGAACCATCCGCTTTATGCTTCAATTTGTAAACCCACTTACAGCCGTTAACATTCATCGGCGGAGTGAATGGGACAAGAGACCAGGTCTGGTTGCGACGTAGAGCAGCAAATTCCTCTTCCATAGTGTGAACCCAGTTGGGATCAACGACCGCCTCCCGATAGGTAGAGGATTCGTGTGTATGTTCTGGCAAAACCGAGAGTAGAGCCATGGAGATAGGATGGCGGGAGGCATAGAGCGTCCGAGGACGCAGGTTGCCGGTGCGGGAACGAGTCACCATGGAGTGAGTTGATGAAGTGCCAAGTGCCTCAGAGTCGAAGGGTGCTGCACTAGGTCCACCGCGGGAGCCCCGCGATCGATGAATAGCGGCATGGGCCGGCCACAGAGGAGGCGCGATGGAGGACGTGCTAGGAGCGCTATCACCAGGGGCTGGAGGAAGGCTAGTTGAGACGGCACCATCAGCAGAGACTGCGAGAGTAGGGCATTCCAGTGAACCAGGAGGGTTGTCCGGGAGAGCAGTGGAGACGAGATCCACCTCAATGGCATCGAGTGCAGGAGATGGGAGAGCGCCGGGTGTAGGTGTGGGAGTAGTGGGCACATGTAGTAATGTTTGAACAGAGAATTGATTATAAGAAAAATTTTGAGTTGAGGAGGCCACTGCGGAGGAGGGCTGAGACAAGGGGAAGCGAGTCTCATCAAACGACACATGGCGAGATAGATAGACTCGTCCCAAAACTGGATCAAGGCATCAATAACCTTTCTGGTGCGAGCTGTAGCCAAGGAAAGCGCATTCCACAGACTTGAAGTCTAATTTTCCTCTGCCAAATGGGGCCAAAGCAGGAAAGCAAGCACAACCAAACGTGTATATATGATCATAAGATGGACGAGTACCAAACAAGGCTTCAAACGGGGAGCGTCCGTTGACCGTGGTAGTTGGCAACCGGTTGATCAGATAGACAGTCGTGGAGAACGCATGATTCCAATACTCTTTCGGGGTATGCCCATGAGCCATAAGAGTAAGGCCGATTTCAACAATATGGCGATGTTTGCGTTCCGCTAATCCATTTTGTTCAGGTGTCCCTGGACAAGAAATAAGGTGAGAAATGTCATGCGATAGGAAGAAGTCTTGAAGAGTATGACTCATAAACTCCCCACCACCATCAGTTTGGACAAATTTGACTGTCTTATCGAGTTGCTTTTCCATGAGCTTAATGAACTGTATGAAGAGAGGCCCAACTTCAGATTTGCGACGAAGCGAAAAATATCACGAAAAGCGTGAATATTCATCAACGATTATGAGATAAAACTGAAAGCCATCAATGGAGGGGGTAGGTGCTGGGCCCCATACATCACTGTGAAGTGTATGAAGGGATTGAGTAGAATAATTCCCACGACGAGTAAACAGTAATCTGGATGCTTTGCCCAATTGACAACTGCGACAAAAAATTTTACTAACCGAAGAACTAATGTTTAACAATGGGTACAAAAATGTCATTAAAGGAAATGATGGGTGTCCCAGACGAGCATGCCAAGTGTCCCCGTCGGTCTTATTGGTGAAGAGGCTGACTGCAGATGATGATGTCCCCATGCTTATGGGATAGAGTCCTCCTTGCCTAGTTCCTTCCAGCATTGTCTGTCCCGTCTTCAAGTTCTTGATGAGGAATCCCCATGGATAAAAATAAAACATCAATCATTATCACGAGTATTCTGAGAAACACTTAATAAGTTCTTTTTCAAGTGCGGAACCACAAGGACATGGTCTAGATGAACTGATGTACGTGGAATGGATACCTTAGCCACATGAGTAATAGGTAAACCAGACCCATTTCCGACCATTACGGAATCAAGCCCAGAGTAGGGGGTCATACCTTCAACTTGTGCAGTGTCAGGTGTCATATGGTTTATTGATCCAGTATCAGGGTACCATGCGTGATCAACCTGGGCAGATAAGTTTATGGCGGCAAAGGATTGAACCTGATTAGAGACTACCGAGTCCGGGGCAAAGCAGTTGTTGGCTTTGTGATAGGGGTGGCCGCAGCGGAAGCACACCACATTGGAATCATCGGTTGTGCGAGGCGCACCTTTAAGTCGTTGCCCTGGTGTTCCACGACCGCCACGAAAAGGTGCAGGTGAAGGAGGTCCGCGGCTAGGGCTAGCCCGACCGCTACCGCGACCACCACCAAATTGCCCGAGACCACGAGCACTGCGATTCCCAACGTGGGATCGGCCACGAGCTCGAGCAGAGTACATCGCAGCGGGTTGATCATATTCTCGTCGTGTTGTTTGGAGTCGGAGCTCGAAATCAAACAATAGAGCAGTGGCTTCATCCACCGTGGGAGAGTCCCGCGAGAGGTTTATGGCTGCAATAATGGGATCAAACTCAGATCCAAGACCACGAAGAAGCCACATGACGAGGTCATCCTCGTCAATTGGTTTGTCGGCGTTAGCAAGGTTTTAGGCGATAGATTTAACCTGTTGGACGTAGTCGACCATAGAAAGAGCCCCTTTGGACAGGGACTGAAGCTCTGATTAGAGTTGAAGAATTCAGGATCTTGTAAGAGTTCCATACAACACCTCCAAAGAGTGCCAAACCTCAGTCGAGGTTGCACAGGTGCCGATCTGAGTAACGACTGTCTCAGAGAGAGAGTTGGTGAGCCATGCGAAAATCGTCTGATCCAGGCGATGCCACTGGACAGCGTTTGGCGAGAGATCGTCGGAGTCGGGACGGGTTTCAGATCCGTCAATGAACCCGACCAGTCCAAGCGAACAGAGGACGGGAAGAACCTGCGTCTTCCATGGAAGGTAGTTTGTCGATGTGAGCTTAATCGACACATCTTGTCGGATCGACATCACGGTAGGGAGAGTGGACTCCAAGGTGGTGGTGGGAGCATGAGTTAAGAGAGTATGGACAGTGGAGGAGGTGGAGATATTTTCGGCAGCGGGAGTCATGGCGTTTGGCTCTGATACCATGTTAGAGAATAGACTATTACAATGGTAGGAGAAAAGACTTGAGTAAAAACTGCATGTATTGTCTTTCATACATTCACTATATTTATAGATTTACAAGGTACAACTAATTTAGGTAAATAAAAATATATTAGGAATCTCATCTAATTTAGGTAAGGAGTAAATGTTGATATTTCCTTCAATAAACAGCCATATTGAATGTAAGGCTCTATTTGTTTGGGTTCATCCGTTGGGCAAACGCCGCCGGAAGGCGGGTAAACAAATGAACCTCCGGTGGCGTTTGCTTCGTTTCCACCGCCCGCTTTGAGAAACGCCACAAAAAGCTCCGTTTGGAGCAGCCACATCCCCCCTCCGTTTCGAACACTCCGTTCCACCCGCCGATCTATTCGCCACCGCCGAAACAAATGAAGCCTAAATCCGTGGGAGGCAAGGCTGGAATTTCCTCAATTGGTTTGCATAGATCCTGCCCAATTTATTGGGATAGATCACGTTCCTCAATTGATTTGGCAAAGATCTCGCACAGCACAACCCCTCTCCTCACCCGACACCCTCCTCTCGCTCACTCCAATGCTCGATCTCGCTCCCTCCACAACTCGCGGCAAAGGCCTCACCCTACCTCCTCTTAATCTCAGCCCCATCCAGCAAATGATCTCCCACAACCTCACCTCTCCATCGCACAAACCTTTGTTCGTCAGTGATGATTGGGTTGCCACCAACGTCGTACCATTCCCGGCTTTATAGAGTGACTCCATGGTATCGGTGCGCAGATACCATTGATGGGTTTTGGGACATGGAGAAGTTGTCATCTACGCTTGCAAGTTACCCTCCATCATCTCTTTCCTCTCCCCGCTTCTTAATCTCCATCTCATTGTAGATATTCCATAAATCCCTTCAAAGGCATCACATTTGAGCTTTTGGTGATGAAGACCGTGGATAATCCCATCTTCATCTCTCCATCACTTGCGTGACTTCAATTCCTGGAAAAACCAAAGTAAGTTCAATTCCATTTTTTTAAAAAAATTCTTATGTCAAATACCAACACATTTTCTATGTCGATTGTCTTTTAATTTCTTCGTTGCACCTGGATTGACAAACTTCACACTGGTGTCTTGGTCAATTAGGAGACGATCTTTAAGATAAGTGCTTCCAAGATTGCACTAATTCATCGATTTGAACATTTTGTGATGAAGACCGCGGCAGTTCTTTAGATCACTGCACATGGCTATCTTGGAAGTCAATATAAAACTCAGAAAGGGTATTCTCCCAAAGCAGTATATCTGCAGGACTTGAAACAAGTTCAGCGCTCAGTTTAACTAATGGTGCTGAGGATTTGGCCCCCCAGAAGTAAGTCTTTTGTCACCATATAATGCACAACCTTCTCCATGTTTTGCTGCTCATGATTGTCACCTTCTCTCTCCACCCCTATGAAGCCCTTCTCAATCAGCAACAGCTCTGTAGTCAAACTGCACACAATATGTTTGATTAAATGACCAATGCATTTTTATTACGCGAACGGAGAAATGTACAGTTTGATATGTCAGCAATGCAAGAGTGGTTTGCATGGAGATGTTGTGCTGAAGAGTGTTGTTCTGTATAACTTTGTCCAGTCAAATCAAGGTGTTGATCTCTATTAAGACATTTTGTGCTCTGCATATTTGCGCTTACCTGTTAGAAGTAAACCAGTCCGGTTCAGCTATGTATAAAAGTCAAGCTTGTAATAAATAGCAAGTTACTAGCTGTAGATAGGAGAGATGGTCTTATCCTCCTCAAAGTTATCCAGCTGTAGATACAGGAGATATGTTCTGCAGTTATGAGTGTTACTTCATATAGTGTAATATAAAAAGAGTGCAACTCATGTAATAAAATAAGAAGAAGGTTTTCTTTAGGAACTCTTGGTGTTGCTCATCCTCAGTGTTTTTGTCAAATCAACATTTGGTATCAGAGCCTTGTTCACACGTCCCTTCACATCATTGGATTCATGGCAACATCATCTTCTTCCGCTTCTTTTGTCTACTCTCATGCTTCGATTCCCATTTTTAATGGTGAAAAGTATGATAACTGGAGTATCCAGATGAAGTTTGTCTTCATATCTCAAGGTCTATGGGATTTAGTGGTGACTGGACTGCAACTTCCAGCAAACCCTCCTGCTAGTACATCTGCAACTCCTACTGCAACAGCAGTTCAACAACAATTAGAGGAAAACAAGACAAAAGATGCAAGAGCTCTTTCTTTGATTCACCAAGGTGTATCAGAATCCGTGTTTGTCAGACTTATTGCTGCAGAAACATCAAAAGATGCGTGGGACACTTTAAAAACAGAATATAAAGGTACCCCAAAAGTCATTGCAATGAAATTACAACATCTGTGGACGGACTATGAGCTTCTGCGCATGAAATCAGGTGAAGATATTGATACTTTTATAGCTAGAACTATGAAAATAACAAATCAAATACACAGTTATGGCGATGCTATAGAAGACAAGAAATTAGTTCCAAAAATTCTAAGAAGCTTAACTCCATCATTTAGGCTCCGTTTGGTTGGGCTGTTGCTGATGGAAAGCTGCTGATGAACTGTTGCTGATAGAAAAAATGCTGATTCTGGAAAACAGAGTTTTGTTAAAAAGTTGTTTGGATACAAAACAGAGTTTTGAGAGTGAAATTTTTTTCCTAATAAAAAACCTGTTTTCCTGAATGCAAAATGTTTTCTAATGCAAATGTTAAGCAATTTTGTTCATCCTGAATTTTCCTGTAATTTTCAGATTTGAAACAAACTGTAATCCGTGAGCTAGAGTAGTAATTTGAAGTGCTTCATGATTTAAAATTCGTTCAAATCTGCTGCAGCTAATCTAGTATTCGAATTCTCGTGAATCTGTGGTTGTTTAATCCGTACCTCTGTTTCACTTCCACATCTCCTGAATGTTCAATGCATACAAGCTAATAGAAATTTATTTCAAAAAAATTACTCCAGATCAGAGGAAGGAGGATCTTAGAGATTAGTGAAAACTGTGTATAACAGCTAGCAGATTGTTTTACAGATCCCGATCAAGTGAGAGAAATACCAAATCAAATCAAAACAGAGCAAATCGTATCAAGAGAGAGATCGAGTGCGTGAGGAGGACCATGAGAATTCGGAATGCAGGCGAGGAAGGAGATACGAGGAGAGGTGCGTGAGGAGAGCGATCTTCCCTCTTTCTCGTCGCGCTCCCTCATCGTGAGGATCTCGAGCTCTCGACGTGCGGAGCTCGCCGCGGTTGCGGCGTGCGAGCTCGCCCCGTTGCGGCGTGCGGAGCTCGAGCTCTAGGGTTGCGGGAGAACGCCACGGTTGCGGCTGAACGCGACATTTACAGCGGATCGTGATCAATAGGAAACCGCGGAAATTTAGAACCGGCGGTTCTTGAAACAGCAACGCCAAACATAACTTATGCATAAAATTGAGGTGCGGTTCAAACGCACCGGAGGCAAAAAGCCGAACCAAACGCTACCTTAGTCCAGCAGCCATGGCTATTGAAGAGTCCAAAGATCTCACAACTCTATCTCTAACAGAGTTAATTGGCTCTCTTAAATCTCATGAAGAACGATTAATAAGGAACTCCCAACCATTAGAGCAAGCTTTACAAATGAAAGTTTCTCTAAAGCCAAAACAGGATTGGAAATTTCCAACTAACTTGGCAGCATCACCAGGGAGTAAACAACACTATTCAACTTCTTCAGCAAGACAAAAAAAGAATGTCAAACACGGGGAAACATCTCAGATACATGAAGCAAAAGCCCAAAAATATTGCATTATCTGTGATAAAAACACTCATGACTCCAAAGATTGTTATTCGAGATGTAAGAGATGCAGAATTCCAAATCATTCTGCTAAAAACTGTTGGCATACCTCAAAAGAGCAAGCTCAGTTTCTAGAAAAAGGAAAGGGAAAAGAGGCGATGGTAGAAGAAAGAGAGGATATGTTTTATACCTGTTGTCCCGCCTCTACAGATGCAGCTTCCAGCATATGGTACATCGATAGTGGTTGTTCAAGCCACATGGCCAACACAAAAACAAATTTTATATCACTAGATGAAACATATAAATCCATTGTTCATCTTGGTGATGACAAAACAATACCTATTGAAGGTAAAGGAATTGTGGCTATCCCAACTCCCTCTGGACTCACTAAGAAAATTACAGAAGTCAGTTATGTCCCTACACTTGCTCAAAATCTATTAAGTGTAGGGCAACTCCTAAATAAAGGATATGAAGTAACCTTTCGCAAAACCTCATGTTCTATTTCTTATCTTTCAAATGGAAAACTTATAGCTGTTGCAGCCATCACAAATAATAAAGTTTTCACACTAGATTTATCACATCTATCCGAACAGGCTCTTACTTGTACTTCTCAAGTATCTACTCTATGGCATGCCAGGTTAGGGCATCTTCATTGGGCAGCTATGAATGACATGTCCACACAGAAATTAGTGCATGGCCTACCAAGTTTCTCAAAAGACTCTTAGTTCTGTACAACCTGTGCAGAAACAAAAATTCACACCTTACCTTTTCCGACAGTATCAAGAAGCAGAGCAAATGCGCCATTGGATCTTCTGCATACAGATTTATGGGGACCTTATTCTACACCATCTCTAGGAGGTAAATCTTACTTCATGCTTATTATTGATGATCACACACGGTTTATGTGGATCTTCTTTCTACAATATAAACATGAAGCATTGGATATATTTAAACTCTTTAAATTACAAGTTGAAAAGGAGTTTGAACGCCCTATAAAGTGTCTTAGATCTGACAGAGGAGGGGAATTCACCTCTAGTCAATTCTCTCAGTTTTGTGCTAATCAGGGTGTGAAAAGAGAATAACAGCTCCTTACTCCCACAACACATGGCATTGTGGAACGACGCAATCGTACAGTGCTTGAGATGGCCAGAAGCCTAATGAAATGAAGAATCTACCCAAACCTTACTGGGCAGAGGCATGTAATACAGCTGTATACTTATTAAACAGGTGCTCTACTAAAGTGCTTAAGAATGCAACTCATATGCATTGTTATATAGCACAAGCCCTCAATCTCTCACCTGAAATTCTTTGGTTGCCCTGCATATACCTTGATTCCTACAAATGATCGAGATAAGTTAGATAACAAAGGGCAAAAATACTTATTTGTAGGATATGGAGCAGAAACGAAGGGTTATAAATTATATCAGCCATCTACAAAGAAGACTTTGATTAGTCGAAATGTTCTTTTTGATGAAAACAGCTCATGGGATTGGCAGTCAGAATTATCTGATTCTTCTTCAGTGCCGGTTGGGTTTCCATTGCACTCCTTCCATGACACAGAACAAGGTGAACCTACTCATGATGCTCCCATAGCACATGAAGCAAGTTCCTCTCCTTCATCTTCTTCGGAGTCAGATTCTTCATCATCACCACATCATACTAGAAGTATTCAAGACATATATGCAGACACATCAAAAATTGCTTTATCTGCACTAGTGCCAACAAACTTTGATGAAGCATGTAAAGAAGAGATTTGGAGACATGCCATGACAGAAGAACTCAATGCAATTTAAGAACATCACACATGACATCTTGTTAAAAAACCTGAAAACAAAAACATAGTAGGACTCAAATGGCTATTTAAAATAAAACTAAATGCCAATGGATCTATCTCCAAACACAAAGCCCGTCTTGTGGCAATAGGGTTCTCTCAAATTTTTGGACAAGACTACTTCGACACCTTTGCCCCAGTTGTTAGAATGGACACAATTAGACTATTCCTGGCTTTTGCTGCTCAACACCATTACCAGGTATATCATTTAGATGTAAAAACAGCTTTTCTCAATGGAGAAATACATGAAGAGATCTATGTGTCTCAACCTCCGGGCTATGAAAAAGAAGGTAAAGATAAAGAGAAGGTATATCGGTTATCAAAAGCTCTATATGGACTTAAGCAAGCTCCACGTGCATGGAATAACCATATAGATGCTTACATGTTATCAAAACATTTCTATAGATGTAAAACTGACCCCTCTTTGTATATCTATCGATCATCTCATGATATTCTGCTAGTTGCTCTCTATGTGGATGACTTATTAGTTTCAGGTAGCTCTGCCACCATGATCCAAGATTTTACTAATGAGATGCATCAAAAAATAACATGACTGATCTTGGCCTGTATGTATTTCCTTGGATTGGAAATCAATCAAACACCTCTGGGTATACAGTTGCTCAACATAAATATACCAAAGACGTGTTAAAAAATTCCTGATGCAACATGCTAATCCTGCAATTACTCCTATGGAAACTGGACTGCACCTTTCTAAATACTCTCAAGAGAATAGGTAAATGAAGAGGAGTATAGATCACTTGTGGGCTCCTTATGTATATCACACATACCCGGCCAGACATTGAAAATGCTGTAAATATGGGTTTCACGTTTTGTGAGTACACCTCTTCAATCTCACTTGGTTGCAGCCAAACGAATTCTACGTTACCTTCAAGGGACATCAAGTTTGGCCTTATGTATACCTCCGATTCAGAGACTAGAGTGACAGGGTACTCAGACTCTGACTGGGGATCAAGTATCGATGACAGACGCAGCACCAGTGGCTTCATCTTCTTCGTCGGCGCAAAGGCAATAATGTGGGCTTCCAGGAAACAACCTACAGTGGCACTTTCAACCACTGAAGCCGAATACGTAGCCTTGTGTAACTCTGCTTGTGAAGCCATATGGCTTAAAAATATGATGACGGAAATCGAAGGAAAGAAGATCAAAACCCTATTACGATCTATTGCGACAATACTTCCGCAATACACATCGCAAAAAATCCAGTAATCCAAAGAAAAAGCAAGCATATAGAAATGAAGTTTCACTTCATTCGTGAGCAAGTGGAGAAGAAAGCCATTGCGGTCGAATATTGTTCAACTTCCCTGCAAATCGCTGATGTATTGACAAAGCCCCTTCCGCGCCTACAGTTTCTGGAGTTACGAAGCAAGCTAGGGCTTATAATGGGCCCGGTTTAAGGGAGGGAATGTTAGAAGTAAACCAGTCCGGTCCAGCTTTGTATAAAAGTCAAGCTTGTAATAAATATCAAGTTGCTAGCTGTAGATAGGAGAGATGGTCTTATCCTTCTCAAAGTTATCCAGCTGTATACATGAGATATGTTCTGCAGTTATGAGTGTTACTTCCTATAATGTTTATAAAAAGGAGTTGAACTCAAGAAATAAATAAGAAGGAAGGTTTCTTTAGACCCTCTTGGTGTTGCTCATCCTCAGTTTTTTGTAAAATCAACAGCCCTGACCATGAGTGCATATTTGATTTTAGTGTTGTATTGTTTTACTTCAGGAAAGATTTGCTGTCTATTGGGGCAATTGACAAAACATCTTGTGTGCATTGGTTAAGTAATTGGATAGAAGTCCTGAATAAATGAGGGGGAAAATTTTTCTGCATTATTGGGCCAAATGACCTCGGTAAATCATTTACAAACCGTAGGCTGAGTAGTTGGTATTGAACTTAAGTTGATGAATTTGGAAAATCATTTACAAATCAAATTCCATCAAATATAATTCTAGAGAGAGAAAGAGAGTAAAAAATAGAACATTTCATACGAAAATGAAATCATTCCTTAGGTGGTAGAGGATGATGAAAAACTTCAGAGGTAGAGGTTTAAATTTTGGAAATCGAAAACAGAACATCGCAGCAGTTTCAAATAAATCAAAATGATTATTAGCGGATCCATTTGAGGTAGAGGATGATGGAAAATTTCGGAGCGAGCTAAGTTACCTGGGGGAGCGAGAGGTCTCACACAACTCGTCTGCTCCAATGTTGATGGTGAAGGAGTCGCCAGGATCTGTATCGGACTTCGATGTCTGCGGTTCTACTGCAGCCGCGTCTGATAATAGATCCACGTCATCCGTCTGCATCGCCTCCGACGACCGATCCCCGCCTATGACGATCGATCCCCGACCGACTTCGACAGTGAAGGAGAACTGAGGACTTATCACGGGTTATCGAGTGTTCTGGAAGCAAATATTTTGGGAGGCCGTGGAAGCCGAAAGCTGTGAAGGAAAGGGTAGTGGAGGCGACCCGCAGCCCTATTTCTGGGCTGGCCCGGAAGAGCGATGCCGGGAAGAACCATAGCTTCAGCCTGGAGAAAAAGTGAATGTGGGAGAGAATGACAAAAAAATGAATGGGAAGAACCCTAGCTTCAACCCAGAGCCACCGGCGGCGGAGAAGAACGCAAATTTGGGGGGATCTGGAAAAGCTGATCGGGATTTAGGAGAGAGAGGGAGGGAGTGTAATTGGGATTTTTTTGGCAGACCAATTCTGATATTTGCAGCACCAGATTCAATGGCTTTGGATCAAAATAGCGTAATCCGATGTCTTTTGTTTTTTCCCATATTTTTGAACTCATTTTTATTGGCAGACCATCATATATTTTTTTAGAATAGTATATATAATATATATATATATATATATATATATATATATATAATATATATATATATATATATATATACAAGCATCTTCGCACGGGCGTACGATGCTCTCAAGCGATCTTCGGCCGCATCCAAGCGGACTTTGCCCTCCTCCGAACGGGCTTCTCTGGTGCTCGATGCGTCGTTGCAGGCTACGCCCACATCAAAAGGGGGATGCTACCACATCAAAGGGGGATGCACCCACATCAAGACGGGCAGTGTCCGCGCGCAATATATACATATGAGTACTCAAAATGATCTTAAAAAAATATAAATCAATATTACATTTTTTTATTTTATAAAAAAATTACGTTTGTTGTATAAAAATTAATTTCACGTAATCTTTGTCTTTCTCCCCCATCTCTCTCCCTTCTCTCTCCCTCTTTCTCCGCCCCATTTCTTCTCTCCCTCTCTCTCTCTCTCCCCTCTCTCTTTTCTCTCTCTCCCTCCTCTCTCTCCCAACTCTCTCCCCCCATCTTATGCTCTCTTTCATGATCGAATGGCTTTTGTTTGATCTATAATGTGCCTCCAAATATCTATATTGATATATATATATATATATATACTAGCATCTTCGAACGGGCTCCTCCCGCAACCAAAACTGGAGCTCACGGGCAGGGCCACCGCCGGCGGTGGCCCTACCCGCTCGCCGCCGGACGACCCCTGGCGGGTTCGCCGGAGGCCGGCGAACCCGCCGGTGGCCGCCGGCAGGCCGCCGGCGGCTCCGGCGGCGGCGACGGGGGCCCGTGAGGGGGAGGGAGGGAACGATAGTATCGGGAATTTTTTGGATGTGAACAGTGTTTTTTTTGGGGAGATTTTGATATTGGCAGACCTTTGTTGAGATCCAATGGCCAGAAGCAATTTTTTGAAGATCGGACGGTCCAGATCTGTTTGATGGTGTGATTGGAGATATGTATATTGTATTATATAATAAAAATATATATATATATACTATTATACAAAAACTATTTTTTGGTGAAACATTACCTGATGTCCCTATATTGCACTTATAATTGTATTCATAATTACACAATTATATCAAACTTTATTTTAGTATATTATAAAGGTTATATCCCTTTAGGTAATTACACAAGTTTATAATATTAAAATACAAAAAATAAAAACACTAGATACTTTAAACCTATTGTCTCTAGGCAGGAATGATAAGAGGAAGATTAATGTTTTAACGTTAAAATATAATTTGTTTTACAAAATAAAAATTGTATTCTTGATTTATATTTTTTACGGTCATTTTGAGTACTTATATGTATATGTTGCGGGTCGGGCGGAGCCAGCTGCGGACGGGCGAAGTCCGTCGGGAGCGGGCGAAGCCCGCCGTCGCCGGTCAGGTACTGTCGTGCGAGACCATATGGCCGGGTACTATCCACGACAAATGTCGCCGCCCACGGCAAATGTCGCCGCCCACGGCAAATGTCGTCCCCACGACAAATGTCGAACTACCGGCGAAAGTTGCATCCCGGCGAATGTCGCACCCAGCCGAATGTCGAATCCTACCGATTGTCGCACCCCGCCGAATGCCTCCAGGGCCAAAAGCCCGCGCCTGTCCCTTGTTAATATATAAGTGAAACGGTGCTTTAATGGCAGAGGCGCGAATGATGGCCTGCATTATTTGGTGGGCCTCATGTCCACTTCTCATTGATTTGCATTGCCTATAAATAAGCTTATTCAATAACAATGTTGAGGTTGGTTTTTTTTAAGCGTGAAGACTTTAAAAAGGGAAGAAAGCTTTAGCAAAACCTGCGGACTCCTCCTTGCGAAATGCGAACTACAGGCGTGGACAGCAACTCTAATTAGCGAACAGGAATCTCCATGCAAAGTGACGAATAGCAAGTCCGTTCAGAATAGAAATCTGCGAACAAGAACAGTTCTTGCGGAAAGCCACCTCGTGAATAGTAGAAGTTGCGGACAACAGTTTTTTGCGACTTTTGCGGTTAGATGTGCTAGTGTGAAGTTGTAATACTCAAAAATGATTAGTGTGTTGTTATGTGGAGTTGTAATTGTGAAGAGACAAGTAGTCGTTGTTTGTATTTTGTTATCTCTAGTTTATAATAGAAGTTGTTTGCTCTTCAAGTTGTGAGTTCTGCGCATTGTTTATTTTGCTTCGAACGGGAAGAAGCAGAGGATTCCCCGGGAAATAAATTCAGTCTTATTCCAAGCATAACAAAACTATTACCGGCGGTAGTATATATAGGTCAACTAATATGAACGTTACATTAAAACGAGAAAGATAATTACAAGTATTATATCCTAATTAAAGCATAATCCGACGGTGGAGGCTAAGTCTTGGTGTGATAAAAGCAAGTAGATGCTTGCCACTTGGCGCCATCAGGAAAGACCAATCCCAGCTGAAGAACATCTGGGCCGCCCACATGTCAAGCCGTAACACTATCCTGGTGATATTTTTCCATTCTCTAGATTATTAATATGTTTGACACTGTGGTAGCAGTGGTAGCGGTCATAAACGCAGTGATTAACAAAGAAGCATTCATAAACGCGGTGGTTAACAAAGAAGCATTTTTTACAACGAATCTCATGTCTACAAGAACTGTACATGGCAGTAATAAGAGGAAAAGACTAACATTTCGCACGGTGGTAGCGGTCATAAACACAGTGGTTCACAAAGAAGCATTTGTTACAACGAATCTCATATTCACAAGAACTCAATGTGGTAGTAATGAGAGAATAAAAAGACAACGTTTGACAATGTGGTAGCAGTCATAAACGTTGTGGTTAACCAAGAAGCATATTTTTTTACAACGAATCTCATATCTACAAGAACTCAATATGATTGCAGGTTATGAACTGGAACTTGATCTGCGTTTATGTTCAAAACTATTTTACATACATTATCCAAACTCGCCGGAGCAAAAACGCCGCCCCAAACAGAGCCTATATTATTATTTTTGCTTCCATTTCGCCGGGATGGGAGATCCCAATTGGGATGTGCAACCGGCGCCTCCTCCTCCCGCACTCTCGTATGTTAGTGTTGTTAATTCATCTGCTTTTATTCCTCAAAAGTGTTCCAGAATTTTCTGATAGGCCTCTAACCCTTGCTGCAAATGGTCATTTGAATGCTTTTTTTACTGATACGGAAATGACTACTGCCGCTGCATCCCTTGAATTTTGTTTAGTTGTTAAATGTGCTTATGGGTAGTGTGAGGAATTAATCTAGTGCCCCCTTTATTATTATTATCTTTGGACTTGGTGAATCAGGTTCAGGTGAGCATATATATATTTGTATGCTCACTGTTCCGGTCAAGGTGACTGTTTTTGCCCTAACTCCTGGATGACTGTTGGGTGCTCCTTCATCTTCCTCTGCTTTCTCCTTTCTTCTTAATGTCATGTGCTAACCTGTAGGTAAGTAGATGAATGTTCACTGTTTCTCACATTCGGTATCAGAGGGATCGACTCAACGCTATCAGTAGATCAAGTTGTGCATCTGCTTTGGATCTATTGTTCGATCCTTTGGTTGCTTGTTGATCTTCATCACATGGTGAGTTCCTCCACAAATCAAATTTTTTATTACACCCAAAGCGGCATACCCATTTTCGAAGGGGAATCCTATGATTATTGAAGCAGATGAAAGTTCTATTTATCTCTATGGGTCTATGGGATCTCATAGAATGAAGATCCACAGCCCTCTGAGAATACGTCGAAGGTTGAAGATGAGAAATCAAAAGTTCAACTTCAGCTAGAAAATCAGAAAAGGAACACCAGAGCTGTTCTCTGTATCCAGCAAGGAGCAGGCCGCATGATTTTGCCATTGATCATCGACGCTGAATCAGCTAAAGATGTGTGGGAGCTTTTAAAAACTGAATATAGAGGAAGTGAGCAAGTTATCTCAATCGGACTGAATCTACTGTGGAGAGATTTCGACAATCTCGCTATGGTAGAGAGTGAATCCATTCAAAATTTCATTTCCAGAACCGCCGTGATTGTAAACCAAATAAGAACTTATGGAGATGACATTCCTGAGAAGCGTATTCTCTCAAAGGTTTTGAGCAGCCTCACGGAAAGATATGAGCACATTATGGCCGCTATTGAGGAAGCCAGAGATATCAGCAAAATGACCATGTCTGAGCTCATGAGTTCTCTACTTGGGCATGAGGCCAGAATGCGAAAGAAAGAAGTCCCAATTGTACAAGCATTTCAGAGTAAAGCTTCATTGGAAACGAGCAGGAATCAATCAGCTAACGCGGTCTGGAATCCCACTTGGAATCACACCCCCTCTCATAAAACCACTGAAGGCAGAGGGAACACCAGCAACACACCTTACTGCAAGTTGTGCAACAAATCAACTCATCACACTAAAGACCGCATGTCGAAGTGTAAGAGGTGCAGGCGTCAGAATCACCTGCAGAAAGACTGTTGGTTTCGTGACGACAGACCCAAGGAGGAAGCAAATTTTACTCATAACACAGAATCCTTGTTCTACTCCTCGATTGATGTCAATCATAGTGACATATGATTCCTTGACAGTGGATGCTCGAACCATATGACCAAAAACAAGGGGTCATTTGCTCAATTAACTGAAGAAGTTCAATTTGAAGTCATAATGGGGGATGGAAACACTGTGAGGATTAAAGGATGTGGAACATTGGCTGTGAAGTTAAAAAAATGGAGAAATAAATTATATTTATGATGTTTAATATGTTCATAACTTATCAAGAAACTTACTCAGTGTGGGATATCTACTTAAGAAGGGGTACAAGCTAACATTTGATCTGGAGAATGTTCCATTGTTGACAAGAAATCAAATCGTCTAATTGCGGTTGTGCAGATGTCACCCAACAAAATATTTCATATCTCCTTACCTTTGCAGTTAACAGACACCTCGTGTCATGCCAAGACTGCCTACACTAATGAAGAATCAATCCTCTAGCATAATAGATGTGGACATCTCAATTATTCTGATTTGGAGAAATTGTCACATCTAGCCAATGGTGTAAAAAAATCTATATGTGCTCAAGGAGTGTGTGAGAATTAGGCTGACAACAAAATACACAAAGCTCCATTTCCACAACACTCAAATTGGAGGGCCACCACTCCTCTTGAACTTATTTATGCTGATATCTGGGGGCCAGCCACCACCCCAACTTTGTCGGGAAAGAGGTTCTACTTGTTGTTTGTTGATGATTGCAACAGGTGGATGTGGATATTCTTTCTAAACCAGAAATCTGATGCCTATTTGAAGTTCATTGAGTTCAAGATCCTTGTGGAAAAAGAATCTGGACATGTGATTGTCTCGGGACAGATAGAGGGGGAGAGTTCCTCAGCAAAGAATTTACTTCCTATTGTGAGAATCATGGTATCCAATGGCAGTTAACTGTCCCCTGTAGCCCCCAACAAAATGGAGTCGTGGAAAGAAAAAAACAGGACATTGGTGGAGATGGGCAGATGCCTAATGCAACACAAAGGCCTACAAAAGGAGTTCTGGGGAGAAGCAATGTATACCTCTGTTCACATTCTAACTAGAGCACCCACGAAGGCACTACTGAATACTACACCTTATGAAGTGTGGCATCGTAGAAAATCATCCAAACATCACTTCAAAGTGTTTGGATGTATTGTTTATGCTTTAGTGACAAGAGAACATAAAGATAAATTAGATAAGAAGGGTGAGAAATTTGTCGTGGTCGGTTACAGTTGTTGGAACCGAGATTCGGTTCCACCTATAGTTCGGACCTAGGGGGCAGCTCACACCTACTTCTCTCAAGCCGTCTCTTGGTGAGAGACCTAAATTTAGGGAATGACCCTTGCTTCTAGCGTGGAGGTCACACCTCACACCCGGAAGACCTTTGAGATCTCCCCCTCCCTAGCCAATGCCGAGCTAGGTGCCTTGGAGGATGAAGAAAGAGGATGAGGAGTGGTCAAGAACTGGATCCCTCTCCAAGGCACCCAAAGGGTCTATTTATAGGTTTTTGAGTATGGCCTGCCAATAGCATAATCCGGCTGCTCTTAAATTACTGAAATACCCCGGGACTGGTCTGCCAACAGCCGAACTCCGCTGTTCTGAACAACTATTCGTAGCCTACTAGGGGCAAAATAGTAGACCCTCAAGCCGGGCGAGCTGCTCAAGTCGGACGAGAACACTCAAGCCGGGCGAGATGCTCAAGCCGGGCTAGATGCTCAAGCCGGGCGAGACCCTCAAGCCGGGCGACGCCCTGAGGGATAAGGTCGGGGAGGGTACCGGGCTCGCGCTGCACCCCCCCCCCCCCCCCCGAGAGGACGCCGGGGCGGGGTCGGGCTCGCGCCACAGTCGCCCCCCTGAGAGGAGGCCGGGGTAGGTGTCAGGCTTGCGCTGCACCCACCCCCATGGGAGGAGGTCGGGGCGGGTGCCGGGCTCGCGCCGCACCCGCCCCCCTGAGAGGAGGCCGGGGCGAGTGCCAGGCTCCCGCCGCACCCGCCCCCCTGAGAGGAGGACAAGGCGGGTGTCGGGCTCGTACTGCACCCGACCCCCCTGAGAGGAGGTTGGGGCGGGTGCCGGGCTCACGCCGCACCCACCCCCCTCGAGAGGAGGCTGGGGCAGGTGCCGGGCTCGTGCCGCACCCTCCCCCTTGAGAGGAGGCCGGGGCGGGTGCCGGGCTTGCGCTGCACCCTCCCTCTTGAAAGGAGGCCGGGGCGGGTGCCAGGCTCACGTCGCACCCACCCCCTGAGAGCTTCACTCTCCCCCTGGAGGAATACACCAGGCACTAGCAAGCTAGACATATTTTTCCTCCCCCTCCTAGTATATTATGCAGATTAACCATAAATTTGCCTGCAATAGTGCAAAACCCTCTAAAAAGCTTATAAATGTGTAACATGCCTCGCGCCTGTCGGGGGACCCCATTCCAGGAATACGGGGTTGTACACAATCCCCACTCTTTTCGAGCGAGTTCCACTCTCAGAAAGAAAAATCCAACCCAACGTATACGCTGAGTGTAGCTCTCTCGCGACCGAAAATACTTGGCCTCCTCGAGGGGTCAACCTGCCATGACAGCTAATGGGATCCTGGGTGGCAAGATCCCCTCCGAGGATGGAACTTACTCTCCATTGAAGTACATTCGACTAATCCAGCTAGTGAGAGCATGGGTGAGAAGATTCTCTCAGGACAAGAGCTTACTGCTGAGGCACATTCGACTCATCCAGCTAGTGGGAGCCTGGATGAGGAGATCCCCTCGGGGTTAGAACCTTTTCGCCACCGAGGCATATTCGACCCATACAGCTAGTGGGAGCCTAGATGAGGAGATCCTCTTGGGACAAGAGCTTGCTACCGAGGACAAATTCGACCCATCTAGCTAGTGGGAGCCTGGATGAGGAGATTCTCTCGGGGTTGGAACCTTATCGCCACCGAGGCACATTAGACTCATCCAGCTAGTGGGATCCTAGATGAGGAGATCCTCTCGGGGGTTGGTTCCTTCTCTCCACCGAGCCACATTCGACTCCTCCAACTAGTGGGAGCCTGGATGAGGAGATTCTCTCGGGGTTGTAACCTTCTCTCTACCGAGTCACATTTGACCCATCCAGCTAGTGAGAGCCTGGGTGAGGATATCCTCTCGGGATTGGAACTTTCTTTCCCTTGAGGCACATTCGACCCATCCAGCCAGTGAGAGCCTGGATGAGGAGATCCTCTCGGGGTTGGAACCTTCTCTCCGCCGAGGCACATTCAACTCATCTAGCTGGTGGGAGCCTGGGTGAGGAGATCCTCCTGTGGGTTGGTTCATTCTTGCCACCGAGGCACATTCAACTCATCCAGCTAGTGGGAGCCTAGCTGAGGAGATCCTCTCATGGGTTGGTTCATTCTCGCCACCGAGACACATTTGACCCATCCAACTAGTGGGAGCCTGACTGAGGATAACATCTCGAGACAAGAGCTTACTACCGAGGCATATTCTACCCATCCAGCTAGTGGGAGCCTGGATGAGGAGATCCTCTCAGGGGTTGGTTCATTCTCATCACCGAGGCACATTAGATCCATCCAGTTAGTGGGAGCCTGACTATGGAGATCCTCTCGGGGTTGGACCTTACTACCGAGGCACATTCGACCCATCCAGCTAGTGGGAGCCTGGATGAGGAGATCCTCTCGAGTTTGGAACTTACTCGCCACCGAGACACATTCAACCCATCCCGCTAGTGGGAGCCTGGCTGAGGAGATCCTCTCGGTACAAGAGTTTACTATCACGGCACATTCGACCCATCCAGTTAGTGGGAACTTGGATGAGGAGATCCTCTCGGGGGTTGGTTCCTTCTCTCCACCGAGGCACATTCGACCCATCTAGCTAGTGGGAGCCTGGATGAGGAGATCCTCTCAGGGTTGGAACTTACTCGCCACTGAGGCACATTCGATCAATCCAGCTAGTGAGAGCCTGGATGAGGAGATCCTCTCGGGACAAGAGCTTACTACCGAGGCACATTCGACCCATCCAGCTAGTGGGAGCCTGAAAGAGGAGATCCTCTCGGGGGTTGTTTCTTTCTCACCACGGAGGCACATTCGAGTCATCCAGTTAGTGGGAGCCTGGCTGAGGAGATCCTCTCGGGACAAGAGCTTACTACCGAGGCACATTCAACCCATCCAGCTAGTGGGAGCGTGGATGAGGAGATCCTCTCGTGGGTTAGTTCCTTTTCGCCACCAAGGCACATTCGACCCATCCAGCTAGTGGGAGCCTGACTGAGGAGATCATCTCGGTATAAGAGTTTACTACTAAGGCACATTCGACCCATCCAGCTAGTGAGAGCCTGGATGATGAGATCCTCTAGGGGGTTGGTTCCTTCTCGCCACCGAGGCACATTCGAACCATCCGGTTAGTGGGAGCCTGGCTGAGGATATCCTATCGGGGTAGGAGCTTACTACCGAGGCACATTCGACCCATCCAGTTAGTGGGAGCCTGGATGAGGAGATCCTCTCGGGGTTGGAACTTACTCGCCAAAAAGATAAATTCAACCCATCCAGATAGTGGTAGCCTGGCTGAGGAGATTCTCTTGGGACAAGAGCTTACTATAGAGGCACATTCAACCCATCCAGCTAGTGGGAGCCTGAATGAGGAAATCCTCTCGGGGGTTGGTTCCTTCTCGCCACTGAGACACATTCGACTCATCTAGCCAATGAGAGCCTAGATGAGGAGATCCTCTCAGGGGTTGGTTCCTTCTCACCACCGAGGCACATTCGACCCATCTAGCTAGTGGGAGCCTGACTGAGGAAATCATCTCGGGATAAGAGCTTACTACCGAGGCATATTCGACCCATCCAGCTAGTGGGATCCTGGTTGAGTAGATCTTCTCGGAGGTTGGTTCTTTCTCGCCACCGAGGCACATTCGGCCCATTCAGTTAGTGGAGCCTTTCTGAGGAGATCCTCTCGGGGTTGGAGCTTACTAACGAGGCACATTTGTCCCATCCAGCTAGTGGGAGCCTGGATGAGGAGATCCTCTCAGGGTTGGAACTTACTCGCCACTGAAGCACATTCGACCCATCAAGCTAATGAGAGCCTGGCTGAGGAGATCCTCTCGGGACATGAGCTTACTATTGAGACACATTCAACCCATCCACCTAGTGGGAGCCTGGATGAGGAGATCCTCTCAGGGGTTGTTTCCTTATCTCCACCAAGGAACATTCGACCCATCCAGCTAGTGGGAGCCTAGATGAGCAGATCCTCTCGGGGTTGAAACTTACTCGACACTGAGGCACATTCCACCCATCCAGCTAGTGAGATTCTGGGCGAGAAGATCGTCTCGGGACAAGAGCTTACTACTGAGGCACATTCGACCCATCCAGATAGTGGGAACCTGGATGAGGAGATCCTCTCGGTAGTTGGTTCCTTCTCGCCACTGAGGCACATCCGACCCATCCAGTAAGTGGGAGCCTGGCTGAGGAGATCCTCTCAGGACAAGAGCTTACTACCGACGCACATTTGACCTATCCAGCTAGTGGGAGCCTGGATGAGAAGATCCTCTCAGGGGTTGGTTCATTCTCTCCACCGAAGGCACATTCGACTCATCCAGCTAGTGGGAGCCTGAATGAGGAGATCCTCTCGGGTGTTGGTTCCTTATCGCCACCGAGGCACATTCGACCCATCCAGCTAGTGGGAGCCAGGCTGAGGAGATCATCTCGGGACAAGAGCTTACTACCGAGGCACATTCAACCCATCCAGCTAGTGGGAGCCTGGATGAGGAGATCCTCTCGGGGGTTGGTTCCTTCTCGCCACCGAGGCACATTCGACCCATCCAGCTAGTGGGAGCCCGGATGAGGAGATTCTCTCGGGGTTGGAACCTTCTGGCCACCGAGGCATATTCGACACATACATCTAGTGGGAGCCTGGATGAGGAGATCCTCTCGGTGTTGGAACTTACTCACCACCGAGGCACATTCGGCCCATCCAGTTAGTGGGAGCCTTAGTGAGGAGATTCTTTCAGGGGTGTCACCTTCTCACCACCAAGGCACATTCAACCCATCAAGCTAGTGAGAGTCTGGGTGAGGAGATCCTCTCGGTTTTGGCACCTTCTCGCCACTGAGGCACATTCGACCCATCCAGCTAGTGAGAGCCTGAGTGAGGAGATCCTCTCGGGGGTGGCACCTTCTCGCCACCGAGGCACATTTGACCCATCCAGTTAGTGGGAGCCTGGCTTAGGAGATCCTCTAGGGGTTACAGTTTACTACCAAGGCACATTCGACTCATCCAACTAGTGGGAGCCTAGATAAGGAGATCCTCTCAGGGTTGGATCTTACTCGCCACCGAGGTACATTCGACCCATCCAGCAAGTGGAAGCCTGACTGAGGAGGTCCTCTCGGGACAAGAGCTTACTACCGAGGCACATTCGACCCATCCAGCTAGTGGGAGCCTGGATGAGGAGATGCTCTCAGGGGTGGCACCTTCTTGCCACCGAGGCACATTTGACCCATTCAGCTAGTAAGAGCCTGGGTGAGGAGATCATCTCAGGGGTGGCACCTTCTCGCCACTATGGCACATTCGACCCATCTAGCTTGTAAGAGCTTGGTTGACGAGATCCTCCCGGGTGTGGCACCTTCTCGCCACCGAGGCACATTCGATGCATCCAGTTCGTGAGAGACTGGGTGAGGAGATCCTCTCGGGAGGGACACCTTCTCTCCATCGAGGCACATTCGACCCATCCAACTAGTGGGAGCCTGGATGAGGAGATCATCTCGTGACAAGAGCTTACTATCGAGGCACATTCGACCCATCCAGCTAGTGGGAGACTGGATGAGGAGATCCTCTCAGGGGTTGGTTCCATCTCGCCATCGAGGCACATTCGACCCATCCAGCTACTGGGAGAATAGATGAGGAGATCCTCTCGGGGGTTGGTTCCTTCTTGACACTGAGGCACATTCGACCCATCTCGTTAGTGTGAGCCTGGCTGAGGAAATCATCTCGGGACAAGAGCTTAATACTGAGGCACATTTGACCCATCGAGTTAGTGGGAGCCTGGATGAGGAGTTCCTCTCAGGGGTTGGTTCATTCTCGCCACCGAGGCACATTCAACCGATCCAGTTAGTGGGAGCCTAGCTGTGGAGATCCTCTCGGGGTTGTAGCTTACTACCGAGGAACATTCGACCCATCCAGCTAGTGGGAGCCTGGATGAGGAGATCCTCTCGGGGTTGGAACTTACTCTCCACCGAGGCACATTCAACCCATCCAGCTAGTGGGAGCCTGGCTAAGGAGATCCTCTCGGGACGAGAGCTTACTACCGAGGCACATTCGACCCATCCAGCTAGTGGGAACCTGGATGAGGAGATCCTTTCGGGGGTTAGTTCCTTCTCTCCACCGAGGGTCATTCGACCCATCAGGCTAGTGGGAGCCTGGATGAGGAGATCCTCTCGGGGTTGGAACTTACTCACCACTGAGGCACATTCGACCCATCCAGTTAGTGAGAGCCTGGGTGATGAGATCCTCTCGGGACAAGAGCTTACTACTGAGGCGCATTCGACTCATCCAGCTAGTGGGAGCCTGAAAGAAGAGATCCTCTCGGGGGTTGGTTCCTTCTCACCACAGAAGCACATTCGATCCATCCAGTTAGTGGGAGCCTGGCTGAGGAGATCCTCTCGGGACAAGAGCTTACTACCAAGTCACATTCGACCCATCCAGCTAGTGGGTGCCTGGATGAGGAGATCCTCTCGGGGGTTGGTTCCTTCTCGCCACCGAGGGACATTCGACCCATCCAGCTAGTGGGAGTCTGCCTGAGGAGATCATTTTGGGATAAGAGCATACTACCGAGGTATATTTGACCCATCCAGCTAGTGGGAGCCTGAATGAGGAGATTCTCTCGGGGGTTGGTTCTTTCTTGCCACTGAGGCACATTCGACTCATCCATCTAATGGGAGCCCGTATTAGGAGATCCTCTCGGGGTTGGAACCTTCTTGCCACCGATGCACATTCGACCCATCTAGCTAGTGGGAGACTGGATGAGGAGATCCTCTCGGGGTTGGAACTTACTCGCCACCGAGGCACATTCGACCCATTCAGCTAGTGGGATCCTAACTGAGGAGATCCTCTCGGGACAAGTGCTTACTACTAAGGCACATTCGACCCATCCAGCTAGTGGGAGCCTGGATGAGGAGATCCTCTTGGGGTTTGGTTCCTTCTCACCACTGAGGCACATTCGACCCATCCAGCTAGTGGGAGCCTGGATGAGGAGATCATCTCGTGGGTGGAATTGGGCATGTCATTCGAACCATACTAAATCCAACATCCTCAAACAGAGAAATTTTTAAGATACCTGTCCTCCTGACTCAGCTGGTCATCCTCATGCACTTTATTCCGGATCTGTCTTCCTGATACACTTTCTTCTACCCCTCCTGGGGTCATCTCGCCTAGACCCTTGGAAGCTGGTTCGCCGAGTCCCTTGGAGGCCGTCTCGCCAAGACCCCTGGGACTAGATTCTGGGGGGTGGGAGTTGAGCAGTCACCCCGAGGGGCAATACTTTGTAGCATCTCCATGATGCCTTGTATGGACGCCATGAACTCTTCCATCCCTACATTGGGTGTTGGGTTGGGGAGTTGGTTGAGGTCATCACCGCCTCTAAGATCTCCCGCCATGGAACCTGCTTAAGAACTTTTGTATGAGCCGCGGGCCATTCTCACCACACCAAAATGTTGGAATCGAGATTCAGTTCCATCTAGAGTTCAGACCTAGGGTGCAGCTCACACCTACTTATCTCAAGCCGTCCCTTTGTGAGAGACCTGAATTTAGGGAATGACCCTTAGCACTAGGGTGTACGTCTCACCTCACACACGGAAGACCTTTGAGATCTCCCCCGCCCTAGCCAATGCTGAGCTAGGTGCCTTGGAGGATGAAGGAAGAGGATAAGGAGTGGTAAAGAACTGGATCCCTCTCCAAGGCACCCCAATGGTCTATTTATAGGTTTTTGGGGATGGCCTGCCAATAGAGTAATCCAGCTGCTCTGAAATTACTGAAATACCCCGGGGCTGGTCTGCCAACAGCCAAACTCCGCTATTATAGACAGCTATTAGTAGCCCAACAATGGCAAAATAGCAGACCCTCAAGCTGGGCAAGCTGCTCAAGCCGGGCAAGCTGCTCAAGCCGGGCGAGCTGCTCAAGCCGGGCGAGCTGCTCAAGCCGGGCGAGCTGCTCAAGCCGGGCGAGCTACTCAAGCCGGACGAGAACCCTCATGTCGGGCGAGCTGCTCAAGCCAGGCGAGATCCTTAAGCCAGGCGACGCCCTAGGGGATAAGGCCGGGGCGGGTGTCGGGCTCGCGCCGCACACGCCCCCCTGAGAGGAGTTCGGGACGGGTGTCGGGCTCGCGCAGCACCCGCCCCCTGAAAGGAGGCCGAGGTGGGTGTCGGGCTCGCGCTCCCATCGCCCCCCTGAGAGGAGGCCGGGGCGAGTGCCGGGCTTTCGCCGCACCTGCCCCCCTGAGACGTGGCCGGGGCGGGTGCCGGGCTCGCGCCGCACCCGCCCTCTGAGATGAGGCCGAGGCGGGTGCCGGGCTCGTGCCGCACCCGCCCCCCTGAGAGGAGGCCGGGGTGTGTGCCGGGCTCGTGCCGCACCCGCCCCCCCTGAGAGCTTCACTCACCCCCAAGAGGAATACACCAGGCACTAGCAAGCTAGGCAAATTTTTCCTCCCCCTACTAGTATATTATGCAGATTAACCATAAATTTTCCTCTAAGAGTGCAAAACTCACTAAAAAGCTTATAAATTTGTATCAAGCCTCGCGCCTGCCGGGGGACCCCATTCCGCGAATACGGGATTGTACAATAGTCATGAGTCAAAGGGGTATAGGTTGTACAATCCAGTCACAAAGAAGCTAATTATTAGTCGAGGCATGTTATTTGATGAAGAAAGTAGATGAGACTGGAATACAAATGAGGATCAGAGTCATGTTCTCATGGAATTCCTGGAGGATGTTGCTGAAACTCCCTATTAAGGTGAAGTCAGTCAACCGCCCAGGCCAGATAGCACTGATGAAGCTCACGATGAAACCGGGTATGACTCCTCATCATTTCCTCAAAAATTTAAATCTATAGCTGAAATATACAGTACCTGCAATGTGGCTCTATTGTGCAAAGAGCCTGTCACCTACACTAAGGAGGCTTCTCTCTCTGAATGGGTTGCTGCCATGAACACTGAGATGGATATGATTCAAAAGGATCACACCTGGGATCTTGTAAGGAAGCCAACACATCAGGATGTTATAGGATTAAAGTGGATATTCAAAGTGAAGCTGGATGAAAATGGGGAAGTGCAGAAGTACAAAGCCCGTCTAGTTGCCAAGGGATACTCGTAGAAGCTGGGCAGGGATTTCACTGAAACCTTTGCTCCAATTGCTAGGATGGAGAAAATTCGTGCTCTTCTCGCCTTTTGTGTCCAACATCAATTACAAATTCACCAGATGGATGTGAAATCGGCGTTCTTAAATGGAGTGATAAAAGAGGAGATTTATGTGAAACAACCAAATGGATATGTGGTCGTGGGAGAAGAAGACAAGGTGTACAAACTTAAGAAATCCTTATATGGACTACATCAGGCTCCCAGGGCTTGGAATGATCGCATTGACACATTCCTTCACCAGCAGGGATACACCAGGAGTCCATATAAAGCCTCACTGTATTGTAAGTATTACCCCAATGGCCACTATGTGATAACTTGCATCTATGTGGATGACCTCCTTATCACTGGAACCAAGCTATCATTAATCGAGAAGTTTAAAAAATGTATGCAGACAGAATTCGAGATGAGTGACCTTGGGGTCATGAGTTATTTTCTGGGACTCCAAATCCGCCAAGGCGAAAACTCATGTTTTATTCATCAGCAGAAGTACACATTGGAAATTCTAAACAAATTTGGAATGGAGGATTGCAAGCCCACTTTAACCCCAATGGCAATTGGAGACAAGTTGGTTCTAAATGATGGTGCAGAAAAGGTCTGTGAATAGAAATATCGGTGCATTGTGGGATCGCTTATTTACTTGACTAACAGCAGACCTGACATTGAACATGCCGTCAGCTATGTGTCTCGTTTTGTCAATAAACCTAGCAGCATTCACATGATGGTTGTAAAGCGTATACTTCTCTACTTTCTAGGTACTCAAGATTATGGTCTCAAATATGAAAGGCGGGAGAAGGGAACAGATGAGCTAAGTGGCTATTCTGACAGTGATTGGGATGGAAGTCCAGACAATAGGAAAAGTACCAGTGGATATGTTATCTAACTGGGAGGCAATACTATCTCCTGGAATTCCAAGAAACAAAATGTGTGGCTCTATCCTCCGCGGAGGCCGAGTACATGGTTATGGGTGAGGCGGCTAAAGAATTGGTCTGGTTAAGTCATCTTCTAGAAGAATTGAAGAAAGTAGAGAGGGTATCGGTGACATTGAAGGTTGATAACACCTCCACCATCGCAATTTGCAAAAACCCTGTGTTTCACAACAGAACCAAACACATACAACTCAGACATCACTTTATTCGTGAACTGGTGGAAGAGAAGGAGATCAATCTTGAGTATTGTTGCATGGTGTTAAATTTTCTCAACGTGGTCAGCAAGATAGCCCAAACACCAAATTAATATCTTCGGAACTACCCAGTTCTCACGTTGAACCAGCGGAAAACCCGAGGACCAGAGGTTTCACCCAACAAACAATGGAAGCACAAGCAGAGCTTTTATACATTCACTTCTTTACAATCCGAGGCATACATAGCGAGACATGATTTCGCTAGTATTACAGTTGTAAACAGAAAGCACCAAAAAATAAGTCGGGCGGACAGCACCGGAGTCCGCCGAGACCGCGAGGTCGCCGAGTCCGCTGAGATCGCCCAAGCGAAGCTGCAATCCGCCAAATAGCCACGGAGTCCGCCGAAGCCGCAAGGCCGCGCGGACACACCGTTATTCGCCTCCTGCTGAACTTAAACTGAGGAACACCCCTACCCGCCTGAAGCCGGCGGACAGGTTATTGAAGCTGGCAAAGCTGAAACAGAACTGACAAGCCGCAGAGCGACCTCCTGCTGAGTCCACAGAGACCGCACACTTCCAAGCACTTGACCGAAGTCACAGCCAAACTCCTGGCTCCTTGAAGCTATCCGCGCGACCTGCACACAGCAAACCGTCAGCCTGAAACAATCCGCGCGGACTGACAAACACAGACCGCAGCTCCTTGCACAACTCAACTTACTATTCACTCAAGTTACTTAGGTTGGTTACTGTAGACCTGCCAGGAGGTCCTATTTATAGGCGAGGTGAGGAGTGTGGTCACCTCCCTAGAGATAGAGACACCGCCCCAGCCCGTGCGATTGCAAATCACCGTCCGCCGAGTCCGCGAGGACTTGGCCGGACGCCAAGGAAAACCGCCAGGAGCAAGGCAACCATTGACGAACCCTCTCCAGTCCGCCCAAGCTAAGCGGACAAGGCATCAGCCCGCAAAGCTCCAACCACTACAGGACAGCAAACCCCCTTCAAAGGCTGTCCGCGCCAACCCGAGGCAGTCCGCAAGACTCACACCTCAATCCACCACAAGTCCACGACCCAAGGCAGTTAGCAACAGTCCGCCCGGTCACAGCGGACTTGGCGGATACGGCGGACACACTGAACTTGGCATAAAGTGTGACCAAGTCCAAAACCATCAAAGGCCAATGCGAGCATGGCGGACGCAAAACCCCGTCCGCCAAAACACCGAACACAGACCGCCATCAGTCCGCGAGCTCCCCGCACTCCTGCCCCATCACAGCGGTCAAATCCCGGACTCCAAAACAGGTCCGCCAATCGATCTCCACAGCAAAGCACCTGCTGTGCCTCCAGAGCTCGACAAGGACTCAGCCAAGCTCTAAGCTCAGTCCGCAACAGCCCAAACCACGGACACGCCAGTCCGCAAGCTTCTCGCGAACATGAGCCAACCCGCCTGTCAGCACAAGCTTGCACCCGCAGCCACTGAGCAATGCACCAGTCTGCAAGCCTCTCTATCCGCAGATATCAGGCCGCACAGTCCGCGAACTCCATGCAAACAACCCGCTCAGAACAGCCGGCTTTCCACTAGACCTTCCACCAGGCCGCACTACGCAGTCCGCCCAGTCCGCCCAGTCCGCCAATGATGTCCGCCCAGGCCGCCCGGCCTGTCCCGTCACCCACTTCCACTTCACAAATTTCAACACTCCCCCTTGAAGTGAGAAGTGGTGACCAAGCCCAGCAAGCTGCGCAAGCGTTTAAAGGGCCCCTTCGACAGTGGCTTCGTGAAGATGTCAGCAAGATTATCTTCACTCCGAACATGCCCGACCACCAGAGATCCTTCCAACACCTTCTCCCTGATGAAATGGTGATCAATCTCTATATGCTTGGTCCTGGCGTGACACACTGGATTGTTAACCAGTTTGAGAGCACTCTCATTGTCACCCCGGAGTAAAGTAGGCCCTTGCACTTCTTCATGGACATCCTCTATAAGTCTCCTCAACCAAACGGCTTCCCGAGCAGCCAAGGCCGAAGCCTTATACTCCGCCTCCATGGTTGAAACCGACACAGAGTCCTGCTTCTTGCTACACCACGAGATGCTAGCTGAGCCGCAAGTGAACACATAACCTGAAGTAGACCTCCGATCATCCGAATCACCGTCATAGTCAGCATCCGTGTACCCGAGCAACGCAAACTCCGCATCCCTTCCATAGAGGAGTCCCATCTCAGAAGTCACCTTGACATACTTCAGAATCCCCTTTGCCGCCACTAGATGAGATTGCCTTGGTTCATCCATAAACCGACTTACTCGGCCAACAACATAAGCTATATCCGGCCTTGTAATCGTCAGATAAATCAAGCTCCCAACAAGAGCCCTGAACACCAAGGGATCATGAAGAACCCTTCCCTCATCTCGTCGAAGCTTCAGCCCAGATTCCAGTGGAGTAGAGCACTTCTTCCCTTCGCCCATGCCGAACCACTTTACAATGCGATCAGCATACCCTTTCTGGCTAATGAGAATCCCTGCACTCCTTCCTCTCCACTTCCAGACCGAGAAAGTGATGCAACTCTCCCAAGTCTTTCATCTCGAAGCGTATAGCAAGCTCAGCCCTGAGCCTTTCTACATCCTCCTCCGAATTCCCTGTGATGATCATGTCATCCACATACAGCAGGACTAAGACACGAAGCTCTCCCTTCTTCTTGACGAACAAGCTTGAATCCGAGTTAGAAGCAAAGTATCCACAGAATTGCAGGTACTCTGCAATCTTCCCATACCACGCTCTAGGAGCTTGCTTCAACCCGTAGAGAGCCTTCCTGAGCTTGCAGACATAGTCCAGATGCTTTTCAGAGACAAAACCAAGCGGCTGATCCATGAAGATGTCCTTGTCAATCTCTCCGTAAAGAAAGGCATTCTTCACATCGAGTTGCCACAACCTCCATCCCTTGCTAGCAGCCAAGGCGATCACCACTCTTACAGAAGTCATCTTCGCAACTGGACTGAATGTCTCCTCATAGTCTTCTTCATACTGCTGTGAGAATCCTCTAGCGACCAGGCGAGCCTTGAACCTATCAATGCTCCCATCAGCCTTCTTCTTCAACTTATACACCCACTTGCAAGTAACCGGAGTAATGTCATCAACCTTGGGCACAAGGTCCCAGGTTTCATTCTTCTTCAGAGCATCAATCTCTTCCTTCATGGCACCTTCCCACTCCTTCACTCCAGTGGCCTCGTTGAAGCTTGCAGGCTCTCGCTCATCCAGAGGACCTGCAAAGAAGCAGGAGACAAAGCTCACTACATTCCCATCACAGTACCGAGCCGGTGGCTTAACCACCCTCTTCGATCTCCGAAGAATTTGCTCCTTGCTCACGGCTTCCGTTGCTTCTTCAGGCTCCACTCCTACCTGGGGCAAGCATTGAGCAGTGCTCCCCCTGCTTCCTGAGCCAGAAGGCTCAGCCTCGGAGTTCGAAGCAACAGGAGCTGCTAGTGAAACAACAAGCTCCTCTTCCAAGCCTTCAACAGCCACCACCGGTGCTTCCTCAACCTTGCTACCTCCGGTTAGCTCCACCGAGCCACCTCCATATGACGTCAGCTCGTCAAAGACAACGTCTCTTGATACCACGAACTTCTTCGTCACAGGGTCCATGCATTTCCATCCCTTCTTCCGCTCATCGTAACCAACAAAGACAAGTTTCCTTGCCTTCGCATCCAGATTTGTCCGTGAAGCATCCGGGACATGCACGTAGCAAGTTGAACCGAACACCCTAAGGTGTCCCACACTCGGCTTCTCCTTCAGTAACAGCTCAACTGGAGTCTTCATGTTGATAGGGTTGAGTGGCATCCGGTTGATAACATAAGCAACACAAGACATTCCCTCCGCCCAAAAGGACCTTGGGATATCTTTCGCATGAATCCAGTATTTGCAGGTCTCCGTCAGATGACGGATCTTCCGCTCCGCTACCCCATTTTGTTGTGGAGTGTGGGCACAAGTAAGCTCCCATTGGATCCCGTGCTTCCTGCAGAAGTTAGAAAACTTGGAGGAGACAAGGCCTCAGCCAAGCTCTAAGCTCAGTCCGCAACAGCCCAAACCGCGGACACGCCAGTCCGCAAGCTTCTCGCGAACATGAGCCAACCCGCCTGTCAGCACAAGCTTGCACCCGCGGCCATTGAGCAATGCACCAGTCCGCAAGCCTCTCTATCTGCAGATACCAGGCCGCACAGTCCGCGAACTCCATGCAAACAACCCGCTCAGAACAGCCGGCTTTCCACTAGACCTTCCACCAGGCCGCACTACGCAGTCCGCCCAGTCTGCCCAGTCCGCCAATGCTGTCCGCCCAGGCCGCCCGGCCTGTCCCGTCACCCACTTCCACTTCACAAATTTCAACATGGCAGACCAGCTTGCCGACGGAATGACCAAAGCCCACTCAGCGGAGAAGTTCATCGCCTTCCGTCGTGGTCTCGGAGTAAATCAAGCTAATAGTGCCCTAGATTAAGAGAGAGAATGTGATGAATTAATGTAGTGCCCCTCTTTTATTGTTATTATTATCTTTGGACTCGTGAACCCGGTTCAGGTGAGCATATCTTATATTAATAAGGCGTTTCATGTATGAGGCGTCGGTCACGCTGTGTAATTCGCGAAAATTCCCATCCAGCCCTCCACCGCTTCTCCCCTGCTTCGCTCACGGCGACATCCCGTTAAAACCCTGCCGCCGCTGCTCGCCTCCTCCGTCCACGTGTCTGTGGCGGCCGAAATCGCTGGCCCACCCTCCGCTCAACATTCGCCGCGCGGTCGCACCGCTCTTCCCGCGTGCCGCCCCCGCCGCGTCCCGCGCCCGACGCGTGCCGCCCCCGACGCGTGCCCCCCGCGCCGCGTGCCGCCCGCCCCACAGCGACTGCCGCTTTTCCCACGGGTATAGTTCCCCCAACCTTCGCATCTTCTCCTCACTCGCTTCTCTCTTCCTCCGCCATTTCCCGCGCTTCTCCTCCTCACGCGACCAGCAGGCCCACTTTCTTTCAGTGAGTCCTCTGCAGTCCATCCCCACGTCCGCCGGAGGTACCGCACCGCACCTGCTCTTTACGCTCTTCCCGACTGTGAACATTGACTCTCGGTTTGCTATATCACCCTCTGCTTTCTGCCTTCCCCGGTTCCGGCTACGGTGCAGTTTAACAGCTCTCCCTCACATTTCAAAATCCCCTGCCTTCGCAGCACCGCCGCACCTGCTCTTCCTGCACCACGCCACCACATATTGGTAATTTTTCTCTGCTTTTTGCTACAGATTTTCTGTGCTCCTCCTGCTTAATTCCTCCTCTTCCAATTTCTTCTGTGAGCTATCACAGAGCCAGTACAACTTACTGTAATTTTTCAATGCAATTTTTCAATACATTACTATGCTCTGTTTTTTGTATGTTCATATATTACTTGAACGCTACGAATAACTGCTTACTTTCCTCATTATAATCTGCTATCATTAAAATATGTACTGCTGATGTTAGCTTCCCATTCATTGTCAATTGCCTTTGCCAGTACAGTTTTGCCGCAGCCTGGAGGGCCGTAGAACAGCACTCCCTTTGAAGTTGACATTCCAAATATCTCAACTTCCTCGGGATGTGCGATCGGATATTGTGCTTTCTGCAACATATCAAAATAACCCCATGAATTACTATTAATGCCGGCACATATACAAAGAATTCTTCCCACGGTTTTCTTACAGAAACATTGGCATTTTCATGGAATACACAACATGATTCTACAAAATGACCAGTAGAGGCTACACTAAAGAATATATTTCTGTATATTACACAATTCACTAGCAGATTTTCACTATATATGAATTAGGTGCTACACTTACTAAATTTCCCAAAAACCAGAATCTATACTGTTTAAAGTTTAAAGTACCTCCATCTTTAAACATTAGGTGCTATATATTGGCATGATAAATTGATCAATACTATATTACATCATTTGACAATGACTAACAGCATACTCCATCCATTACTGTCGATGTGTTAAAGTTTGAAATGAAATAAAAAAGACTGTGTGTTTTCATATAAACTAATTATTCCTAAACACACACAACAAATTATTCCTTTACGGTATACTATATTCTCTAATTGTCTAATTCTTTAGTCTCTTCTGTGAACACCTCGACTCCATGTTTTTTATCCGGACAACTGAGGGTAAATATCAGTTTCATGCGCGGAGTATGAGCTGTGATACTTCCTTTTTTCCCCTACTCCACGAACATTGACTTGGGCAATATGCAAGCATTTCTTCTGGAATGCATGAAGATGGATTTCTTTGATCTTTTTCAAAATTTTTTTAAAAGCTCCTGCTGATTACATCAAAAAATCATTATTTATAGGTCTCCTTAGCGTCAAAGTAGTCTCTTATTCAGGAGCTTTACCCATGGTGGATGGCTGAAATGCGGTGCAATGTTTTCCAACAATATGGGTGACCTAACCTATGCATGTCTTATAATTAGGGTGTTCCCAATGTCCCAATTCCCCGTCATTTATGAATGAACTGGATTCATAGATGCACGTGCATGAAGTGTCAGGACTCAATAGGGTCACTGCTGCAATCTAAAATGTGATAGTGACTGTTGCAACCTTAAATTTCCAAGAGCAGGGTAGCTGTTTATAAACACAAAAACCTCTTGAAATGTTTCGCATTATTACACGCTTTCAATTTTCTATTTGCGCATAGGAGAATCTGCGGCGTGCGTGTACTTACCTTTATGTCATCTTCCTTTCTCCCATACATGTACCATTTAAATTCGTGCGTGTCTTCACACGCACTTAGTCTCCGTTTGGCTGTCATAAAAGCATGTGTTATAACGTCCTTGCTTAAAAATCGCCTACTACATATCATCTGTTTGAAAACACGCATTTGCTGTAATAACGTATGCTGCATCTCATTCGCATTTTTTCTTGGAGACTGCGTTTGCGTACGTCGAAATTATTTGTAGTTACAACACAGAATAATATTTTTTTTGAATAAGAATTATAGTACATCTTTATATATACATTCATTTCGGCAACGCGGTCGCTCAGTCGAATCGTTCACATGCTCCCAATTTGACCCACATCGACTTGGTGTATGTCAACGTATAACAAATTCAATGTACACTGTTGAATTTGATGTCCGCTGCTAATGGTATGTGCACCAAGTCACTTTATATATATATACACATACACCTGATTTCCACTAGCGTTGTAGCTCTTTATAAACAGCAAGATCTCTTCAAATTTTCCCCATGATTACACGCTTTCAATTCTCTGTTTGCGCATAGGAGACTCTGCGGCGTGCGTGTACTTACCTGTACCGCCTGTTTTTCTCTCTCATACATGCACCATCTAAATCCGTGCGTGCCTTTGCACGTATTTACGCTCCGTTTGGCCGTCATAAAAGAGGGTTTTATAACGTCATTGTTAATGTCTACCTAAGGAACTCCATTCATTTTTTGTTAAAAGGATGATATTCTTTACATAACTCTTACCGAACATCAGTTTAAATCATGAGTTTACGTGCGCCACCACGGCTCCAAACGGTACCACTGTGTCCTCAGGAGAGGAAAATCTGGAATCGATCAGATTTTGCCATGTGTTAAGGTAGATATATGAGATAAAAAGGTTGTATTGATTTGTATCTCAGTTTATCTCCAGCGACGCCTGCTCTTTTTTACGGTGCGTTTACCACCATTCCAACAAGTCAGCACGACTCTACTCATGAGTTTCTGTACATGCAGGAGTTTTTGTAGTGTTGTGCGTTCATTATCATTTTCGTGCAATTAAATTTATGTTTGTCGCTGCTTACGTGATTACCACACTGCTAAATTCCACTTCTTGCTGTAATATAGATGATTATGGTACATGCCTTCTAGGTTTGTAAGGTATATCCTGATACTATTCTTCACTTTGAGATCACTAGACGCTTCTACAAGGCGGGACAATAGGCCTTGCTCCTCCGCTGACGAACGGCTTATGTGACCCACAAACGTCTCCGCGAAGGAGTGGCCCTACTATTTGGATGACAAGTTGTGCCTCTGATTACGAACATTTATTGTTATTTCGTAATAATTGTCATTCTTCCTTCCTTTTGCTCCACAACTTCCTGCATTTATGATCCCGTTCATGCATTCATAACCGTTGCAACCACGCCAAATAGGTCAGAAATATAGTACTTTTTATACAAACTTTCATTCTTTGTAGTGGCTAATATTGTACAACTTATCAAAGCTCAATAAAAATATGAAAAACTGAGAGTGTTTCATGAACATAGAGTACTTTATTAAGAACTACATCATTGGAGGGAGAACACGGAGAAAAGCACAAAATTTTCATTCTCCCCCTCTTTTTTTTCTTCACACATGCTAACATATCATAAATAAAATATAAATCCTAATTACCACTAAATCCTTTTAACACTTTATCTACGTTCCCCACTCTTTGAGATTATTGCATTTTTCCCTTCCTTTTGTTGTTCGATTTTCACATAAGCCACTCATTGCTATATGATACATAAATAGAAATGTTGTCCTACACAACTTTTAACATATATACATAAGAACTACACAACAGAAACATTAACAGATCTACTAAACGATGCGATTACAGTACAGTACAAAGGGCACTTCCTCATCTTCTACTTCACAACTCTCAGGAGTTAAAAAAACCCCATACTCACATGTGCGTAAGATTGTGTGCTATATATTGCATAAAACTGAAATGTATTATACATTATAAACGCACAGTCTTCGGAGGCAGGTGTTTCCTCGGTCCTACCCAATTCCACTTCAAAAGAAAAAATGGAGATGTCCTCCTCAGAATCTTCGTCAACCATGCCTCAAAAGAGAACTGCTGCGCTCCTGCCCAATGAAGTCGAGTATACCGGCAACGTGCCACCCGAGATGCGCGATTACTACTACTTCTCGCTGTTAATTGGGAACCTTAACCTTTGTACAACTACTAAGGTGTTAAAGTCCGCCTTCGACTTGCTCCCGGGATTTCTTTATGCCGCTGTACGTAAATGCAATTTTGACCATGCATTATATACTTACAGTTTTTTCCATAAATCAATAGTACTACATATTTTTACTACTGAAGGTTGACATGGACACAAAGGGCCATTCAGTTGGCACGGGTGAGATCATTTTTGCTGATGAGCCAACTATGCGCAACGCCGCGATACAGATGTCAAACCACATCATTGACGGCCAACAGATCTCTGTTCGTGAACTGGCACTCTTTGATGTTAGACCGGAATTCTTCCATGTGAAGCCTTAAGCAAATACCTCACCTCTTTTATCTATAATCTCCATCAGCGTTGATATTATGTTCTGTTATTTATAGTATATGGGACTTTACTAATGTAACTATCGAACTTCTTTTTTTACATCTCCTGTGTAATACACACACCTTCGAAAGGCGTGTACATCATGTAAGCATTTGGAACAGAAAACGCATCAACTGTGCCCATTACCCTCACATTCTATAACAAGTGCGTGTGCCACAGGACAAATATTTCAACCTCAATTGTATGCCTGCGAAAAAATGTCTCATTTATACTCATGATGTACGCGAAACAGGCTTCATTTTATGAGTGTCTACTTTCATTGCTACGTGTCTCAGGTCATGTTCGTTGATGCGTACAAACATGACCACTGTTATCAATTTTTATCATCATCACAATGACGAGTGCCCTCTTACATCATTACTATATTTGTCACGTGACAATCACTACCGCAAATTTCATGTGCCGCTCCCGCTTCCCATATCTCCTACCCATTGAAGAAGGTAAATTCCATGAAATGCATAACTACTCAGACACATCATTACAGCCTGCGCATATGCCAGATTCATAACGTGCTGCTGAACAAACTTCCAATCAAGAACGTTCACAGAGAAGAAGATATCTGATGTCAACTGAAGCCCGTGTGTTTGAAAGACCCGACGATCGTTCTAACCAAAGGGAACGACGTTCACATATGACAGAAACACAAAGCGTACATGAACGCGCGCTGAAACTTTCTACTGCTAAAAGACGTCGCCATCAATTACCCCGTCAATGTTCCATGTTGGCACAACAGCCATCTCCGCTCCCGATTCGCATATCTCCTACATATAACCTCATAGGTTATAATAATATGTTGCTTCAATACGTACATACACACATGAAGCAACTTCAACCTTGCACGGTTTCCTCATTTATCCTCTCATTTATTGCCTACCACCTGCTCTTTCACCTCCTTCACTGCTCATACTTAATGACTGCCATAAATCTTACACATTCTCCGTGAATACTTACCATTTTAGAACTACAGCAAATATATCGCATCTGATTGTTGACCTACCGTATTAAATGCAAATATACATTGACGCTTCATCATAGTACAGTGTATGTTTGTCACACTGTGATCCGTTTGTTAATGATTACACTTCTATAATTTGCATGCACACATTTATAAATATGTAATTGAACAACACCATAGTGGACATACATGCATCTGCTCCATCTGATATTTTTGCTGCAGCTCTCTCTATGTCAGGTGACCACCTTCAACGTCATGCTCATAATCCGTCTCTCTCAATTCACATTGAAGAAGGTGAATTCGATCAAATGCATAACTACTCCGACACATCGTTACGGAATGTGCATATGAAAGATTCAGAACGTGCTACTGAACGGGCTTCAAATCGAGAACGTTCACAAAGAAGAAGATATCTGATGTCAACTGAAGCCCGTGCGTCTCAACGAGCACACGATCGTTCTTACCAAAGGGAAAGACGTTCACATATGACAGAAACACAAACAGCACACGAACGCGCGATGAAACGTGCTGCTGCTCAAAGACGTCGCCATCAGTTACCCCGTCAATGTTCCATCTTGCCACAGCATCCAACGACGATCCACTGCAATTCTTCATCGGTAGATCAAAGAATGACACATCCCCCGTCTTCCCCCAACAATGCTTCACATGCAACCATGAGTTGGGGTAAAAACTACATTCTATATATAGTCGTTATGATATGCTCATCAATACATTTACATTATGTAACATCAACATATTTTTTATTTGAAAGTTGCAAGTACAGATAACGGTGTTGTACATAGATATTCATTGACATCAATACCATGTTACTCATCGCTTTATGCTGACCGATGCCCTCAAGTTGGACAATCATCGACACTTCAACCATGCAGTGCACCCCTTGCTGCGGACAACCTCTTCGTCGTGCACTCTCACTCATCTGAGCATGTTACTACACCTATTACCGCTGAAAAAACGTCGCATCTACCTGCTCCAACACCAGCATCTGTAAACATAGAGCACCATGCCCGTTATCTACTGAACGAAAATTCTGTTCATCATATGCATACACATGGTAAATTTTCTACTATTATAGTACCGACATATGTGAGACGTACATTTTTGTAATACTGTATATATCTATAATATGACAATAATATTTCTCTTACAGAACATTCACCGTCGATGAATTCACATCATGATGACACAAATGAAATCTCCTCTGATGTTACTGCTCCTGTGCTGCCGCGCCGTCTTCGAAACCACAATGTTGCACGCATTTGTAATACAGAGAACCAAATTGTATACCTACAATTAGCACTTCCTCACTTCTGTAGATATTGCAATGCTAAGTTGTTCGATGGTGAAACACAAACGATGTGTTGCAACAATGGAAAGATTCAAATTCCAGCTATACCTGTTCCACCAGAGCTCTATAGTTTATTCATTAGTAACTCTGCTGAAAGCCGTCACTTCCGAAGATATATTCGCTCATATAACCATGTTTTCTCTTTCACTTCTCTGGGCGTGCTTCTAGATGCGTCTTTGGCCTCTGAACAACATGCAGTATACACATTTCGCGCTCACGGATCAATATATCACAGAATTGGTTCTCTTTTACCTGCTGCAAACTCACGTCCTAGGTACATTCAACTATATATATATGATACTGAGCATGAAATAGATTATCGTTTGCAAGAGAATACCGAGCTAGACCGTGCATTGCTTGAGAAATTAAAAGACATTTTGGATACATATAATCCCTTCGTATTAATGTTCAGACATATTTCTCAACATGAAGATATAAACAGATGC
Organism: Platanthera guangdongensis; assembly: GCA_039583875.1. Taxonomy (NCBI): domain Eukaryota; kingdom Viridiplantae; phylum Streptophyta; class Magnoliopsida; order Asparagales; family Orchidaceae; genus Platanthera; species Platanthera guangdongensis. The sequence continues at coordinate 180,898,668 of CM077156.1, forward strand.
AGACTTATGATAAAGGACACGCCTGCTTTCGGCCCACAATATACATTACCATCTGCATCGCAAGTAGCTGCTATAATTGTTGGTTCAGAAAACTACTTCGAGGCAAATGAACGACATATCATTCTTGAAACAATTGAAGGTCATCTGGTTAATGTTCAAGAATATGCTGGTTACTATGACCCACTTCAATATCCGTTACTCCTTCCATATGGTACATACGGTTGGTTAGCTGAGTACAAAGGCTTGAATAATTTGCATGTCAGCTGTTGCGATTACTATTCGTACATACTTCAGGTTATATGTACATACGTATCATTATGTCCACAAATTCTGTTTCAGGTCTTATGATATTTTATCTCATAATGCTTCTACTGTAGAATCGTCAGCCACATTTATCATTACCTTTACATGGATGTCGTCTACTGCAGCAATACGTCGTTGATAACTACATTAAAATTGAAACTCAAAAACTTCGTTGGATAAAATATAACCAGAAAACCATCCGCTCCGAACTGTACAACGGCTTACAAGACTGTCTCAATGCCGGAGAACATAGTGCAGGTTTGTACACATTTTATTTGACTCTGTTATGCTTCTCATGTTCTTTTTTTTAATATGATACATTTACACAATGTGCTCGCACAACAGCAAATATTGGTCAACGCGTTATATTGCCATCATCTTTTGTTGGAAGTCCTCGCGACATGTACCGGCGTTACCAGGACGCAATGGCCGTTGTTCAACATTACGGTAGACCCGATATATTCCTAACAATGACATGCAACACCTCTTGGCAAGAAATCACTGATGCACTCTATGCTGGACAAACACCGCAAGACCGTCCAGATGTAGTATCTCGAATATTTCATGCTAAATATGAGAAATTAAAACACGATATTTTCCACAAAAATGTTTTGGGCAGAACAGTTAGCCATGTTCACGTAATAGAATTCCAGAAAAGAGGTTTACCTCACGTTCATATGCTGGTTATATTTGATGCGCGTGATAAAGTGAACACTCCAGATGATTATGATAAGATTGTTCGAGCAGAGATTCCTTATATTGAGCATGAACCCGAATTATATAATGCAGTTGTCCGTCATATGATTCATGGACCCTGTGCACCTGTAAATTCTCATGCACCATGCATGAAATATGGTGTTTGCAAAAAGGGTTATCCAAAAAATTTTTCTGAGACAACTTTGCAAGGATTAGACTCATACCCAATATACATGCGCCGTAATAATGACAGGTCATTTATACTCCGACGTGCCCAAGATTTTGCTATTGACAATCGATGGATTGTTCCATATAACCCATGGCTTCTGCTGAAATATGATTGTCATATTAATATAGAAATATGCAGTAGTATCAAAAGTATCAAATATCTATATAAATATATCCATAAAGGTCCTGATTCAGTTGCATTTCAAGTTCAACCTTTATCAGATCATAATGAACTTTCTCAATATGTAAATGGTCGATGGATATGCCCCCAAGAAGCATTTTGGAAGATATTCAAATTCTCAATGTACCAAACATATCCATCAGTTATTCGTTTACAACTTCATTTGCCGAATAAGCATCAGGTGCATTTTCGCACCTCAGATTTAGTTGAGAATCTTCTAGCAAATGAACGAAATTCTCGCACAATGTTGACTGAATTTTTCCATGTTTACGCCACGGAACAAGAACAACACAAGTATCTGTATACAGAGTTTCCAAAACATTACACCTAGAATAAGACATCAAAAACTTGGACTCAACGAAGACGACGTCAAAAAGTTATTGCTCGAATGTACTCCGTACATCCTTCTGAAGGTGAAAGATTTTATTTAAGAATTCTGTTGTATCATATTCGAGCTCCAAAGTCCTTTGCACATCTACTGACAGTCAATAACATTACGTACTAGACGTTTAAAGAAGCTGCTGAACACTATGGTCTGCTCGAACACGACAACAGCATACATAACTGTATGCATGAAGCACGAGAATTTCAGCTACCGCAGTCATTACGGAATTTATTCACAACAATTCTGTTATACTGCAACCCAACTGAAGTTAGACAATTATGGAATGATAACCATACTGCGATGTCTGAAGATTACGTTTCCGGTGGTTTGATGAATGATATATATGCCATGAACAAACTCCTTCATGAAATAGATTCTACTCTCCAGCAACATAGCAAAAGTATTACACAATTTGATATTCCTCAAATTTCCTCAGTGTTCCAAAATCTTCAAAATCTATCGAGCTTAGTTGAAGATGAACTGTCGATACCCATCTCATATACGGATTTAAACTCTGTCTCATTGTTAAATCCTGATCAATATTATGCTTTCCATACTGTTATGGAAGCTGTTAGCCGTCGTAATGGAGGTATTTTCTTCATAGATGGTACTGGCGGCAGTGGAAAAACTTTCCTATATAAAGTTTTAATTGCTCATTTACGTAATAATGGTCATATTGTGCTTGCAACTGCATCATCAGGAATTGCTGCAACTCTTCTTCCAGGTGGCACTACAGTACATTTACGCTTTAAAATTCCAATTCCGGTTGAAGCTGGTTCATTTTGTAAATTCGGCAAACATTCTGAAATGCATACACTGATACAACATTGCTCTGTTATTCTGTGGGATGAGGCTCCAATGTCACACAAACATGTATTTGAAGCTGTTGATCGATCATTTCGAGATGTTCTAAACAGCACACAACCTTTCGGTGGTAAAGTTATCATTATGGGAGGAGATTTTCGTCAAATTCCACCAGTTGTTGTGAATGGCACTAAGTTCCAAACGATCAATTCCAGCATAGTGACCTCACCTTTATGGTCAAATGTACATTTACTTTCATTATCTGAAAATATGCGTGCTCTTGATGACCAGCAGTTCTCAGAATTCCTGCTTCGGATCGGAAATGGTGACGAAAAAACATATGATAATGATATGGTTAAGCTTCCGATGTCAATAATTATTCCATGGAAAGGAGAACATTCGCTTACTGTATTGACGAACAGTGTATTCTCTGATATTACATCAGCAGCTACAAACTTTGCTTACTGGGAAGACAGAGCATTGCTCACTCCATTAAATGAGGATGTCTCTATGTTAAATGAGAAGTGTCTTAAATTACTACATGGACATGAAATGACATACTATTCTTTTGATTCAGTTGATGATGACAGATTGAATTTATACCCACAGGAATTTTTGAATAGCATATCACCAGGCACTCTACCACCACATAAACTATCTTTGAAAATAGGCGCCCCCATAATGTTGTTGCGCAATTTAAATCCACGAATCGGCCTATGCAATGGTTCACGTCTTCTTTGCCGTCATTTCTCAAGAAATATGATTGAAGCCGAAATCCTCAGTGGACATCATAAAGGAAAGTCAGTGTTCCTTCCCCGCATACCACTAAAACATTCGGGAGATTTCAATATGCCTTTTGAGTTAACACGAAAGCAGTTTCCAATTCGTTTAAGCTTTGCAATTACGATAAACAAAGCTCAAGGACAAACAATTAGGCATATTGGCCTGTACTTGCCCTCTCCTGTTTTCACTCATGGTCAGCTTTATGTGGCTTTATCAAGAGGAGTCAATGCGACAAGTACCAAAGTTTTAGTAAAGGATGATTCTATAGCAAAACAGTCAGGTACATATACAAAAAATGTTGTTTTCAAGGAACTACTGGCCAAAGTCATTGTACAGGTACACTTTTTTCCCACATCTCCACCTGTTTTTCCTGCTTTGTATTATATAAACATTGTTGTTAATTAATATACTTTATTTACTACACAGTCTCATGGAACGTATTAAACTACAATTACATACAACAACTTCTGTTACAACAAATCTATGTGTTCTGTTCTTTGTACACAATCGAAGGTAACTCTTTTTTACAATTAATCAGAGCGTTGTAATCATTTTATTTCTATGCACGTCATATGAATCCAACTATGAATTATAAATAATTACGTATTATGTACCTTCTACTTATACAATTGTTGCATAATAGCTCATATAGACAGAGACATACAGTACAAATATCATTTCTTACTTCCTTCATACATATATCAATCTCCGTTAATAATATGATATATGATTGCATGTACATTTCAACAAGGAAACCACCTATACGAAACTTATACATTCAAAACTCAATGAAATACTTTCGAACTTATCATTTCAATTCCTTATTCAACAACAACTTCGTGAGATACCCACACTTCATCCATTTCCTATAAGCCTCACAAATCTATTACATGTACTGTAAAAAATTGTTAAATATTATATTCTGTACTGACTATCCACCGGCACGATATACATATCTATCATCCGAATCTTTCAATATAGATTACAAATACGGCGAACCCGTCCGTACGACAAACCCACACTTTGTACACTATTACTGCTCATCATCACAAACCGTATATACATTATGTACGACTACCTTTGTAGTCCATGTTCATATTTGAATGCTCTCACAACAAATTTCTGTGCATTAAAATATTGTATATACAAGACATATTAACAATACTTTCCTGCGTAAAACGAGAGTGTAAAGCGTGATTAGATATCGTAGCAAATATAGCAAAGTATAAATAATATACTAAACATATGCGTACACAAATAATCTGGTATACATACGAAATACATATATGTCCCCTTGATGACAGCGATTATAATATGTATACTGTATATATACTTCCTTTTTATTCGTCTATATATATATATTTGTATATATGAACATAAAAATTTGTTTTTTTCTAATTTACGTACGCATAAATATAGTTCTTTTTTATATATAGATACTGCTATATATAATAATTTACATTGTTCGTTGTAACGTCTGCATGAAACACACATCGCAAAAATTACCTCAAATTCACAAACAATTATATCGAGTACAATGCCACTGTTTCACTACGTTTACGTATGAAATTTGTCGGTAATACCTTTACTCATACTCTTACTGCGTTCTTTATTATTTCATGAATATTCAAATGTTATCTGCATAAATATCTCTGTACAAACTGATATATTACATTATGAAATATGTCTTAAATTATACATGTATTCTTTTAACATGAAATTGCTCCCATGCAACATATATCAGCACTGCTAAATATTATATTTCATCTCTAACAAACCCACTGTAACGACTCAGATTTTTTCTCGACTGTTAATAACAAATAGAGCATTTGTAAAATTTAACATGCATTTCCCATGACTTTCTGTATAATGCGCTTTCGTTATACACTGTCACAATATTATGATAATAACACATATATGTTATCAAATACTCCCTATTTTCTCATACATCGATTATCTTTTTATGAATATTGCAAATATGCAGATGGCAGATGAGCACTCATCATATCAACCAGTAGAAATACAGAATAATCACTCCACAGGTCCACCAAATACGTCATTCATACTCTACATATCTACTTACGTATTATCATACAACCTTGAGAAATAAACTTCCTAATTTGCTTCGCAGCTACCCCTATCAGCAACAACAGTTCGCTTGACTCTGATGATAACTACTACGATGAGATTTGCCCGCCAACGACAGCGAGGTGGTCTGATGGTCCTCGAACTGAAATTTCAGGTTTTCGCTTGCGCATACCACCTGTCCCACCAGGCCTAACAGCACAAGAAGAATGGAATTACGTGTTCACAATGATTAGAAGGTACAATATAGCGAATAATGTTCATGACATAACGCATTGTACTACAATAACTCATTTAACATTTTTTCATCCCTAATATAACTGTACATCTTCCTCCAATGCAGAGTCTCGGAATGCCACTGAAGAAAATATGTCATCACAGACTGCTTGCCCTTATGATATCTTCAAACTACACTTGCACTTCTGCTTGCACGTACCTTAGTTACATGAACTCATTACCAGCGCTTCTACTGTCATGCACTTGGATCGCCAATCACAGTGAACTTTTTGTGTTGTTTACAGACATATAAAAACTCCTGTAATAATCAGTGTGTTGTATATTTTCGATATATAGAATTTCCTGCAATCATCTATGTGTTGTATGTTTTACGAACCATAACCTAATAATACTATGAACATTGTTAAACTATTCATCTGTGTACCCATGCTATTTATACATGACTTACAGAAACTTTCTACAGTTGTTAAATATAACCATCTTCACACCAGGTTATCCCCTCATCGGTGCTCTAAGACAGTTACCGTTTCAAACACGCCCGAACGCCACCAAGCATCTGCGAAAACACGTGCAAAGTCGCAATAACCCCGCTTTGATGCGGCCGAAGGCCGCCCAAGAGCATCGAGCACGGGCGTAGCCCGTGCGAAGATGCTCGTATATATATATATATATTTGTATGCTCACTGTTTTGATCAAGGTGACTGTTTTTGCCCTAACTCCTGATGACTGTTGGGTGCTCCTTCATCTTCCTCTGCTTTCTCCTTTCTGCTTAATGTCATGTGCTAACCTGCAGGTAAGTATAAATAAGGATCCTCTCCATTTCAACTGAAATGGAGGGATCCATTTCATGATCAAGATTGATTTCACATTGATCCGACGGGTTCACCATTTCCCATGTTTTTTTAGATTTTTTTTCTCAAAAAAATCTCCACCACAAGATTTTCTTCAGACTTGTCTTATCCATTGGATGCTGAAATGGACCACCTCCATTTCAAGTGAAATGGAGAGGATCCGGATCCGGTAAGTATACAAATGTTCACTGTTTCTCACAGGCGTCCCTCCATTTCTGCCTTTAAATCTTCCTTTTCTAACCACTCATTTAAAGCTCACTCAGGAATATATGGTAGCTCCGATTGATAATAGACATTTGATTCTTGCTTTTGAATCAGAGGAGGATTTTAAAAATGTTTTATATGAATTTTCTTTTTAGATTTCTGAGGTGGACCCCTGATTATTCTCCCACACTTGGGTCTGATTTTATCCCTGCTTGGATTTGCATTTGGGATATAACCATATCATAGCGTTGACCAAGATATTCTTAGGGGGTAAATTACTTGCTCTGGATAACTCTACTTCTCTGGGTACTAGAGAGGATAGCGCCATGGTTTGTGTGGAATTTAACCTTAAGACCACCCCTCCATTATTTCTTCATATGGGTATTCATACAGCTAACAAACCTTATACGATATTATCTTTCCCGGTTTCTTTTGGAAAAAAAAAAACAACCAATAATGTACTGTTTGTTGCAAACAGGGGCATGCAGCTCTAAGTTGCAAACGTAAGGGCCTTGTTTTGTCGCCTCCTCCTTCCATAGCTCCTATTGTAGCATATGTTCCTAAGTCCACGTCTCCAGCCATTATTAATATTAATAAAAGTACCACTATTTTAAATAATCCTCCTGCCCCCTCCGCCAACTCCCGCCTCTCAGAAACTCGAACTAAATATTTAATTACAAACGCTAATATAATGACGGCTAATATTCCCACTTCCTCTATCCACCCTTCTTCTTCCTCCTCTCTTTCTCTTAATTTGGACAGTGCTGCAATATATCTATTTCCATGGGCTTTGATACTATTGAACTACAAATTCATTTTGGTATTTAGAATGCTTTTGAAGTGGATGACCTATTATATGAAGAGGATGATACTCCCACTGAGAATGGTAATATGTCCGCTCCGAACACCTTCTTTTGCTCATCTTCTGATATTATGCCTTCTCCCTCTCAAGATGCACCTTTATTAGATGCTACAATGGGTAATACTATCTCTGCCCCTCACTCCTCTTCTTCTATTTTTAGTAGTTATGATCTTGAAGGTTCACTTCCTCTAGCCCTTTAGTGTACGACAAATATTCCTTCTAATGCATGCTCTTCTATTGATATAAGTTCGACATAAGTTGTCAAGGCGCGCGTCTAGGCACGCCTGAGGCGCTGGGCGCATCGGGCGCAGTGGGTGACGCTTGAGCACGGCCGAGGCGGGCGAAATGCCTTGGGCGCGCGCCTTGCGCGCCATTCAGGCGCACATTAGGCGCTCCTGGACGCCTGTTCGGTTTTTTAGGTTTAGGTTTTGTCTTTTAAGTCGGGCAGGGCACGCCATCGCCGTAATTCTTTCTATCACGCAACTGATGCAGGAAATTTCGCCCTGACGCCCTCTGCTCGCCGCTCTAGCCGCTCCTCATCTGCTCGCCGACTGCCATTTAATTGGTTAGTTTCTTCTTCTTCTTTTCTTCTTCTCCTTATTTCTTCTTCTCCTTATTTCTTCTTCCGTCTTTCCCTGTTTCTTCTGCTCGCTAACCCCGACGTTCTCTGTTTCTTCTCTTCTTCTTCTCCTTATTTCTTCTCTTCTTCTTCTTCTTCTTCTCCTTATTTCTTCTTCTTCTCCTTATTTCTTCTCTTCTTCTTCTTAATTCTTCTCCTTATTTCTTCCTCATGCTATAATGTTGGGTTTTTTTTGTAATTTCTCTTGCTCATGTTTTGATGGTTCTTACAAAGCAATGGTTGGTGATTAATTATAATCAATGTTAGTGAAATTTGTAAGAACCGTTGCTTTGACATTCGCAAATTTGGCGCCCAATTCACTAAATTCCAGCGAATTTGACGCCCAATTTACTCAATCTCAGCAAATTGTGCGCCTAATTGACTCAAATTCAGCAAATTGGGCACCCAATTTGCTCAATTTCAGTGAATTGGACAATCAATTTGCTCATTTTCAGCGAATTGGACAATCAATTCGCTCAATTTGCTCTTCCCCCATTTTTGCGCTTCACGTGCCTCAGGCGCGCGCCTGCGCCTTGCGCCTATGTTCCAGAGCCCCTTTGCGCCTTTGTGTGCCTTTGATAACTTAGTGTTCTACAAAATTAAATACTTTGGATTCTATTAATATTCTTAATATATTGCTGTGGCCAATGATGCCAAGAATGACAATGATATGTTGACAAAAAAATTAAACGGATGCTTGGAAAATAATATTATTAATACTATTGTTGTAACGCCTCCAGTCGTCACATGAAATATAACGGTGGATCCGGTCGGGGCCCCACGCCAAATTTCACAAGCAAACGGCGGAATTACGTGTGGATATCAAAATCTCATTCTACTCGTGTCCTAACTCAAAGCATTCTAGCGCAGCATTTTAAGTTATAAGAACTCATCACAACGAATGTCCACTAAATATATAAACTCCACATTTATATATAAGTAGGAATGTATACAATACACACACGCTCACGGCCTTAAGGCCTTACGGGTTGCTCTTTACAAATATATCCAATTTCATACATCGGCACGCAGGCCGGACACACATGAAATCCAATCATTCTTCGCACGACCTTGCCTTAAGCAGCAAGGCTTCATTTCGCTCAGTTCAATTCAATCCACCAGCACCTGCAAATAGGCATCCACCCCAAGAGCGGGAAACAAAGCAACGGTCAGCATTAGCTGACCAATTATAACGACTCTACCCCTTGCCCGGGGCAGTGGTTCCTTCCCTGTATGCATTGCCATCATAAAATCTATCAATCTCAACAAGTGCTCTCAGGCACAACAATGTCACAAACGCCGGAATCTACCAGACGCTCCGTGCACTCAAGGCACCTTATACCAAACATGAGCATTACCACAGCAGATCGACCCACCCTAGTGGTGTGGCACGCCGGGTTTATCTGCGCTCCCCAGGCATTGCCACCAATCGACTCCCCCCCTCGACCTAATACAGATCGACCCACCCTAGTGATGTAGCAAGCCGAGTTTATCTCACGCTCCGCAAGCATTGCCACCAATCGACCTCCCAACCTCATTCAGATCGACCCACCCTAGTGGTGTAGCAAGCCGGGTTTATCTCACGCTCCCCAGGCATTGCCACCAATCGACCTCTCAAAACAACCAGGGGCAGGTCAGCTTTTCCCGTGCTCATACCGTCAGTGGCGCACCACTAGACGCGGGTCGGCATTCCCTCCTGATTATCCGCAGCTTTTCGCTCTCCCAGAGCAGTTAGCGCCCACAGCGCTCACACCACAAGGAGCTTACACAAAACATCCAAGATCAGCATCCATACACAAGAGCTTATGCTCACAATCATACGCATCCATAAAATACACGGAGTCTTCTCCAGTTTACCCATAATCATCACCTATCCATACAACCATCCAGATGGGCTTCACACAGCCTGTCTATGTCGTACTCCACACTTTCGGCTCTAGATGCAGACTCAACGGGGAATCAATTGCGCTTTCGACCGCTTGGTGGAGGATTTCATGCTATGGATAAAGAAAGGACTTCGATTATCCAAGAAGGAGATCGTTACCCTTGACGATCGCTTCGGAGCCCTGAACTAGCCGGATGGAATTCACCACCACGGCCTTGCCTCCACGAATCCGATCTCGGATCTTGATTCCGCACTCTACAGCTCCTCCAGGAGCTGGCTTCCTCCTCCCTTTCCTTCCTCCCTTGTTCTCCCTCTCTCTATCTCTCTTTGAGAAGAAGAAGAAGAATGGCTTAAATGAAGGAGTTTACCCTCATTCTCGGCCATTTATCCACAGGGAAGGGCCTGGACCCTTGGATCCAGGATAAGGGAAAAGAACGGCCTTGATTTGCCCAGAAAAAGGATGAACACGGCCTGACACGCCCTGTGACACGCCCGTGTCACAGGACGTGTCCCTTAAGTGGCACACAACCCACTCAAATCCAAACAGTACACGACCATGTGACATGCCCGTGTCACAGCATACACACCCGTGTCATGACAGACACGCCCGTGGCTAAAAGTCGTGTACCTCACAAAGCACAACATCAAATTGACCCGAGCGGGACACGGCCATGGGACACGCCCGTGTCCCAGGCCGTATACCCCAAGACACACCCGTGTCCACTAGCGCACGCATTCCCTGGCTGATCCCGAGAACGACAAGGCCAGTGACACGCCCGTGTCACAGGCCGTGTACCCTTACATGGCTGCAGACACGCCCCGCCGTATATTCGTCGAGTGGAGTTCAACAACCCCGAGGAGGACACGCCCCCTGAAACGCCCGTGTCACCGGGCGTGTTCCTTCTCAAAAAATTCGTCGAACGGATTTCGACGACCACTCGCCAGGCTGCTCGACCCGAGGACGACATGCCCTGGGACACGCCCGTATCCCAGGCCGTGTCACTCATCTTGAACCCAAAGTGGGCTTTGGGGTGTTACAACCCTCCCCTCCTTCAAAAGAATTTCGTCCCCAAATTTAGCTCAACGACAGACATTCACATAATCACTCCTCGTTGCACCATAAGCAACCGATCACTCGAATAAAATGAGTCGGGTTAGAGCGCAGAGGATGCAGCTTGTCTCGCCCCACGGCATCGCACAAAACAAACATACCATGTCAGCACATACATACATACATACATATCTCTACCATGTGCACATCCATCCACAATTTCATATAGTTATATATCCAAACATCATAGATATACACCATGATCGATCGATCACCTAAATAAAATAAGATGTGCACCAACAGTTCATCGTTCACCACGACATATAACATATATACAACATTAGTCATATCACCAAAGTAATACGGGTCACTCTTCTATTCTTACTTCTTATTTTGCATATATTGTTTGATAGCCTCTTGGAGTTCCACACTGAGCACTTGAGGCTGTACTTCACTGATTGAGCTTTGCGGCTATTGTACTTCAAGATTATGCAATCGAGGTTGCGTTCGGGATGCAGATGACTCGGCCACTGCTTTGCCCTTTTCTTCATAAGACGGACCTATCTTGTTCTCACTCCTTGGAGGAGCACTCCAACAATAACGGACTATATGTCCTTGCTTGCCACAGTTAAAACATGTACGTGTATCTACACGTCCTTGCCCATAGGTTGCCCCCGAAGAGACAGTCAACAGAGTTGATTCAGTAGGCCTGAACCTTTTCTTATCTCGTCTCCTAAACTCTTATTGTTCCGACTGCGGAACTTTAAATTCTGGCTTCACCACCGCCAAGCTCTTCTTATCTTGCACCCGTTTCAAATCCTTCTCCAGCGCCCGGGCTGTATCTACCAACGCTTGGAAGCCTTGGTTCACCGAACTCGGAAGTGCCAACCTTAACTCGTCACGCAGTCCCTCATAAAATCGATTCATCTTCCGAGCCTCTTCAGCGAAAGTAGACCCCGCATAGCGCCCCAGTCTGGTAAACTCATGTAGGTATGTATCAATGTCAGTCTCACCCTGCACCAGACGTTGAAACTCATTTTTCGTAGTAATCCGCTGCGACACTGGCAAATACTTGGCCAAAAATATTCGTGAGAATTCTTCGATCGATATCTCTTCCAATCCTCGACCTGCCAAGTAGTGCAATTCCACTTTATCCGACCAAAACCTCGAACCGCCTTCCAAGAGAAAAGTGGCTAAAGTCACTTTCAGCGCCTCCGCAGTCCGGATTGCTGTCAAGATCCTGTTCACACTTGCAAGTTAATCTTCCGCCTGCGTTGGGGAACCCATCCCGCCAAACGTAGGTGGATGAAACTCCATAAATCGCTTCAACTACTCGTCCGCTGTTTGCTCATCCACCACAGTTTTAGCGCGCTCTTGCCTTGCACCAGTCCATACTGGCACCCCTGCAGGCCTTGCCTGCCCAGTAGGCTGTGCCTGTAACACTGCGAGCACCGTCTAAGTCACCACACGTATGGTCTCCGCCGAGGGAGGTGTAGGTACTTCAACTGGTGCCGCACTCTCATCGGACCGCTGGGGCTCCTACTGCCCAGCCCCACTCATTGTCACCTATCAATGTAAAAAACACAATTAATCATCCATTTCATAATGGTAAATATACATTGACTTCACATTCACACTCCTCACGTGCAAGTATTATATTCCTAGTGGACATTCTTGAGTTCTATTATGTTCTCCCTCCCATAAATCTCAAACCTGGCTCTGATACCACTTTGTAACACCTCCAGTCGTCACATGGAATATAACGGTGGGTCCAGCCAGGGCCCCACGCCATATTTTACAGACAAACGACAAAATTATGTGTGGATATCAAAATCTCATTTTACTCGTGTCCTAACTCAGAGCATTCTAGCGCATCATTTTCAGTTATAATAACTCATCACAATGAATGCCCACTAAATATATAAACTCCACATTTATATATAACCAGGAATGTATACAACACACATGAAATCCAAGCATTCTTCGCACGACCTTCAAGGGCCTTAAGCAGCAAGGCTTCATTCTACTCAGTTCAATTCAATCCACCAGCACCTGCAAATAGGCATCCACCCTAAGAGCGCGAAATAAAGCAACCGTCAGCATTAGCTGGCCAATTATAACGACCCTACCCCTTGTCCGGGGCAGTGGTTCCTTCCCTGTATGCATTGCCATCATAATATCTATCAATCACAACAAGTGCTCTCGGGCACAACAATGTCACAAATGCAGTAATCCACCAGACGATCCGTGCACTCAGGGCAACTTATACCAAACATGAGCATTACCACAGCAGATCGACCCACCCTAGTGGTGTGGCACGCCGAATTTATCTGCGCTCCCCAGGCATTGCCACCAATCGACCCCCCCCCCCCAACCTAATACAGATCGACCCACCCTAGTGGTGTAGCAAGACGGGTTTATCTCACGCACCCCAGGCATTACCACCAATCGACCTCCCAACCTCACTCAGATCGACAGACCCTAGTGGTGTAGCAAGACGGGTTTATCTCACGCTCCCCAAGCATTGCCACCAATCGACCTCTCAAAACAACCAGGGGCAGGACAACATTTCCCGTGCTCACACCGTCAGTGGCGCAACACTAGACGCGAGTCGGCCTTCCCTCCTAATTAGCCTCAACTTTTCTCTCTCTCGGAGCAATTAGAGCACACAACACTCACACCACAAGTAACTTACACAAAGCATCCAAGATCAGCATCCATATATAAGAGCTTATGCTCACAATCATATGCATCCATAAAATACATGGAGTCTTCTCCAGTTCACCCATAATCATCACCAATCCAGACAACCATCCAGATGGGCTTAACACAGCATGCCTATGTCGTACTCCACACTTCCAGCTCTAGATGCAGACTCAACTAGGAATCACTTGTTCTTTCCACCTCTTGGTGGAGGATTCCATGCTATGCATAAAGAAAGGACTTCGATTGTCCAAGAAGGAGATCGTTACCCTTGACGATCGCTAAGGAGCCATGAACTAGCCGGATGGAAATCATCGCTATGGCCTTGCCTCCACGAATCCGATCTCGGATATTGATTCTGCACTCTACAGCTCCTCCAGCATTTGGCTTCTTCCTCCCTTTTCTTCCTCCCTTGCTCTCCCTCTCTCTCTCTCTTTGAGAAGAATAAGAAGAAGAATGGCTTAAATGAAGGAGTTTACCCTCATTCTCGGCCATTTATCCACAGGGAAGGGTCTGGACCCTTGGATCCAAGATAAGGGAAAAGAACGGCCTTGATTTGCCGAGAAAAAGGCTGAACACGGCCTGACATGCCCTATAACATGCCCGTGTCACAGGCCGTGTCCCTTAAGCGGCACACAACCAACTCAAATCCAAACAGTACACGGTCGTGTGACACGCCCGTGTCACAGCCTACACGCCCGTGTCATGGCCGACACATCCGTGTCTAAAAGCCGTGTACCTCACACAGCACAACATCAACTTGACCCGAGCGGGACAGGTCATGGGACACGCCCGTATCTCAGGCCGTGTACCCCAAGACACACCCATGTCCACCAGCGCAAGCATTCCCTGGCAGATCCATAGAACGACACAGCCAGTGACACGCCCGTGTCACAGGCCGTGTACCCTTACACGGCTGCAGACACGCCCCGCCGTGTATTCGTCGAGTGGAGTTCAACGACCCCGAGGAGGACACGCCCGTGTCGCCAGGCATGTTCTCAAAAATTTGTCGAACGGATTTTGACGACCACTCGCCAGGCTGCTCGACCCGAGCACGACACGCCCTGGGACACGCCCGTGTCCCGATCCGTATCACTCATCCTGAACCCAAAGTGGGCTTTGGGGTGTTACAACCCTCCCCTCCTTCAAAAGAATTTCATCCCGAAATTTAGCTCAACGACAGACATTCACATAATCACTCCTCATTGCACCATATGCAACCGATCACTCGAATAAAACGAGCTGGGTTATAGAGCAGAGGTCGCAGCTTGTCTCGCCCCACGACATCGCACAAAACAAACATACCATGTCAGCCCATACATACATACATATCTCTACCATGTGCACATCCATCCACAATTTCATATAGTTATATATACAAACATCATAGATATACACCATGATCGATCGATCACCTAAATAAAACAAGATGTGCACCAACAGTTCATCGTTCACCACGACATATAACATATATACAACATTAGTCATATCACCAAAGTAATACATGTCACTCTTCTATTCTTACTTCTTATTTTGCATATATCGTTTGATAGCCTCTTGGAGTTCCACACTGAGAACTTGAGGTTGTACTTCACCGATTGAGTTTTGCGGCTCTTGCACTTCAAGATTATGCAATCGAGGTTGTGTTCGGGATGCAGATGACTCGGCCACTGCTTTGCCCTTTTCTTCATAAGACAGACCTATCTTATTCTCACTCCTTGGAGGGGAACTCCAACAATAACGGGCTATATGTCCTTGCTTGCCACAGTTAAAACATGTACGTGTATCTACATGCCCTTGCCCATAGGTTGCCCCCGAAGAGACAGTCAACAGAGTTGATTCAGCAAGCCTGAACCTTTTCTTATCTTGTATGCTAAACTCTGATTGTTCCGACTACAAAACTTTAAATTCTGGCTTCGCCACCGCCAGGCTCTTCTTATCTTGCACCCGTTTCAAATCCTTCTCCAGCGCCCGGGCTGTATTTACCAACGCTTGGAAGTCTTGGTTCACCTAACTCGGAAATGCCAACCTTAACTCGTCACGCAGTCCCTCATAAAATCGATTCGTCTTCCAAGCCTCTTCAGCGAAAGTAGACCTCGCATAGCGCCCCAGTCTGGTAAACTCATGTAGGTATGTATCAATGTTAGTCTCACCCTGCACCAGACGTTGAAACTCATTTTCCATAGCAATCCGCTGTGACACTGGCAAATACTTGGCCAAAAATATTCGTGAGAATTCTTCGATCGATATCTCTTCCAATCCTCGACCTGCCAAGTAGTGCAATTCTACTTCATCCCACCAAAGCCTCGCATCGCCTTCCAAGAGAAAAGTGGATAAAGTCACTTACTGTGCCTCCGCAGTCCGGATTGCTGTCAAGATCCTCTTCACTCTTGCAAGCCAATCTTCCACCTGCGTTGGGGAACCCATCGCGCCAAACGTAGGTGGATGAAACTCCATAAATCGCTTCAACTGCTCATCCGCTGCTTGCTCATCCACCACAGTTTCAGCACGCTCTTGTCTTGTACCAGTCCGTACTGGCACCCCTGCAGGCCTTGCCTGCCCAGTAGGCTATGCCTGTAACACTGCAAGCACCGTCTCAGTCACCACACGTATGATCTCCGTCGAGGGAGGTGTAGGTGCTTCAACTAGTGTCGCACTCTCGTCGGACCGCTAGGGCTCCGATTACCCAGCCCCACTCCTCGTCACCTATCAATGTACAAAACACCATTAATCATCCATTTCATAATGGTAAATATACATTGACTTCACATTCACGCTCCTCATGTGCGTGTATTACACTCCTAGTGCACATTCTTGAGTTCTATTATGTTCTCCCTCCCATAAATCTCAAACCTGACTCTGATACCACTTTGTAACGCCTCCAGTCATCACATGGAATATAACAGTGGGTCCGACCGCGACCCCATACCATATTTCACAGATAAATGACAGAATTACGTGTGGATATCAAAATCTCATTCTACTTGTGTCCTAACTCAGAGCATTCTAACGCAGCATTTTCAGTTATAAGAACTCATCACAACGAATGTCCACTAAATATATAAACTCCACATTTATATATAACCAGGAATGCATACAACACACACACACACGCTCACGGTCTTAAGGCGTTACAAGTTACTCTTTACAAATATATCCAATTTCATACATCGGCACGCAGGCCGGCCACATATGAAATCCAAGCATTAATCACACGACCTTCAAGGGCCTTAAGCAGCAAGGCTTCATTACGCTCAGTTCAATTCAATCCACCAGCACCTGCAAATAGGCATCCACCCCAAGAGCGGGAAACAAAGCAATGGTCAACATTAGCTGACTAATTATAACGACCCTACCCCTTGCCCGGGGAAGTGGTTCCTTCCCTGTATGCATTGCCACCATAATATCTATCAATCACAACAAGTGCTCTCATGCACAACAATGCCACAAATGCCGGAATCCACCAAATGCTCCATGCACTCAGGGCACCTTATACCAAACATGAACATTACCATAACAGATCGACCCACCCTAGTGGTGTGACACGTCGGGTTAATCTACGCTCCCCAGGCATTGCCACAAATCGAGCCCCCCCGACCTAATACAAATCGACCCGCCCTAGTGCTGTAGCAAGCCGGGTTTATCTCACACTCCCCAGGCATTACCACCAATTCAACCTCATTCAGATCGATCCACCCTAGTGGTGTAGCAAGCCAGGTTTATCTCACGCTCCCCAGGCATTGCCACCAATCGACCTCTCAAAACAACCAGGGGCAGGTCAGCCTTTCCCGTGCTCACCCCGTCAGTGGCGCACCACTAGACGTAGGTCGGCCTTCCCTCCTGATTAGCCGTAGCTTTTCTCTCTCCTAGAGCAATTAGCACCCACAACGCTCACACCACAAGGAGCTTACACAAAGCATCCAAGATCAGCATCCATACACAAGAGCTTATGCTCACAATCATACGCATCCATACAATACACGGAGACTTCTCCGGTTTACCCATAATCATCACCAATCCAGACAACCATCCAGATGGGCTTCACACAGCATGCCTATGCCGTACTCCACACTTCCGGCTCTAGATGCAGACTCAACTGGGAATCACTTGCGCTTTCCACCTCTTGGTGGAGGATTCCATGCTATGCATAAAGAAAGGACTTCGATTGTCCAAGAAGGAGATCGTTACCCGTGACGATCGCTTCGGAGCCATGAACTAGCCGGATGGAAATCACCGCTACAGCCTTGCCTCCACGAATCCGATCTCGGATCTTGATTCCGCACTCTGCAGCTCCTCAAGCAGCTGACTTCCTCCTCCCTTTCCTTCCTCCCTTGCTCTCCCTCTCCCTCTCTCTCTCTCTCTCCTTGAGGAGAAGAAGAAGAAGAAGAATGGCTTAAATGAAGGAGTTTACCCTCATTCTCGGCCATTTATCCACAGGGAAGGGTCTGGACCCTTGGATCCAAGATAAGGGAAAAGAACGGCCTTGATTTACCGAGAAAAAGGCTGAACACGGCCTGACACGCCCTATAACACGCCCGTGTCACAGGCCGTGTCCCTTAAGCGGCACACAACTGACTCAAATCCAAACAGTACACGGTCGTATGACACGCCCGTGTCACAGCCTACACGCCCGTGTCATGGCCGACATGCCCGTGGCTAAAAGTCGTGTACCTCGCACAACACAACATCAACTTGACCCGAGCGGGACACGACCATGGGACACGCCCGTGTCCCAGGCCGTGTACCCCAAGACACACCTGTGTCCACCAGCGCATGCATTCCCTGGCTGATCCCGAGAACTACACGGCCAGTGACACGCCCGTGTCACAGGCCCTGTACCCTTACACGGCTGCAGACACACCCCGCTGTGTATTCGTCGAGTGGAGTTCAACGACCCCGAGGAGGACACGCCCGTGTCGCCGGGCGTGTTCCTTCTCAAAAATTCGTCGAACGGATTTCGACGACCACTCGCCAGGCTGCTTGACCCGAGCACAACACGCCCTGGGAAACGCCCGTGTCGCAGGCCGTGTCACTCATCCTGAACCCAAAGTGGGCTTTAGGGTGTTACAATTGTGCCTAACACTTTAGATATTTCCATTGTGTTACCTGTCCCAGTTGATAATGTGACGCATGAAAACCCCACATCCACTCCAACTTATATTCCTCATACCTCTCCTTCCCGAGGTGGCATAATTGTACAACGTGGTAGAAAGACCGGGTCCAAAAACCATATGACTTTTAAATGACCTTTTTAGTTTAGAATTGTCGCAGGATTCATAGCCCTGGTACTATGAGTAGAGTCAAATTGATGATTAAGAAATATCATATTGATGTCCTAATTATTATTGAGCTGAAAGGGGATCCTAACAAGGGTTATTCCACTCGTTCTAAACTTGGCCTTGATTACTACCTCACCTAATTTATTGAAAAACACATTTGAGCTTTTTTGGAATGCACCTTTTTCCTTTCAAATTTTTATGAACAAATCTTACATTTTAATATTAAAATTTATCATTACATATTTCCTCTATCGATTGTTTATGGTAAACATACACCAAGTTTGAGGAGAGAACTGTGAGGACAATATTCTTCAATTTAGCACCTCAAACACTCTTCCGTGGTGTGTTTTTGGTGATTTCAATACTATCCTTGACATCTTGGAGAAACGGGGTGGTTCTCCACCATGTGTTTTGGGAATTAGAGATTTTTGGGATGTCAATCTTGCCTATAATCTATCTGATTGCGTCTTTATTGGTAGTCCATACACCTGATCTAATCTTCGCACTAGGTCATCCAATATCTTAGAAAGACTTGATGGGGTGCTAGTCAATCACTTGTTCTGTCCATTACACACCTTAATTGTACTTGTTCTGGCCATTCCCCTCTACTTATTAATTGGAATCTCTTACCAAAATCTAATAATCAATCTTCTTTCTTTTTTTTCAAAATATGTGGAGCTCCAACCTCTTTTAAACAAATGTATATCGCTTGAACAAAGTGCTTATATTAAAGGTAAGAATATTCAATTAAACGTTTCTCTAGTCAGGGAATTTGCTCATGATATTAATAATAAGGTATGGGGTGGAAATATCATCCAAAACCATGATCTGGAGAAGACTTTTGATAGAGTCGACTGGAACTTCTTCCTCTATTATGGCCAAGCTCGGGTTCTCTGATAGGTTGATTGCGTTAAGATGCTTCAATGTCATAACATGTTTTCCAATATTATTAATGGTAATAAATGCAGGTTTTTTTCCTTCTACTCGCGGTGTGAAACAAGGCAACCCCCTATCCCCCTCCTCGTTTTAATTTCCCAATACTATTTTAGTAGGTTATTAAATAAATGTTTCACAGACTCGAAGGCTATCCATTTTTGTGGATCATGTCGGTGTCCCCCCATTGCATATTGTCTATATGCAGACGACACCATCATTTTTGCTCATGGTAACCTCTCCGCAATTCGATCTATTAATAAAACTGTCAAGACTTTTGAATCTGTTTTAGGTTAAAAAAAATTAATTGAAGTAAAAAGTCTGTTTTCTTATCCAATTGAATCCCTCTAGGGAGGAAAAGATTAATTCTAGATATTCTTGATGTTCAATTAGGTTCCTTTCCATTTACCTACCTTGGTCTTCCCATCTCCTACGGTTGTAATCTGTTGAAAATTATGAATTGAAAGTGTGTGATGGAGCAGGTCGGGCGGTCTGAGTTTGCGATCTGGGCGGACTGGTGTGCGGCCTGGGTGGTCTGTGGCCAGGGAAGTCTTGGCGGCTTGGGCGTCTAGTGGAGCAGCCTGAGCGGACTGTATATGGCGGTCTGTTGGCGGTGCTCAGCTCGGTCTGCGCTCTTGCAGTTAGCCAGTTCTTGGGGTAACCGGGCGGATTGGAGGTTGTATCCGTGGTGTTGTGGCGGACTTGGTTTGCGTCCGCGGAGTCTGCTATAGCGGACTAGTTTTGGAGATCGTCTTTCGTCCATGCCGAGCTCTCTGGTGATGCGGTGGGTGTTGCCGCATTTTTTTGTGGCGGACTGTCCTGAAGTTGGCGGTCTGGGTCTTTTGTGTCCGCCATGCTCGCGCCAGTTGCTTGATGGACTGCTGGACTTGGTTACTTTCTGCGACAAGTCCATGGTGTTCGCAGTGTCCGCAGAGTCCGCTGTTGATCGGGCTGACTGCCTGTTGGTCGTGGACTCGTGGCTGGCTGTGACGATGTTCTTGAGCTATGTGGACTACCGCTTTGTCCGCGTATAATGTGCAGACTGATGCAACATGGGTTGTGGCTGTGTCTGCGTGTTGTGCTGAGTGGCGGACTGGCGCTGTGCTTGCGTGCGGTGTGGACTAGCATAGTGTCTGCATGGTGGCGGTCTGACTTTGACCTGGCGCCTGGCGGGTTGTTTAAAGTCTGGCCAAGTCCTTGCGAACTCGGCGGACTGGGTTGTGTTAACCGCAAGCTGGGGTGGTGACTCTATTCGTTAGGGCGGTGATCACACTCGTCACCCCGCCTATAAATAGACCCCCCCCGACACATCTACAGTAACTGAGTGAACAGTAAGTTGGGACTTGGTTAAGTGTTGCGGCCTCGGTCATCTTATCCGCACGGTTTGAATAGAGTTAATGGATTGTTGTTTGCAGGTGGAACAGCTAGTACTGTGGAACCCGCAGTTTGGTTCTAACTTCGGTCAGGTTCAGTGAAGTTTGCGGTTTGCAATTGGTGGCTTGTCAGTTTTCTCCGCTTCATTCTTTTCCAAGTACAATAACCTGTCCACCGGACTTGGCGGTTAGGCGGTTTGTTCGTCAGTTCAGCGGCAGCAGCTTGTAGCAGTCAGCGAATAACGGTGTGTCTGCACGACCTCGCGCTCTCGGCAAACTCCGTGTTTCTATTCGTCTTCTAACAGCAGTTCGGGCGATCTCGGCGACTTCGGCAGACCGTGCGGTTTCAACGGTCTCTGGTTTTGTCCGCTCGAATTGATACTTGTATCTTTTCTGTTTTACTGTGTACTGGAAGAATCATGTCTCGCCACGTATACCTCACCCTGTAAAGAAGATAGTGAATATATGATTTGCTTGCTCCTGTGTTTGCTTTTGGTTGTTTAAGCTTGCTTTCCTGTTTCCGCTTGATCAAGGTATGATCTTGATAGCTCTGAGAATATTAATTTAGCGTCAGACTACCTCGTTGATCATCTTGAGAAAATTCAACATGGTATCAGAGGGAAGGTCAGTTGCTTGAGTAGTGGTCAACTTGTGTTGTGCTCTGTGCTTCTGATAGGTTGACCAAGGTTGCTGCAATGGAAGGGAGTTATGCAAGAGATCTGGGTATTGAACTCTTGACGACGACTAACTTTAAGAAGTGAAAGTCATGCATGAAAAGTTATCATTGGGTGAGGAACTATGGGAGGTCGTCGGTGGTGACGACAGACATGAAGTTACAGCTGCTTTTGGGACTGCTGAGCAGGTGAGAGTCTGGAGGAAAACTAATACAAAGGCCGAGTTTACCCTCAAGCGGGTTGTTTCACCAGAGCTGTTTGTTCACATCATTGGATGTGAGTCAACTGCTGATATTTGGACAACTATTGATGGGTTGTTCAACAGGAAGAATGTTGCAAGACTACAGTTCCGATAGAATGAGTTGGATGGGACGACTCAAGGAGACCTGACCATCTCTAAGTTCTTTCTGAAGATGAAGAGCCTGTGTGCTGAGTTATCAGCGCTTGATCCTGATGAGCCTATCTCCGAGGCTAAGTTGAAAAGGCACATAATCTGCGGCTTGCGGAAGGAGTATGCGGCTTTTTTAACCTCTGTTCAAGGCTGGGCCACTCAGCCATCTCTACTGGAACTTGAGGACCTGCTTGCTTTGCAGGAAAGTTTGGCCAGACAGATGGCTGGAATCACTATCTCTGAAGAGGGTAGTGAAGCACTCTTCATAGTCAAGATGAAGAAGAGATGAGAAGGGAAGAAGAAGAATACTGCTGCTAAAAATGAGCCTTCAACCTCTTATCAGCGAGAGAGGAGCATTGCTCCTAAGAAGGACTGGAAGAAGAGCTTGAAGTGCTACAAGTGTCATCAACGTGGTCACTTCAAGCATGACTACAAGGTCAAACTGCAGCCTGGGCTTGCTGCAGGCAAGGAGGAAGTTTGCTCTAGTACTAAGGAAGCTGGATGGGGTGGAGCTTTCATGACAGGCACCTGTGTCTGTGCTTTGTCCGCTGTCGACTTCAATGACGAGTGGATCGTGGACTCCGGGTGTGGTCATCACCTCACCGGAGACAAATCGAAGTTCTCCTCACTGCAAACTTACTCAGGTAATGAATCTATTATTACTGTTGATAATATTGTTTATGCAGTAGAGAAGGAGGGGGTTGTGCCCTTGGGTAGTGATAAGGGGCCACTCACGTTAAGGGGTGTGTATCATATACCAGGCATGAAGAAGAACCTCTTCTCTGTGACTAATGCGATAGGCACATGTTGTCATGTTCTGTTTGGGCCAACAGAAGTGAAGTTCCTTCGCAATGTATCAACGGTAAATGTTGATGTTGCTCATGTTGGGAGTAGAGTAAAGAACTTGTTTGTTCTTGTAACAAACTCTTATGTTAATCAGATGAGGGCCAATGATTGGGCTGTAATTTGGCATGAGAGGTTGGGGCATGTAGGAATGGATAATTTGAAAGATGTGGCAAACAAGAGTCTTGTGAAAGGCTTGCCTAAGCTATCATCCTTTGGCGATGGTCATGTTTGTGCTGGATGTCAATATGGTAAGGGTCATCGCTTTCCTTTTGACAAGTCACAAACAAGGGGTAAAGCACCATTGGAGTGCATCCATGGTGATCTGATGGGGCCAACCGTCACTGCTAGCCTTGGTAGGAGCAGATACATGCTTGTTCTGATTGATGATTACTCAAGATACACTTGGGTATCTTTCTTGAAGGAGAAGTCAGAAGCTTTCCGGTTGTTTGTGGAGTTCAAGGAGCTGGTGGAGGGCCGGCTTGGCTTGCAGATCAAGAAGTTTAGATCAGACAACGATGGTGAGTTTATCTCCTTCGAATTTTTTAACTTCTACAGGAAGTACGGGATCTAGAGAGAGCTTACTTGTGCTCATACTCCACCCCAAAATGGAGTAGCAGAGTGGAAGATCCGTCATTTGACGGAAACCTGCAAATGCTGGCTTCATGCAAAAGACATTCCTAGGTCTTTCTGGGCAGAGGGAATGTCTTGCGCTGCTTATGTTATCAATCAGATGCCGCTTAGTCCGATCAACATGAAGTCTCCTTTTGAGATGTTGCTGATGGAGAAGCCAAGCGTGGAATAGCTTTGGGTGTTTGGATCAACTTGCTATGTGCATATCCCGGATGTTTCAAGGACGAAGCTTGATGCAAAGGCAAGGAAACTTGTCTTAGTAGGCTATGATGAGCGGAAGAAGGGATGGAAGTGCATGGATCCTGAGACGAAGAAGTTTGTTGTATCAAGAGACATGGTCTTTGATGAACTGACATCGTATAGAGGAGGCTCGGTTGAGCTACCAGAGAGTAAGGTTGATAAAGAGCAGAAGGTGGTTGCTAAAGTTATTCAAGAGGAGCTTGTTGTATCACCAAAAGCTCCTATTACTTCAAGCTTTGGGGCAGAGACGTCTGGTTCAGGAAGTAGGGAGAGCATTGCTAAAAGTTTGCCCGGGAATGGAGCTGAGCCAGAAGAAGCAACGGAGGTGGTGAGCAAGGAGCAGACCCTTCGGAGATCAAAGAGGACTATAAGCCACCAACTCGATACTGTGAAGGGAATGTAGTGAGCTTTGTCTCTTGTTTCTTTGCAGGCCCTCTAGATGAGCGAGAGCCTTCAAACTTCATTGAGGCCACTGGATTCAAGGAGTGGGAAGATGCCATGAAAGAGGAGATGACTGCTCTTAAGAAGAATGAAACCTGGGACCTTGTGCCCAGGGTTGATGTCATTACTCCAGTGACTTGTAAGTGGGTGTACAAGTTGAAGAATAAGGGTAATGGGAGAATCGAAAGATACAAGGCTCGCCTTGTTGCTCGAGGATTCTCACAACAGTATGAAGAGGACTATGAGGAGACATTTAGTCCTGTTGCAAAGATGACTTCGGTTCGGGTGGTGATCGCTTTGGCTGCTTGCCAAGGATGGAGGATGTGGCAGCTTGATATGAAGAACGCTTTTCTTTACGGAGAGATTGATAAGGACATCATTATGGATCAGCCGCTTGGATTTGTTTCTGAAGTTCATCCGGACTATATCTGTAAACTCAGAAAGGCTCTCTACGGGTTGAAGCAGGCTCCAAGAGCCTGGTATGGGAAGATAGCATAATACCTCCAATTCTGCGGATATCTTGCTTCCAACTCGGATTCAAGCTTATTTATCAAGAAGAAGGGGGAGCTTCAGATCTTGGTCCTGTTGTATGCTGATGACACGATCATCACAGGGAATTCTGAGGAGGAGGTAGCTAGGCTCAGGGTTGAGCTAGCTATTTGCTTCGAGATGAAAGACTTGAGAGAGCTTCATCACTTTCTTGGTCTTGAAGTGGAGAGGAAGGAGAGCGGGATACTCATTTGCCAAAAAGGTTATGTGGATCGCATTGTGAATCAATTCTGCACGAAGGAAGGGAAGAGTTGCTCCACTCCTCTTGCTTATGGGCTGAAGCTTCGACGAGATGATGGAAGGATTCTTCTTGATCCCTTGGTGTTCAGAGCTCTAGTGGGGAGCTTGATATACTTACTGATTACAAGGCTAGACATTGCTTATGCGGTTGGCTGATGAGAAATTTTATAAAGTTTTAAATTATATCCAAACTAAAATCTCAAACTAGGCAAGTGCACCTATCGAAATTTCGTATAGGAATTATCGTATTTAAACTCGGGGACCGTTGAGTACTCCTACTCACAAGGAAGAGCTATGATTTTATCGATCGGAAATTGGTTTTATGAAAAGAAAATGTTTAAACTAAGAGGAGAAATACGATGATAGGAAAGCTAGCACTTGATCTAGAATCCCTTTGGGTTAGAATAAATTTCCATGAAATGAAAATAAATACAAGCATCTAAATTATAACTTCGACCGCGGAGGTTCCATAGCTACGAAGCGCCTCTCTCAAGAATACACATTCGAGTAACCTTGGGTTGATCGATTAAGACCTCTCGGCCAGTCGAAAAACCTAAGATTGCTTTAGGCGGTGAACCTCACTAATGGAATTGACTCCAATGCGGAAGAATTTTGCCTTCCTCTCTCGAGGGGTGCATGAAACTCTCTTTATCCTTGACTGATCTACTAATATCCACAACCTCTCGGTAATTCTAGGATACGGATCTAAAATCGAATAAACATAATTTGTAACTTATAAATTAGAAGAAGTGAGATTCAAAGATAAATCGAAGTACATAAAATAGAGAGCTTGAAAATTTGAGATAAAAAGAAGAAATTTATTCCATTCCAAAGTTCATCATGATCAAGTGCTAATTGAAAATTAGCTACTCATCATGATGAGAGAATTACATGAAAGCTTGAAGAGAGACATGATTATAAAAGGACTTGAATATAAAAGCTACACTATGAATTTAAAATGCAAGAAATACAGTAAAAAAACAAAACTAAACTCCCAAAATCTCCTTCCCAGCTTCAGGAATCGCCTGAAATTTATAGGCAAGTTTGCTGGATGGTCACGCCCCTAGGTTACGCCCGTGACCTAGGGCGTGTCGGGTTTGGAACCGTCGTCTTCAAGTCTTCGGAACGTTGGCGCGAAACCGCCAAAAATCGTTAATTGGCGGGTCACACCCCTAGGTCACGCCCGTGACCTAGGGCGTGTCTTGACGGTTGCTGAAAACGGTGGGAAGCAGAAACAACGGGAATAACTCCGACCGTTTTCGAAGGGTCATGCCCAGGGTCACGCCCGTGACCAAGGGCGTGTCTTGCAAAACCGCCAGGTCTTGAAACTGCAGCATTAATTTGGCACGACGGGATGTCACGGCTCGACGTCATGCCCGCGACCAATATGCAATGCCCGTGTTAGGGCGCGTAACTTTAATTCGACGAGAATTGAAGGCCTGGATCATCATTAGCATGTCACGCCTGGCTGACACGCCCGTGTCAGCATGGTCACGCCCGTGACCATTAGGCATGTATTTTTAAATGACGTGGTAGTGAGCTCTGGAGCACACGCCAGGGTCACGCCTGGATGTCACGCCCGTGACCTGGTGGTCACGCCCGTGTCTGGGGCGTGTACTTTGCAATTTTCTCGGCTTTGTCTAGCTTTGTCTCCTGATCGATCCTGCAAACTCCAAATTGAAATTTGTAGCCCAGATTGATCCTAAAATAAGAAATTAAAGAAATTAGATAATAAAATCATAAAATATATTTATAAACTAATTAATTATTAAATAAAAATTATATAAAAATATGGATAAAATTAGAGTTATCAAATACCCCCATACTTATTCGTTTGTTCGTCCCAAGCAAACAACTTTTCATGGAGAGTAGAAAAATTTTAATGCTAGAAACGAAAATTAAACCTGAGTAGAATGCGAAGTCTTATGCATATGCACGTAGTTATTCTTGTAGAAAAACCTACTCAGCATACAAATTAGTTTTTAATTTTCTAAAATGTGTTTTCACTTATTATTTTTACTTCGAAAATGAAAACCCGATAAATCTTAAAATCACGTTTAGGGAGAAAGTAACGTTCTTACTAAGATAACATTGCACAAATCAAAGATCGGGATCCCCTCCAAAGAAATCCATCAATGTCGATGGCCATAGGCTTGCCCTTTCACACTCTCGCCCTTTCACACTAGTTTAACTTATAAGCACAAATCAGTAGGGCTTAACTAGGTTGAAATGTAGGCTTAGGTTTTTGGTTTGACAAATTAAAGGTAAAAATGATGGGTAGACACACCAAAACCTAATGAGAGTTTGCACAAAAGAAATAAATTGAAGAACTTCGCCAATTGCTAAATTCTTTTGTTTCTTTTTCTTAACATGTTGAAAATTTTTTCAACTTCCCCTATTTATTTTCATTTTTTTCCTATATTCCTTTTTTCCTTCTTTTTTTAGAGGAGGAATGAAAAATAAAACAACTCTTTTTTTGCCAATTAGCCACCAAAATAAAATGGCTCCTAATCACTCATAAACCGATTTTGCATATATAATTTCAAGCTCGGTCTTAGGTGTGTAATTAGGATGCTTTTTAAGCTTTGGTAAAGTGTTGGTGGAGCTAAAACAAAAGGAAGGGTATAGGCTCAAATTGGCTTAGCAAAGATAAAACGTTAGGTAATGGTGCAACAACTCGAACTTGCCAAAAAGAAGTGTCTAAATCATTTTTATGCTAATGAGTTTAACATATGCAAAGTCTTGAAAATAGCTAGAAGGCAAGTTGTAGACATCGAGAAAAAATATCTCTTTCTTGATCCGCGAAATATCTCTCTAGTAAACTTCTACACACTCTCCTAAACTATTCTTAGATTTTACCAGTTTCAAAGTATAAGTAAAATAAACTATTTCTACGCATTTTAAAAAAAATGAAAATCTAATTATATGCTGAATGTTTAATTCTACTTAAATTCTACAAACATGTGCACTTGACTAGAAATACAACATGACCAACAGTTCTACTCCAAAATTCAAAATTCAATTAAAGTATCAAAACTTCTAAACACTATGTAAAAGTTGAATATTATGAATGTCACATGTGAATAAATATAGAAATAAAGATTTATCTAATTTTAAAATTAACCCTAAATTTTTTGAATTTTTTGATAATTTTTTTCGTTTTATTTTGTTAAAAGTTTTTGTATTTTTTATGAAGTAAAAATAAAATTTAAAACTTGGAAAAGTTTTTATGATTTTTTGAAATTTTTTATGATTTTTTTGTATGTTTTTCTTGAGAAATATCCCGCATACTTAAACAATACATTGTCCTCAATGAAAAAAATAAATAAAGAAAAGAAAAAGATACTTCCCTGAAGCGAGGTCAAATTAGCAACAAAGTGTACCTGAAAGACATGACTGAAGCAAAACAATTTTTTGATATTTTTTTAATAAAAATAAAAGATACATGACAAGTGAAAAGAAAAGATAAGAAGAAAAGATACATGATAACCAACTACACCTCAAAGACAAGAACTAATCTTCTTCGCTATCACCCCCTCCCCCCCCCCCCCCCCCCCCCCCCCCCCCCCCCCCCCCGTGGCGGGTAATGAGTTCGCAGATCCGCGAACTCACATGTAATATATGCCACAGAAGAAGCGTGGCTCTGCTTCAGCGCGGTAAAACGTGCATCAAAATTAGAAAAACAGCTGTCAAAATTTGTTTGCATCTGATTTAGGCGAGTTTGAATCAACCCAATTTGATGATCCCAATAGTTTTGAGGGCCGGCCGCTGGGGTAGAGGGCATAGGAGGTGGTAGAATCAGGGGAGAGTGAGGAGCACCGCTGGGACCGGCACCGAAATCAAGATCAAGATCCCCGCCACCGACCGCTGGGGGGATAGCCTCAAATTCTCCATCTCGTCGCCGCGCAAGGCCAAGGGCCTGAAAAGTATGGAATTGAAGTACTTGCGGCGTCTGAACGCAGCTCAGTCGCGGAAGAGCATCCCAAAGACCGATCTGCTTGGCAAGAAAAGTGATGAAGTTCCCACCGTGCACTGCTCCCAACCTCATATTTTCGACTTGGTGCCGAAAGAAAATTGCAAGCATATAACTAAGGTTGAGCGGGGCCCGGTAAAATATACTATATAAATATAGTAAATCTAACCGAGTCACCACGCCATGGCTGTCGCCGTGTGCAGAAAGAGTAAAGGTGAGGAGGCTGTGGAGAATGCACAAGGCGGGGGAAATGAGGTGGCTGCCTTTGGATTTCTTGGGGGGTGTAGGGTGCGGTGTCATTACTGAGTTCCACCCAAAAGATAAGAAGGTTGACATCGGGAGGGAAATCAGTAAGGAGACCGAGGTAGGCGGGAGATTGGGAGAAGGCCTCCGAGCAAAAGCCCATGACAACATTGAGTTGGCGGATGGTGAGCTGATGCATCACCCCACCCATGCGAAAGACGATGAAATCGTCATTCGCCGCCCAATGGAACTCGAATGATGCCAAGAACTCGACGGTGAGCTCAAGCAAGACGTGCTCTGAAATGGAGAAGTGGGAACTCCATCCAGGGGTGGATAGAAATTCCCAAACCAAAACTGCAACTCCAAAGGTGGCGAGGATCGCCCAATCCAAGATGCGGAACACACAAAGGGATTTGGCGCGTAGGCGATCGCTGCGTTCCTGCTGGGTTTGGTTTTCAAATAGGAGCATGGCTTCCGCCGCGGCGGGATCCGCGGGGTGCTCGGAGGAGGAAGCGGTGGAGCGAGTGTGGTGGCGAGGCATAGTGGACGGAGGGGGGAAAATGGGTTTTCGGGTTGGTTGAGGGAAGAGAGAAGGGCTGGAAGGTGTGGAGGAATGAGAGGGGGAGAAATCCTATTTATAGGATTTTTGGCTAGGTCACGCCCCCCAGGTACTCCCGTGACAGGGGGCGTGTACTTAAAGAAATGCAGGAAAAAAGGATCCGAGGCACCCTGCCTCAGATTCGCTGGTCACGCCCCATGTCACGCCCGTGACATGGGGCGTGTACTTTAAAAAAAAGAAAAGGCTCAGGAATCCGATGCTCCCAGCATCGGATTCGCGGGTCACTCCCCAGAGACACGCCCGCGTCTCTGGGGTATGTCACATAAAAAAACGGGATGACGGGAATCCGAGGCATTGACCGAGTCAATTCCTTGGATTCGCTGGACACGGCCCAGGGTCACGCCCGTGACCTTGGGGCGTGTGACGAAAACAATAAAAAGCTTAGATTTATATATTTATTTTTATTTTTTTGGGGGTTTTCGGATTCCCGGGCAAGTCACGATCGTGACTTGCCTATGTCACGGGCGTGACTGGGAAAAAGATTCGTGTTCCCTGATCCATTTTGTAAAACAAAGTTCCATGCTGGTCACGCCCGTGACCATTGAAGGTCACGTCCGTGTCTGTAACGGTAGACGAACGAGAAACTTCACTCGACGAAACCACTCTCGGGTTGCACAAGACGAACAAAACAAGGCTCTGTCACGTCGTGACCCATAGGTCACGGCCGTGACAGAGGCGTGCACGACCAGAATTTTTTTTTGTTTTTTTTGTTTTTTTTTCAAATATTTTTTTAAAAATATTTTTTTGACAGAAATAGAAGAAACTACATAAAAATTACCGACATGAAGAACTCGCATAAAGTTGACGTTCGAACACGATCGATCGTCACGCCGCAAAGATTCTTCAACCCTGCAAAATCTCAAAGATAAAAATAATAAAAAAAGAATGATAACCACGAGGTGCCTCCCACAAGCGCTTTGTTTATGGTCGTTCAGCTCGACCCAAGTGGGGCGCTAATTGTGGGTTCGGGATGTTAATTTCCTCCCGGTGCTCATTAGTAGTATCACCGGCGAAAAATATTTTCAGTCGGTGCTCGTTCATCTTGAATTCGCCTTTTTCCGTGTGCGAGATAAGGACCGTCCCGTAGGGCCAAACCTCCTTTACAACAAAGCGGCCGGACCAACGTGACTTAAGTTTACCCAGAAATAAGCGTAAGCGTGAGTTATATAGAAGGACTTGGTCTCCTGGTTGGAAGTTTTTTGGGTGCTTAATTTTTTTATCATAAAAAAATTTGGTGCGCTCCTTATAGAGTTTATTATTCTCATAAGCGAGGGAGCACACTCATCGAGCTCATTAATTTGGAGTTTATGGAGCTCGGATGACAAATTTTCATCAAGATTTAAAAATTTAAGTGCCCAAAAGGCACGATGCTCAAGTTCAACTTGTAAATGACATGCTTTCCCATAGACCAATCGATACGTCGTACAACCGATTACGGTCTTATATGCGGTCCGATAAGCCCATAGAGCATCATCAAGCTTGACCGACCAATCCTTCCTACTAGTAGAAACCATTTTTTTTCTAAAATACGTTTGATTTCACGGTTAACTACTTCTACCTGGTCACTTGTTTTAGGGTGATAGGGGGTGGCTAACCTATGTGTAACGCTGTATTTAGATAAAACTTTAGCAAATTGTGCGTTATAAAAGTGGGTGTCCCTATCACTAACTGTTGCCCGCGGTGCTCCAAATCGTGAAAATAATTTTTTAAGAAATTGAGTCACGACTCGGGCATCATTAGTGGGATGTTCTTGTGCTTCTGCCCACCTTGACACGTAGTCGACCGCTACCAAAATATATTTATTTCCATAGGACAGTAGTAGCAGTCCAACAAAGTCGATCCCCCATAAATCAAAAACTTCAATTTCTAAAAATGAATTCAATGACATTTCATCATGGCGGGAAAGATTACCTGAGCGTTGACATTGTTCACAACGACTTACATGGGCATGAGCATCCTTGAAAATGCTTGGCCAATAGTAGCCTGCTTCACGTATTTTTCGCGCCGTCTGATTAGCTTTATAGTGCCCATCGGCGGGTCCCTCGTGGCAATGTTTTAGAATTTATGTGCCTTCCTCATGAGAAACACAGCTCCGCACTAAATTCTTTTCTGGATAAGAAAAAGTATTCAGGAGGAATCTCACAACAAAATAATTTGCAAGATCGGCGAACCAAGGAGTGGGGAGAGTAATTACCTTATGAATAACGAGAAGGCGTTCCTCTGGAAAAGTGTCGTCAATATCCTCCTCTATGAGTTCCTCCGAATTGGGATTCTCCAACCGAGAAAGATGATCAGCCGCCAAGTTCTCCGCTAATCTCTTGTCGCGAATCTCCAAGTCAAATTATTGGAGGAGTAAGATCCACCTAAGCAATCGCGGCATTTGTGCTATCACTTCGCAAAACGGTAAATTTATTTGAATTTGTTTAAACATATCTAAAAATTTACCGTGATGTTCGTCCACCCGGTCTTTGTGCATTCGAGACGTATAGGGAAGAGGCGGTTGATAAGCCTTTGGTTTATTATAATTAGAAGGCTTAGGAGGTGGAGAAGGTGGTGTTGAAATTATTACCTCTTGTTCAACTGGATTTGAAGAAGTGTGTACCTCTTTCCCGCTCCGTAGAGTGATGGCCGTCACTTGCTCCTTTGGGTTGGGCTCCGTATTGCCCGGTAGCGCTCCTTGTTGGCGATCAGAGAGCATTTTAGCGATTTGCCCACTTTGATTCTCCAAACTACGAAGAGATCCGGTAAGATTCCGGATATTGACATCATTTGTAGTCGTATATTTGGGGAATAACTCCTCGAGATTAGGAGCTTTTGGAGGCTGTGGCGGAAAATAACCGGGTGGAATTGTGATTGGTGGGCGCGCCGCATTCCCCAGATTACTCTAAGAGAAGTTGGGCTGATTCCTTATACCCGGGTGATAAGTATTACCAAAATTATTACCCGAATTATAAGGTGGCTGATTCGGAATACCCATGTAATCCACATGCTTAGCAATGGTGGAAGGTTCCCATAATTGGGGTTCACAGGTAGGTGTATACGAGGAACTAGACATCTCGGCTATTTGTTTTTGTAGTTTCTCAACCTGGAGAGATAAACTTGAAATTTTTGCGGGCGGAAAATATTTCGTGAGAAATTTTTCCATCATCTTGGCCCAAGTAATGATGGATCCTCTTGGTAAAGAGGCCAACCACTATTTAGCTTTGGTGCACAATGTGAAAGGAAAAAGCCTTAACCGGATGACATCATCCGAAACCCCATTAATTTTAAAAGTGTCACATATTTCAAAAAAGTTAGAAATATGTGCGTTGGGATCCTCATCTTGAAGCCCATCAAATTGTACATATTATTGTACTATTTGGATGATGCTTGGCTTCAATTCAAAGTTATTGTTCGCAATAGCGGGACGAACAATACATAATTAAGCATTATGCAAATTTGGTCGAGCATAATAAGACATAGTCTGTTTATCGGCCATATTTGGATTTGGATTACCCGAATTAGAAGAAAATTAAAAAGATGAAAAAGAAGAAGAAGAAGAGGTAGAAGAAAAAAGAAGCAGAAGAAGAAATGTCACCTATGGATTCCTCAACCAAATCTGGAGAATTGAGATCGCGGAGTCTTAGACGTCGTCGTAAGCTTTGCTCGGTCTCCGGATCCAAATCAAGTATATTTTACGGATTCCCGCGGGTTATACATCAAAATAAAACAAAATAAATTTTTTTTGATTTTGATTTTTTAAAACAAGAAGAAAATGATAAAATTAATAGAACCTTGCTTTCAAAATATCAACACAGAAAAAATCCCCGACAACTGCGCCAAAAACTTGATGAGGATTTTATAAAGTTTTAAATTTTATCCAAACTAAAATCTCAAACCAGGCAAGTGCACCTATCAAAATTTAGTATAGGAATTGTCGTATTTAAACTCAGGGACCGTTGAGTACTCCTACTCACAAGGAAGAACTGTTATTTTATCGATCGGAAATTGGTTTTGCGAAAAGAAAACGTTTAAACTAAGAGGAGAAATACGATGATAGGAAAACTAGCACTTGATCTAGAATCCCTTTGGGTTAGAATAAATTTCCATGAAATGAAAATAAATACAAGCATCTAAATTATAACGTCGACCGCGGAGGTTCCATAGTGTTGGAACACCCTATTACTAATTTGGGTCAGGATCACTATGTCTTTAGGAAACCTGTTTTTGACCTCCTGTATAGATCTAAAGGTCAATTAGAATTGAGTCTAAGGGTTAGTAGTTAGGTTTGGAAGACGCCCTCAAGACCAAGGTTTTTCGGTTTGGAGACTAAGTCATTTCGTCGAGCTCAGTACGACGAATCGTCGAACTCCAATCGACGATCGTCTAGCTCATCTTCGACGGATCGTCGAACTCCATTCGACGATCGCTGAGCTCAACTTCAACAAATCGTCGAACTCTATTCGACGATCTTCGAGCTCAGTTCGACGATCTTGACTCCAGTATTGATTCTCTATCTCCGAGCTCAGTTCGACGATAGTTGAGCTCAGATCGACGATCTCTGTTGCTGTCTAAGTCCAAATCGCTGAGCTCAGTTCGACGATAGTAGAGCTCAGTTCGACGTTTTTCTGAAGAGTTAAATGATTTTCAAGATTCAAATTCAGAACAGTTAAGGAGTTATTCTCAGCAATTAATTCAGAAGATTTTGTAGCCGTTTTCATTTATTCTGGACCAAGTTTCAAGGGATTATCAAGAAATGTTTCTTTGGACTTTCCCCCAGAAGACAATTACAATTAAGGAAGTCATTTAATGACAGGCCAACGACTATTCTTGACACAGGATCATTTCTATTCAGAACAAAGGGAATAAAAGATAAGATTTTTTTTTGAATTCTGCAATCAATCTGTAGAGAGTGCACAAGAACAAGAAGAAGAAAAAGAAGAACAAAATATTCTCTGCTATAATTTTCTCTGGAACAACATCTCTCTCAATAACAATCTCTCAAGAGAAAAAGAAAGAGAGCTGTAGACATTCTCTGTCTCAAAGAATTCATACAAGAACACACAACCAAGGAGATCAACCAACTGAAATCTTCAGATCTCTTTTGATTCAAGTGTTCAAGGCCAACATCATTCAAAGACTCCAGACACCTAACATTTCAGATGTTGCTGAAATCATCAATTGCTGGAGATCAACTTTCTGAAGGCCTATCACCCTACAGCAAAGCTTCATTTCCTGAACATCTCAAGAACTCAGGGGGAGCTTTGACAACATCATATCCACATAGTCTTCTCAGCTGCTCTGAGAAAGAGAAGACTTCCATCACTCTCTCATCCCCATCTCTGTAAAGGGTTTTTCAAACTCCCTTCAAAAGTTTGTGCTTGGTTTTTGAGCACCTTATCAAAAGCTCATTGGTGGTGAAAGATATTGTACCTAAACACCTAGAGAGGGGGGGGGGTGAATAGGTGACTTGAATCTTTTTAATTTTTATGGCAGCAATCAGATAATATCACAGAATTCTATCTACTTTTTCACAGCACACATTCAGCAAACACAGAATTTCACAACCACATAGTAGACACAGAGTTTTATAGTGGTTCCCCAAGATTTGGGTACATCCACTTTCCCCCTTCGCCTATCTAGCAGTGTACTAGATTCGGCCAAACTCCTTCACTATCTCAGAACCCCAAAACAGGTTGCTACACCTCAGGCCAAAGGCCCTACAACTCAGCTTTTTCAC
This sequence comes from Platanthera guangdongensis, assembly GCA_039583875.1. NCBI lineage: Eukaryota > Viridiplantae > Streptophyta > Magnoliopsida > Asparagales > Orchidaceae > Platanthera > Platanthera guangdongensis. The sequence goes on from CM077156.1 coordinate 180,934,695, forward strand.
AAAGCCTACACTCAGCCACCAAGGCCTACACTCAGTCACCAAGGCCTACACTCATCCACCAAGGCCTACACTCAGCTACCAAGGCCTACACTTAGAGATTCAACTCTCCTACACTCAGGCACACATGCCCTACACTCAGCCTTTATAAATACAGGCTTACAAGATAAAATCAATACAAAAATGTTTACTCAACAACTCAGATGAAAGAGAGATAAGTTGTGAGTTTCTTGATGAGTTCTTGGAAGAACTCAGCTGAAATCAATCTGACTTGGCTTTCTTCAAAAGTTCTTGAAAGTAGAACACAATAAGACTGATTCCTCTGCAGTTGATCCTTGATCTCTGCTACTTAAGATTCAGAACAATCTGAACCCTTCTTCTCAGCTGGGTTCCAACAGCTGATTTCTTGGATGGCGCTCTCTCTCTCCAACTTCTTAGATCTTTACTTGAAAGCTAGATCTTCTTTGTGTTTCAATTACTTGAACCTTCTGGCAATCTGATCAATTGTTCTCTTGAACCCTTTTCGACCAATTTTCTGTAGACTGTATAAGCCTATTTATAAGCCTTATTCATGGTAACCGGCTGGTTCGGTTCATAACTGAATTCTGACAACTCTGACAAGTGCAGTAGACCGGCTGGAATGGCAGCTGTCAAGTCATCCAGTCAGTTCTTGAAAATTCTGTAACTGTCTAAATGTGTCAAGACTTTCTGTCTTTAAGTGTCGACACTTATAGACCAAGTGTCGACACAAGTTGTCTTAGTGTCGACACTAGCCTACAAGGTGTCGACACAATTCCTTGTGTTGTAGATTTTATATCTCGACACTGCTTCTTCTTCATGTATCGACACTGTTAATGTGCGTCGACAGAAGTCCTTGCACTTCAGTATTTTGCTGAATTCTTCTAAGTGTCGACACATCTCCTTTGTGTCGACACATCTTCATGTGTTGAATCTGTCAGTGTCGACACTGCTTCTTGGTGTCGACACATGTCTTCAGTGTTGATACTTGCTGAGTGTCGACACAGCTCCTTGTGTCGACACATTCTTCTTCTGTTGAGACTTCAGCTGAGTGTCGACACATCCCCATAGTGTCGACACTTGTACTTAGAATATTTTGTTGAACTTGATGTTCTTTGCTAAGTGTCGACACAGCTCCTTGTGTCGACACTTTCTTCAAGTGTTGAGTCTTCAGCTGAGTGTCGACACATTGCTCTGGGTGTCGACACTTACTTCAAGTGTTGAATCTTCTGTTGTGTGTCGACACATTGTTCTGGGTGTCGACACTTATACTTAGTCTCTGCTGACTTTTGCTGAGTGTCGACACATTCTACAAGTGTCGACACTTTTTGATGTAGACACAGTTTCACTGGGTGTAGACACAACTGCTATGTGTCGACACTGCTTCACTGCACTCTTCTTCACTGAGTGTCGACACAGCTCCTTGTGTCGACACTTTCTGTCTGGTGTCGACTCTGCATCCCAGGTGTCGACACAATGACTCCAAGTGTCGACACTGCTTGCCTGGGTGTCGACACAAGTCTTCTTAAGTGTCGACACTTTCCCTCTGGGTGTCGACACATGCACTTAGAAACTTTTCCATCTTTCCTGCAAATACTTAACCTGCACAAGTAAACTCAAAACACATCAAATACATTTTTGATGTATATCATTGAGTTGGGTGAGGCTTCTTCAAATCAGGTACATTTATACCAATGTACCCAACAATCTCCCCCTATTTGGAGAAGTCATAACCCTTAGTCAATGATATACACCATTCATAATAAAATTACAAAATGATGTAAAGCAGGATTATACATAGCAGGGCAAACATAAACATGTATCAATCACACATGTATACATAGACATCATCACAGAACAATTATGAAACAAATTTATTACACAACAAATTTATCACTCAGACAGTGTTCTAACAGCTTGTCATATTCATAATTCTAAAGTTTACAGAATGTTTTCATCAAAAGATTACATAGTAAACTTAAGAAAATTTCTATGCTATTCTTGATCAGCATCTTTGATTGCTATCCCTTTTCCAGATTTTATCCTTGCTTGCACAGGGGCTTCAGCATCTTCTGTTTCAGCAGGCTTCTTCCCTTTCAGCTCCTTCTTCTTAAGTTCCTCAGCCTTGATCTTTTGCCTCTCAAAATAATGATAAGGCTTGGGAAAGTACTTGCTAGGCTCCTGAGCAGTAGGAGGTAGCTTTCCCATCTTGGCCTTTCTTCTGTATTGAACTATAGCCTCCTGCCTTGACTCATGCTTTCTCCATTCAGCCTCAGAAAACCACTTGTTCCTGTCTTGTATATTATCTTTGGCAGCTTTCCAGGCAGTCAAAATAATGTTCCTAGAGGTGGGGATCCACTGCTCAAAGTCAGGTCTTTGTTCAGCTTGCTCCCTGAACCTCTTCTTAGACAATCTAGTCTCTTCTTCTTTCTGCAGTGCTTCTTGCATATCTTCAGATATTGGCTGAACAACTTTCTCAATAATGACATTGTCCTTTCCCCCAGGTGGGCTATACATGGACTGTACATCACCATGTATCATGTCAAAATCTGGAGGAGGGTAGATAACTTGAGCCACTGCAGGTTGTTCACCTCCTAGATATGCAGGATTAATGCCAGATTCTGCCACATTATCATCATCACAAAGAGGAGGATATCCAAGAGTTGCTCTGATAGAATTTGATATCCACTTGGCATGATCAGAGCTGGCCTTGACTAACACTCTCTCCCCCTTTATGACTTCTCTTTCTACATGATCTCTGACATCATCTTTCTGAAATCTCACTTGATTATCCAAATAATTAACTCCATCTTTAAAGAAAGGTTTTAACCTTTGGAGTTTGTCAGTTATCAACTTTTGAGAATCTTGGATGGCAGTCTTAACAGCAGTTATTTCTTCTTGGAATACTTTGTCAAAATCTGCTTTTGCTGTAGCTGGAGTCTGCCCTGCAGCTAGATTCTTCAGCTTTGTGACTATAGCATTGTGAGATGCAGTCAAATTATCATTCATCCTAATTTGATTTTCAAGTACATAGCCTTGCTTCAATGCAATGCCATCAACTTGATCTTTTATCTTTTCTTGATGAGTAGCTAAGTACACCACTGTATTTCCCCCTTTGTGGAAGCAGTCTGTCATCTCCTTCTTATTAAGATTCATCTCAAATCTTATTGACTTGATATCCTGTGTAAGATCAAATTGAAGAGACTTCTGTCCTTCATCTACATACTTCTCAATGGCTTGCCTGTGCTCATCAAGTTTAATTTGCATTGCAACCATTAAAGCACTATAATCAACAGTTGGAGCTGGCTGTGATATAGGTTGTGGAGCAACAGTTTGCAAAGCCCTCTTATAACTTTGGCTCCTTCTTTTGAAGACTTGAAACTTCTGTTTCTTAGCTCTTATAGCTTCCTCATCTTCAGAAGCTGAGGAGCTGGCTATGTCTACCCTCTCCTTAGGGCTTGGAGGTAACTCCTTCTGAACTTCTGGTGCCTTCTCAGTTTCTTGCCTTGCAGGCTCTTCAACATATACTACTTGCTCCCCCTCAATTGGAGCATTCTCCGCTTCAGCAGCAGTTTCCTTATCAAAATCTTCTTGATCCAGATTTAGAAATAAATACTCCATGGTAATTTCTTGTGAAGAATGGGATGGTGAAATTCTTTGCTCATCTACCACTGGATCAGATACAATTTGATCTACAACAGATGTGTCTCCCATGACAACATCTGGGAGATGGCTATCCAGCTGAGTTTGTTGATTAACAGTAACCAATGGATCAGATAAAACAGTATCCACTTTAAGGAAATCTAAAACATTAAGCTCAGAGATTACCTCTAGGATGATGTTGGTTGCTTGCTCACTTTCCAAGGTAGTTGGTTCTTCTACAACTAGAGGCTCCCCCTGGACTTGATCCTGAGGTATGGGGCTAGCTTGAGGTAGCTCCCCCTGCCTTTCAGCATCTACTTATTGTGCTGGAGACTTCACAGCAGTTCCTGTGTCTTCTTCATCAGGTGTGAAGACCACTTGTTCTTCACTATCAGAGCTACTTGTTGGAACTTGAGCTACTGGAGCAGTTTTCCTCTTCTTCTTTAGAGGTGATACTTTTTCAGGAATTACCTTCTCAGGAGTTGGCATCTCCTTAGACAACACCCTGTCCCATCTGGAGAAGGTCCTCATGTCCATTGTTCTCATATGGTTGATTTTACTGCCTGCAGCTTGTTGCATAACCTCTGGTATGCTTCCAGCAAGGTATAAACTTAAGATTCTGCCCAGGTTAGGCTTCTTCAGGCTTTCCTTGATCTTCTCAAAGATCACTACAGACCAGTCTGTGCTCAAAGTAAAGATTATCCTTGTCATAATACTAAACATATGGGCAGATACCCTATCATGCCCTCCTAGCTTACTTAGGATCACTTTGCCTACTATTTCAGAGAGGAATTTCCCCTTACTGTTCATGCCCTTTCTATTGAACACTAATCCTACTTTCATCTTAGAATCTAGACCACACCATATCAATGCACCTCTGGTCCTAGAAGCAGTAACTTCATCCTCTTCCTTAGTTCTTGGTAGCTGTAGAATCTTCCTCAAACTTTTTGGTGAAACCTTAACCTTCTCACCATGAACCCTGGATTTGATCTTGAATCCAGTGTCGTCTACCTTAGCTCCATTGAGGAATTCCAAGACTTCCTTCTTCCAGATCTTTGTAGGCTCAGAAACAAGAAATTCCAACCCCGAGTCTGCAACTAGGGTTATCACAATCTTGATTTCTTGGTCAGCATCACCAAACGCGTCGCGCACCAGTTCATATCCCTCATTGACGTTCTCCTCAAGCTTTGGCGCCATTTAGGGTTTGAAGAATTTGAACTGAGAGAAGAGAGGTGTCGACACACAAGTTTTGGTCTCGAAACTTTTGAAAGCGTGTCGACAAACTAAGGCAAAATCCTATTTATACCTGTCTAGGTTTGAAGATGAAAAGGCGGGCAGCTAACTTAAATTGTGTCGACACTGGCGATAAGTGTCGACATAGACTTATAATGTGTCGACACAGACTTATAATATCTCGAAACATATGTGTCGACACAAGTTTAGTCAACAGATATATGTGTCGACACTTGTTTATGTGTCGACACCACATAACTCGATATTTAGTCGAGACTGTACTTAGATAAATCTAAGTAAAGCCTAAGTGTCGACACCACTTTGGATGTGTCGACACCTACTTGTCATGTGTCGACACTAATTTTCTGAAGTGTCGACACCAACTTCCTAGATGTGTCGACACCTTTTTCCTGAAGTGTCGACACCTTTATTCTGTGTTGACACAGAGATCTCTGTGTGTCGACACCTTTTGACTTAACCATTTCCAATTCTATAAACTTACTCTAAGTTTATCATTCCTAGTTCAATCTTAAACCTATTGAACTTAGCTTCTTCTAAGGGCTTAGTGTACATATCAGCTAGTTGATCATCTGTTCTAACATATTCTAGTAAAATATCTTCTCTTTCTACATGCTCCCTAAGAAAATGATATTTTATTTCAATATGTTTTGTTCTACTATGGGAAATAGGATTATGTGCAATTGATATAGCACTAGTAGAATCACAGAAGAGTGGAGTTCTACTTACCTGAAATCCATAGTCCTCAAGCTGATGTTGTATCCACAGAAGTTGAGCACAGCAACTTCCTGCAGCCACATATTCTGATTCTGCAGTGGAGATAGCCACACTTGTTTGCTTCTTGCTACTCCATGAAATCAGTCTCCCACCTAGGAATTGACAGGTTCAAGTTGTGCTTTTTCTGTCTTCTTTGCATCCTGCAAAGTCTGCATCTGAATAACCTGTTAGTTCAAAATCCCCATTCCTAGGGTACCAAAGGCCTAAATAAGGAGTGCCCTTTAGATATCTCAATATCCTTTTGACTGCTATCAAATGAGACTCTTTAGGGCATGCTTGATATCTTGCACAGACACATGTAGCATACATGATATCTGGTCTACTTGCAGTCAAGTATAATAGGGAGCCAACTATCCCTCTATACAAAGACTCATCTACAGGTTTCCCTGCATCATCCTTGCTAAGAGACAAACTTGACCCCATAGGAGTCTTCATGGTACTGGATGAATCCATACCATACTTCCTTATGAGTTCTAGGGTGAACTTGGACTGGCAAATGGATAAACCATTCTCAGTCTGTCTTACTTGGAGACCCAAGAAGAACTTTAGCTCTCCCATACTACTCATCTCAAATTGACCTTGCATAAGTTTTGCAAACTTTTTGCAAAGGCTACTTTCAGTAGACCCAAATATTATGTCATCTACATATATTTGGACTAGTATTACTTTGCCTCTAGATTCCCTAAGGAATAGAGTCTTGTCTATTTTCCCCCTTGTGAACTTGTTCTCAATGAGGAAACTAGACAGGGTTTCATACCAAGCCCTAGGGTCTTGCTTTAACCCATATAAAGCTTTCCTAAGTCTATAGACATGATTAGGTAGAGTTGAATCAACAAAACCTGATGGCTGTTCCACATAGACTTCCTCTTTAAGATTACCATTCAGAAATGCTGACTTGACATCCATTTGGTAAACTTTAAATCCTTGAAAGGTTGCATAGGCCAGGAACATTCTTATGGCATCCAGTCTGGCTACTGGAGCAAAGGTTTGATCAAAGTCAATACCTTCTTCCTGCCTATATCCTTTAGTAACCAATCTTGCTTTGTTCTTAATGATGACTCCTTGTTCATCCATCTTGTTCCTATAGATCCACTTGGTTCCTATTATATTGTGGTCTTTAGGTTAAGGAACATGTTCCCAGACCTTGCACCTCATGAACTGATTCAATTCTTCTTGCATTGCCTCAATCCAGTGAGGGTCTAGGATGGCTTCTTCAAACTTCTTTGGTTCAACTTGGGATAGAAAACTGGAGTAGATTGCTGCATTCAGATTTCTGCTCCTTGTTTGTACCCCTTGTCTTGGATCACCAATGATTTGCTCAACTGGATGATCTCTAAGATGCCTATTGGCTGGAGGCATCCTGACTTCTGGTTGAACCTCTTCAGTTTCATCATCTTGCTATACTCCTTGAACTTCATCTGCATTAGGTACATGTAGTACTCCCCCTGGACAACATCCACTTTCTTCAACCTGCTGTCTTGTTGTAGGTCCTTCTTCTATTGTGAGCTTGTCCATCTTCTTAGTAATACCTGAGGAGCTGCAAATACTACTAGACAACTCATTGTTAATAAGTTTAGATTCATCAAAGACTACATGTACAGACTCCTCTACAACTTGTGTAGACAAGTTGTAGACTCTATAAGCCTTACAGTTGTTGCTGTACCCAACAAAAATTCCCTCTTGGGACTTAGCAACAAACTTAGTTAAGTAAGACTTTCCATTGTTAAGTATAAAACACTTACAACCAAAGATCCTGAAGTAGGATAGGTTTGGTTTCCTGCCATTCACAACCTCATAGGGGGTCTTGTTAAGGCTTTTAGTAATGGTAGCCCTATTAATAACATGGCATGCAGTATTAACTGCTTCAGCCCAGAAATATTCTGGTAGTGATGTATCACTTAATAGGGTCCTACCTGCCTCAATCAAGGTTCTATTCTTCCTCTCAGCAATGCCATTTTGCTGAGGTGTTCTTGGTGAAGAAAACTCTTGAAATATCCCAAAGTTTTCACATAGTCTTGTCATACTATCAGACTGAAATTCAGTACCATGGTCACTTCTTATTTTGACCACTGTACTGTCTAGTTCATTCTGAATCTGTTTGACAAAGCTATAGAAGACACTAGGTGTTTCAGATTTCTGTCTTAAGAAGAACACCCAGGAAAACCTTGAGTAGTCATCTACAACTACAAAGGTATAGACCTTCCTACCTAGGCTGTGAACTGGCATTGGACCAAAGAGATCCATATACAAGAGGTATAAACACCTCACAGCATCTTTGTTGTTAATGCTACTAAAGGTGGATCTTGTCTGCTTGCCCTTTTGACAAGCTGAGCATATTCCATCTTTAACACACTTAACTTGAGTACCATTCCTCACTAACTCTTTGCTAAAGAGTTTACCAATTGTCTTGTAATTTAGATGAGCTAGCCACTTGTGCCATTTGACACAATGAGAGACTTTCTCATCTGCTACAAGACACACTTGAGAACCATTGGTCTCACACATAATGTCTAGGCAGTAGACATTCCTCTTTCTATAACCTATCAAAATGATCTCTTGATCACTTGACCTCTTGATATGACAACCATCCTTAACAAATGAGATGTCATACCCTACATCACTTAATTGACTTATACTTATTAGGTTGTGTTTCAACCCTTTAACATAAGCCACTTGAGGAATGGTAACCAAGTTACTAGAAATGTTACCAAACCCTTTGATGATTCCTTTTTCAGAACCACCAAAGGTGACTTTTGGACCATCTTTGATAGGTGTGTAGTCCCTTAGTAGTCCTGTAGTTCCAGTCATATGTCTGGAACATCCACTGTCTAAGTACCATATTGGGGCATGGCCACTTGGACTCACCTGCAAAATAGATTAGTGAACCTTAGAACCCAAAGAATTCTTGGGTCCTTGGTACTTGTTAGTTTGCATCCTGACAAAGCTACCTGCTGGTTTTTCAATAGGCAGTTTGCTACTCACTTTGGCACTAGCATTGTGCCAACAATCCATGGCAAAGTGGCCTACCTTGCCACAACACCAACACTCAAACTTATTGTACCTTTGCTTAGGTACAGTCTTAGCTGTTTTATCCACAGCTGGCTTGTTGAGTGTTGGGGCTTTGCCCTTGGACTTGGACTTGGACTGAACAGTCCTTGCAGGTTTAGTAAAACCCAGTCCATCTTTTCCTTTGTGATGAACAAATTCATCAATTAAAGGCAGAACTGACTTAGGTTTAGAAAACCTAGCAACAAGATCTTTCTCCTTCTGAATACTAATCTCCAGACTCTTGGTTTGATCATTCTTATATGTTATAGTCCCCATCTGAATCACTGTTATGTGTTTCAGTCTGGCTATCTCATTAAGTTTTTGATCAAATATCTTATCAAAATCAGTTGCAGCAGCTTTGAGATTAGCAATTTCCTTTGCCTGACTTTTGGCCAGGGACTTGCTCTTCTTATAAGCTTGCAACAGAACTTTATATTCATCTATCAACTGATGAATATCTTCTTCAGACTCAGATGCACTCTCATCATTTGATGATGATGAATCTGATTCTGTACTGGCACAAGAAATTGAACTGAAAGTTGAACTTTGTACCTTACTAGGTCCTGGCTGCTCCAGGATTTTGTCACGTGCTGTCAATGCCATTAGTCCTTGGCACTGACTGTCCTCTTGTTCATATAGAGAATTCATAATCTGCATGAACTCTTCTTCTTCTTCTTCAGCAAACAGCCCTATATATGCCTCAGCATCTGACTCAGTTTCTGATGAAGAAATATCTGACAGGCTCTTGTCCTTTTTGGCAACAAAAGACTTTTCCTTCTTGCCTTTGAAATGAGTCTTTTTCTTATCACTAGACTCCTTCCTCTTCTCTGGACAATCTGCAACAACATGGACTTGTCTATTACAGCAATAACAAACTATTTTTGAAAGAGTTGCCTTGCTAGACTTAGTCTTTTTCCTGTCTTTCTTTGAAGACTTTTTATTCTGATAAAAATCTTCTTTTCCCTGTGAAGTAGATGACCTTGTCCTCCATTGTTTCTTCTTTAAGAACTTCTGAAAATGTCTTGTAAAAGCAGCAAAGTCCTCATCACTTTCACTGCTTTCAGACTTTGTACTTGCTGACTCATCTGATTCTGTTTCAGCAACTTTTAGTGGTGGAGTTGGAGACTTACTTCTGTACTTTCTGGGGGCTTCTGTTTTAAAAGCCACTGTCCTTTCCTTATGTTCACTTCTTGTTGATTTCTCCTCTTCTTTCTTACTGTCAACTGCATTTCATAAGACAGCAGTTTGCCAAACAGTGTAGGTGGAGGAATTTCTGCCAGCTTTGCCATTTCTCTAATGGCACAGATCTTGGTGTCCCAATCTTTTGTTAGGGACCTTAGAAACTTATCATTGAGTTCATAATTACTGAACTCTCTGCCATAGGACATGAGTTCATTCACAATCCTGTAGAACTTCTTATAGCATTCAGTTATGCTATCAGCTTTTCCTTGTCTAAAACTTTCATATTCTTGGTTTAGCAAGGATTTTCTGTCTTGCCTAACTTCTTCAGAACCCTCCATGTACACAATAAGAGTATCCCACATCTTTTTAGCTGTCTTATAGTGTATCAAATTCTGAAAAGTTACATCATCTATGGCACTCACTATTATGTTCTGAGCCCTTTTATCCATAGTGGCTAGAACAATTTCATCCTTTGTCATCTCAGAGAAATCCTTAGGTGTTCTCTGATTGGCATCCAAGACTGAAACCTTCATGGGCACATATGGCCCTTCTTTCACTGTGATATAAATCCTAGGGTCTGAGGCTTCCATAAAAAGTCTCACCCTTTCCTTCCAGATACCAAAGATCTCTTTTCTGCATATAGGTAACTTCATGGATCCCAATTCCTTGTGATTCTCAGTGGAACCCATGGTTCTTGATTTTCTTGATTCTGTAATTGTACTTAGACTGAATCTGCCAACAGAATCTACTCAGACTGTTAAGTCCTTTTTGAGCAACCTCGCTTTGATACCACTTGAATGATATTGTACCTAAACACCTAGAGGGGGGGGGGGTGAATAGGTGACTTGAATCTTTTTAATTTTTATGGCAGCAATCAGATAATATCACAGAATTCTATCTACTTTTTCACATCACACATTCAGCAAACACAGAATTTCACAGCCACACAGTAGACACAGAGTTTTATAGTGGTTCCCCAAGCTTTGGGTACATCCACTTTCCCCCTTCGCCTATCTAGCAGTGTACTAGATTCGGCCAAACTCCTTCACTATCTCAGAACCCCAAAACAGGTTCCTACATCTCAGGCCAAAGGCCCTACAACTTAGCTTTTTCACAAAGCCTACACTCAGCCACCAAGGCCTACACTCAGCCACCAAGGCCTACACTCATCCACCAAGGCCTACACTCAGCCACCAAGGCCTACACTCAGAGATTCAACTCTTCTACACTCAGGCACACAGGCCCTACACTCAGCCTTTATAAATACAGGCTTACAAGATAAAATCAATACAAAAATGTTTACTCAACAACTCAGATGAAAGAGAGATAAGTTGTGAGTTTCTTGATGAGTTCTTAGAAGAACTCAGCTGAAATCAATCTGACTTGGCTTTCTTTAAAGCTTCTTGAAAGTAGAACACAATAAGACTGATTCCTCTGCAGTTGATCCTTGATCTCTGCTACTTAAGATTCAGAACAATCTGAACCCTTCTTCTCAGCTGGGTTCCAACAGCTGATTTCTTGGATGGAGCTCTCTCTCTCCAACTTCTTAGATCTTCACTTGAAAGCTAGATCTTCTTTGTGTTTCAATTACTTGAACCTTCTGTCAATCTGATCAATTGTTCTCTTGAACCCTTTTCGACCACTTTTCTGTAGACTGTATAAGCCTATTTATATGCTTTCTTCATGGTAACCGGCTGGTCCGGTTCATAACTGAATTCTGACAACTCTGACAGGTGCAGTAGACCGGCTGGAATGGCAGCTGTCAAGTCATCCAGTCAGTTCTTGAAAATTCTGTAACTGTCTAAAAGTGTCGAGACTTTCTGTATTTAAGTGTCGACACTTATAGACCAAGTGTCGAGACAAGTTGTCTAAGTGTCGACACTAGCCTACAAGGTGTCGACACAATTCCTTGTGTTGTAGATTTTATATCTCGACACTGCTTCTTCTTCATGTGTCGACACTGTTAATGTGTGTCGACACAAGTCCTTGTACTTCAGTATTTTGCTGAATTCTTCTAAGTGTCGACACATCTCCTTTGTGTCGACACATCTTCATGTGTTGAATCTATCAGTGTCGACACTGCTTCTTGGTGTCGACACATGTCTTCAGTGTTGATACTTGCTGAGTGTCGACATAGCTCCTTGTGTCGACACATTCTTCTTCTGTTGAGACTTCAGCTGAGTGTCGACACATCCCCATAGTGTCGACACTTGTACTTAGAATATTTTGTTGAACTTGCTATTCTTTGCTAAGTGTCGACACAGCTCCTTGTGTCGACACTTTCTTCAAGTGTTGAGTCTTCAGCTGAGTGTCGACACATTGCTCTGGGTGTCGACACTTACTTCAAGTGTTGACTCTTCTGTTGTTTGTCGACACATTGTTCTGGGTGTCGACACTTATACTTAGTCTCTGCTGACTTTTGCTGAGTGTCGACACTTTCTACAAGTGTCGACACTTTCTGATGTAGACACAGTTTCACTGGGTGTAGACACAACTGCTATGTGTCGACACTGCTTCACTGCACTCTTCTTCACTGAGTGTCGACACAGCTCCTTGTGTCGACACTTTTTGTCTGGTGTCGACTCTGCATCCCAGGTGTCGACACAATGACTCCAAGTGTCGACACTGCTTGCCTGGGTGTCGACACAAGTCTTCTTAAGTGTCGACACTTTCCATCTGGGTGTCGACACATACAATTATAAACTTTTCCATCTTTCCTGCAAATACTTAACCTGTACAAGTAAACTCAAAACACATCAAATACATTTTTGATGTATATCATTGAGTTGGGTGAGGCTTCTTCAAATCAGGTACATTTATACCAATGTACCCAACAGGTGGCAAGACACCTGATCAAAAAATCTGGTTTGGTTTTTGAGCACCTTATCAATAGCTCATTGGTGCCCAGGACACCTGATCAACTCATCCTGCAGTGGATTCCTACCTAGGGTGGTAGAAAAGTGGATGTACCCAAGTTTAGGGGAACCACTATAGCTCCTTGTGTCTTCTGGATTGCTTGTCTTTATTTTTGTTTCTGGCTGTGATCTGTGATTAGATAGTTTCTGTGATTATTTTTTTTGTAGATTGTGATTAGATAGTTTCTGTGATTAGTTAGGATCTGTGATTAGTTTCTTTTGTAGATTGTGATTAGATAGGTTTTGTACTATTTGTTTCCTTGTTCACTCAGATTACAACAACTGTTGTAAAAAGTTTTTAAGCACCATACTCTATTCACCCCCCTCTAGAGTATATTAGATCTAACTCGCACTTTCAATTGGTATCAGAGGGAGGTTGGTTAAATATACCACACCTTGGTGGTTGCACAGGCTAACACCTAAACCCCAAGATCCCTAGTTAGATTTACCTGTTGTAGATTTTGTTATTAGATTATTTCTTCACAAATCATGGCCCAAAACAAAGATTATGCTAGCACCAGACCTCCAGTGTGCAATCTATCTAAGTTTGCACTTTGGAAAGCAAGGATTAGACTATACATGAATTCTATTGACGAGGACATTTTTAATTCTATTTTGACAGTTTGTTCAAGACCTCCAAAGAATACAAGCACAAATGCTGTTCCACCTCCATCAGGAATAGATGCTAATATCAAGAAGTGGAAGGTAGCTGATGCAAAGGCTATGAATATCTTAGCCCAGAACATGTCTGATGACATCTTTCAAAAGGTGGCTGAATGTAATTCAGCAAAGGAAATCTGGGATAAACTCTCTGAAATAGTCTCAGGATCAGCTGATGAAAGAAAGGACAGGAGATCTCACCTCATATCCCAATATGAGAATTTCAAGAAGGGAGAAGCTGAGTCAGTTGGAGATATGTACAATAGACTCAGTTTGATAGTCAATGAACTGAAGACTCTGGATAAGGAAATCTCACTGACTGAACTAAATGACAAAATCCTGATGTGCTTCCCAAGCACTTGGGATTCAAGGATCTGGCCAATCAAGGATGCCAGAAGTCTGAATGAGATCACCACAGAAGCTCTCTTGGGCAAGCTCAAATCTTGTGAGCTGCTCATCAAAAATAGAGAAGAAGAGAAGAAGGCTGCCTCACCAGCCACAAGAAAAGAAAAGATAATAGCTTTCAAGGCAACTGAAGATCAGCCTGAAGACAAAGTAACAGGCAATGATGAGCTGCTTAGTCTATTGGCTAAAAGATTCTACAAGACGGCCAGAAAGGACTTCAGAAAGAGATCATACAAGGAGCATGATAAGCCAAGGTATGATAAGTCAAATAATAAAGAAATTGTTTGCTTTGGTTGCAGGAAACCAGAGCACATTGTACCTGACTGCCCAGAAAATGAAAACAAGGACAGAAGGGACAAGAAAGAAATAAGAAAGGAGAAAGTCTTCAAGAAGAATGGCAATGACAAACCCTCCTCAAGCAAGAACAAACACACAAGGAAGGGATTTATTGCTGAATCATGGAGTGAAACTGAAGAGGAATCAGAAGCTTCATCCAGCTCCAGTGATGATGAAGATGATGCTGAAGAGAAGGAGTTCTGCATGATGGCAATCAATGCCTCTCAACACAATTCAGATGCAGAAGAGTCAAAGTCAGACTCAGAGACTCAACTTGAAGAGGACCAGGTAATTAGTTTATTTGATTTCAACTCTGAAGACTTTAAATCTGAGTTTAAAGCATTATGTTTAGACTTACTAAAATCTGAGAAGAAAATTATCTCTCTCATAAATCAATTGTCTGAACATAGTTTCTTAAAGTCAGAAAACCTCAAACTCTCTAAGGAGTTGGAGTGCTGTAGGGAGTAGATAGCTTCACTGAAAGGTGAGCTATCAGAGGCCAAGAAGCTTGAAGAATCCCTTAATGGGAGAAGTATCAAGCTGATGGACATCACAAGCACAGTGAACTACAGATTCAATAGTACACTGTGCTTGGGTGCTTCATCCAGCCAACCTATAGTTCTAACAACCCCAATCAAGTTCATTTCTGATAAAGGGAAGGGAGCTGTAGAGGTAGCTAGGAAGAATTCTGATCTGCCTAAGAAAACTAAGTTCCAGCAGAAATCGTCGAACGGAGCTCGACGATCGCCGAACGCAGATCGACCATCTCAGGCAAAATCGTCAAACTCAGGTCGACGATCTCTAATTCCTGAACTCTGCCACAGTCGACCGTCGAACGGAGCTCGACGATCTGACCCAAGATCGTCGAACGCAGCTCCACGATCGTCAAACAGAGATCAGAGCTCTGGAAATTCCTTCAAGGGCAAATCAAAATCCAATCCTAGGGGTCCTTCATCCCAAAGCTTTAACCCTTATACTGAATGGATAATACCTCCAAGGAGATATCATCCTGAAGGTTATAAGAGTCAACCTGAGATGTCTTTTATTTCTGAGTTTAAAGGTTATCAACCTAGACCCAAGGTAAACTGGGTCAAAAACAAGTGAATTATTTTATGTGCAGGTGAAGACCTATCCAACATCAAACCAGCAATGGTACATGGATAGTGGGTGCTCAAAGCACATGACAGGAAATAAGGACAACCTCACATCCTTTAAAGCCAAGCTTGGACCCAAAGTCATCTTTGGTGATTCAAACTTTGGACAAACTAAAGGATATGGTGCAGTCCAAATTGGGACAGTGACATTCAAGAAGGTAGCCTATGTGGAAGGACTGAAGCATAATTTGATAAGTATCAGTCAGCTATGTGATGAAGGCTACCAAGTGACTTTCAGCAAAGCCTTATGCATGATCAAGTCAGAAGACAACACAACTGTGTTGACAGGTAAAAGGAAAGGTAACATCTACTTAGTAGATTTTCTTTCAACAGATGTAGACATTTGCCTGTTTAATTCTGTTTGTAGACCAAATGTTTTATGGCATAAGAGACTAGGACACTTAAACCTTAGAACTATTGTTAGGCTATCCAAGGACAACCTTGTTAGAGGACTACCTTCTGGCCCCTACAAGAAGGAAGAACTCTACAAGGCTTGTCAATTAGGCAGGCAAACTAAAAATAGTTTCAAGTCACTTAATAAGAGTGATTCACCTAGGATCTTGTAACTGTTACACATGGATCTTTTTGGACCCATTACAGTACAAAGCCTAGGAGGGAAATCTTACACTTTAGTAGTTGTAGATGACTTCTCTAGATTCACATGAGTGTTCTTTCTGAGGAAGAAGTCTGATAACTTTAAGTGTTTGACAGAGTTTCTCAAATGCATACAGATTGAGTTCAATACTCACATTGCCCTGATCAGAAGTGATCATGGGACAGAGTTTGATGTTCTTCTTATGCAAGAGTTCTATCAGAGTGACGGGATCATGCATACCTTCTCAGCTCCTAGAACTCCTCAACAAAATGGGGTAGCTGAAAGGAAAAATAGAACCCTTATTGAATCTGTCACTACATTGTTGTCAGATGCTCACCTTCCTCTATCTTTTTGGGCAGAGGCAGTGAACACCTCCAACTATGTGCTGAACAGAAGTTTAATACATAAACTAAAGGGAAAGACTCCCTATGAATTACTCAAAGGGAAGAAACCTAAAGTTGATTATTTTAGAATTTTTCACTGTATTTGTTATATACATAATAATGACAAGAGATATTTAGCAAAATTTCAAGCTAAAGCTGATGAAGGAGTGTTTTTGGGATACTCCATGATCAGTAAGGCTTATAGGGTTTATAATAAATCATCTCTTAAAATTGAAGAATCTGTTCACATATCATTTGATGAATCTAACATGTCTTTCAAGGAGAAGAACACTTCTACCACATAACTTTTGCAGGTACATTCTCTTGATGAAGATTTGAACAGATTACAGATCACTCAAAAGGATGAAAGCAGTGAATATGAAGAAAACATTCGATATATTGAAGAGAAACAACTTGAAGAGCAAGTTGTTGTACCATAAGAGGAAACAACAATACAGGTTGGTGAACAATCAACACCCCCTGTTGATTTAGTAACATCAAAAGACCATCCAATTTCCCAAGTAATTGGAGACATCTCAGCTGGTGTGCAAACCAGAAATCAGGTCAACCAAAACCTGTTGCACACTTGCTTCCTATCTCAAATTGAAACTCAATCCATTCAAGATGTAGAGCAAGATCCACACTGGATCATTGCAATGCAAGAAGAGTTGCATCAATTTGAAAGGAATGAAGTTTGGGAACTAGTACCAAAGCCTAAGGATCACTCCATTGTTGGAACAAAGTGGGTGTTCAGAAACAAATTGGATGATCAAGGAGTAATTGTAAGGAACAAGGCAAGGCTAGTTGCTCAAGGATACTCTCAAGAAGAAGGCATAGATTATGACCAGACTTTTGCACCAGTTGCAAGATTAGAAGCCATCAGAATCTTCTTAGCTTATGCAGCACACAAAGGCTTCAAGGTATATCAGATGTATGTAAAGAGTGCCTTTCTAAATGGAGACATCAAAGAAGAAGTCTATGTCAGACAACCTCCAGGTTTCATCTCTCTAACTCACCCTGATTATGTTTTTAAGTTGAACAAAGCATTATATGGTGTCAAGCAAGCTCCTAGAGCATGGTATGAGACCCTAGCATGCTTCCTTCTGGAAAATGGATTTATAAGGGGTAGAGTAGACCAAACTCTTTTCATTAGAACCCATAAGTCCCATACCCTACTAGTACAGATTTATGTAGATGATATTATTTTTGGCTCTACTGATTCAAATTTGTGCAGATGTTTTTCCAACCTAATGCATTCTAAATTTGAAATGAGTAGCATGGGTGAGCTATCCTTCTTTCTAGGATTGCAAGTCAAACAACATGTTGAAGGCATCTTTATTTCTCAAACCAAGTATGCAAATGAATTGGTTAAGAAATTTGGTATGTCTGAAGCATCTTGCATGAAAACACCTATGCCTACTAATGCTGTATTGGATGCTGATGAACATGGGAAACCTGTTGATCAGACCACATATAGAGCAATGATTGGCTCTCTACTGTACCTTACAGCTAGTAGACCTGACATAATGTTTGCTACATGCATATGTGCTAGATTCCAAGTAAGCCCTAGAGAGTCACACCTAACATTAGTAAAAAGGATTCTCAGGTATGTTAAAAGTTGTCCAAATCTAGGTCTCTGGTATCCAAAAGATTCAGCATTTGAATTAACTGGATTTTCTGATGCTGATTATGCTGGATGCAGAATTGACAGGAAAAGCACCAGTGGAACTTGTCAGTTTCTTGGTGACAGACTTGTCTCTTGGTTTTGCAAGAAGCAAACATCTGTGTCAACTTCAACTGCTAAAGATGAATATATGGCTACAGGCAGTTGTTGTTCACAAATCTTGTGGATTCAAAACCAACTCATAGACTATGGCTACAACTTAGAGAAGTCTAAAATATTTTGTGATAACACCAGTGCTATTTCTATAGCTCATAATCCAGTCCTCCATAGTAGGACAAAACACATAGAAATTAGGCACCACTTTTTAAGGGATAATGTTGAGAAGAATAAAATTGAACTTCAATATATCACAACTGATTTGTAAAGGGGAGATATTTTCACCAAACCCTTGGATGAAAAGAAACACACCTTCTTCCTAAATCAGTTAGGAATGCTAGATGGAGGAAGTCTAAAATAAGTTCCAAGATTTTAAAACTTTGAAAATTGACCAAGACTAGGCAAACATATTGATTTTTCTTAGTGTCTAGAGTGTATTTCTGGTCCCTGAACTGCGCTCGATGATTTGCCCCCAGATCGTCGAACGGAGATCGACGTTTTCCGAAATCGTCGACCTGAGTTCAACTCTTCTTAGATAGTGTTCAACTATCTCTCCAGGTCAACGATCGTCGAACGGCGCTCGACGATGTTGTTCTCTGAACTATCGTTGAACGGAGCTCGACGCTCTCCAATATCGTCGAAGGCAATCAACGATATTGAAGACCCTTCAGATTCCTTTAGAAGCCCCGATCGTCGAACTGAGTTCAACGATCTTTCCTTTTCTGCGTCGAACCCTAATATAAAATTCATTTTTCGCCGTCGTTCTCCTTTTGCGTTTTCAATCTCTCTGCAAAAAATTCTCTTTCCCTCCAAACATCTCTACACTTGGTCGTTTTGTTTGTTGATTTTTGCAGGTAACAATGGTCGTCTCTATTGTCGTTCTAGCCACAATGAAATTCGATGCTGGATTTGATATAGACATGGAGTCCTTCAGTACCAGTGATCAGGTTTTTCAAGACATTCTGGAACTGTTCAAGGAGTAGAAGCTTGTTACCATCATGTCCACAAGAATCAAATTGGCTGCTGATGAGATTAAGGAGTGGGTGTACACTGCCCACAACCAGGACCAAAACACAGTGGTTGGTTCAATTTCTGGAACCCAGGTACCTTTGACTCCTGCTATTCTAACAGAGGTTTTTGAATTAAATTCTGGAAGAGATTCTGCTGAGTTATCTGGAGAAGAATTTTCTGATTTACTTGCATGAATGGGTCATTCTGAGGCAAACCCTAGCAAGCTGCTGAAAAAGAACTTAGCTGTGGAATACAAGTTCTTGGCTGATGTAGTTGGAAAGGTTCTGTTGGCCAAGCATTCAGCACATGATACTATCTCCAGGTATCAGCTGTGCTTGATGGGAGCCTTAGTGCACAAGAAACAGTTGAACTGGGGAGAGGTCTTCTTTGACCTGATTAAGAAGAAAATAAATAAGAATTTTGTGAATTATGGGAGGATCCTAGGGCTCTTTCTTCAGAACAGATGCCCTGCCCTGCTTCTATCTAATGGGATGCATATTAATGCCTCTAAGAGGCTGTCCTGTGCCCTCTTTGGCAAATGGGACAGGCAGATAACAAAGCCCAGCAGGCCTTCTGCAAGCACAACTTCAGGCACAAGTACTGTAATAGTCTCTTCCCCTCAAGTCTCTGCCCCTGCAGATGACTTGCCTGCTGCCTCTCCTCCTCCTCCTCCTATTCCATCTCCACCAGTAACCTCCACCATTCCAATTTCATCCACCATCATCATTTCTAGCCCATCTCCAACATCAATTCCATCTCCAATCCCAACACTTCCAATACCAGAAGAAATCTTCCATCCATTACACCACTACCCTCAACCAGACATTGACACATCATCCAACATTCCATCTTTCAATCTTCTAGATGATTCCTTCATGGATGATTCACCCTCATCTCCTCCTGAGCTACCCTCCTCATCCACATCATACCAACAACTTCTACAAGATATCATTGATCAACCCTCCTTCACACCCTCTATCTCCATACCACTGTCTTCCATTTCCACAATCCCCACACCTCAACCTTCACTTCTACCATCCACTAGCTCTCCACCACCATCACCAGTTGCTCCACCATACTTCTCTACCTCTGCTCCAGTCCCTACTGAGCAAGTAGACATTCCTGCCTTAGCTGACAAAATATATGAGCTGATAGCCCCCAAACTCTCACTTCTGTTGGAGACCTCCTTGGCTCCACTGCTTTAGTCAGTTGCATACTTATCTGCCAGGCTCTCCTCCTTCCTTTCTCCTCAGGCAATCCCTTCATTTGGGTGCCTTGATCCAGCTGTATCTGAATCAAGGCAGGGGGAAATTCCTAATGAAGATGTGAGATTGTCTGCTGCTATTTCTTCAGTTCCTGCTGCTACTGCTGTTACCCCAACTCAAGCTCCAGTTCCACCTCAAGTTGCTGTCTTCTCAGTGGACCTCAGGTCCTTATTATCAGTTTTTGATTCAGTCTACTTCAGCTGCCTTCCAGAGAAAATTACAGTCCAGCCCTCTGAAGATCTTTCCAAGGCCATTGTGCCCTTCTCAAGTTGTGACACCAGTGTTATAAATTCTTTTGTACTTTCAGTTTATGCTACTAGTTCTGCTACTGCTGCTACTCCTGCTGTCAAAAATGTTGATGTTTCTGTTTGTTCTGATGTGGCTGATGTTCCAGTTCCTGAGGATATGCAGACAGAGGCATATGATTTTGAGCCTACTGTTATTCCTGCTAATATTACTGCTGCTATTGCTGCTACTGAAACTATCATATTTGAACCTGCTGACGCTGAGGTTCTTGTATCTGAAAGTATTTTCTCTAAATCTGTTGCTGCTCCAGCTGCTACTGTTATTACTGCTGCTGTATCTTCTGAAAATGTTGCTCCAGAAAGTTCTGTGTCTGCTGTTACTACTGCTACTGCTACAACTTCTGTTGTTACTAGTGATGTATCTGCTGCTGCTACAACTGCTGTATCATCTGCTCCAACCCAACTTCAAAAAGATTATATGAAACAGATTGATGCTTTATATGATGAGCAAAGCTCTGAAAGTGATGAATTTAGGACTAATTCTGATGATTCTTCTGCCACCATAGCTAGGAAAAGAAAGGCAAGGAGCAAAGCTATGAAAAGGGTGCCTCCAGCCAACGTCAAAGACACCAATGACATTCCCTACTACATTCTTCATGACTGCCCCATTACTGAACATTGGATGCAGTATTCCAAGAACCAATTGAAAGCCATGAAGAAGAAAAGGAAATATGAGAAAGGATCTTCTCAGTTTCATCATCCTCATCCTCCTCCACCACCTCCTCCTGATGCAGGTGCAGGTGGAAGCTCAGCTGCTCATCCTTCTGCCAAAAGCCAAACCCCCTATCAGCCTCATGCAAGATCTCAATATAGGAGAAGCCAGTCCAGAGGTTCTCAATCAAGGAGAGTAAGTTATAGAGGAAGCCAAAGGGAATTCCAAGTCTACTCAAAATGCTATTCAAGGCAACATCCATACTCTAGGGAAGGACAAGCTTCATCAGATACAACTTCAAGCCCTTTTCCCTATAAGCTGAAAGAAGTAGTCTCATCTAGAGCTCCTCCAGATAATCCTTCCAACAGATATCAGCCTCTAGTGCCCTTTGAAGATCTAGCAAATAATCCTACTGCATGGACTGCCAGAATGAAAGAGTTAGCTGCCTTGGATCAAATCAAGAAAGCCAGAGAGCAAGGGAAGGACACCTCAAGCATTACTACCTTGTCAGAACAAAGAAAGAAGGAACTTGAAAGATATGCCTCAAGCAAATTCTTTGATTCTGAAAGATACATGGAGCTGCATCCTGAAGCTGTGGTTCCCAGGCCTAAACAACAAACTTCTCTAGGTGCAACAGATGACAGAAGATCAAAGAAAGAAGCTCTTGATCCTAATAGAGAAATTAAACTTATAAAGAGCAAGGAGAAGGAATAATTCTGTAAGGTGACAATTATTCTGATTTCTGATTTCTGTCTGGGATAATATATCTGTGATTCTACTTGATTGTTGTTTATTGTTGCTTTGTATGTTGTTCTTTAATTTTTCCAAGTTCTGTAAATAGTAATCCTAACCAAAATAGGGGGAGATTGTTGGAACACCCTATTACTAATTTGGGTCAGGATCACTATGTCTTTAGGAAACCTGTTTTTGACCTCCTGTATAGATCTAAAGGTCAATTAGAATTGAGTCTAAGGGTTAGTAGTTAGGTTTGGAGGCTTCCCTCAAGACCAAGGTTTTTCGGTTTGGTGACTAAGTCATTTCGTCGAGCTCAGTACGAAGAATCATCGAACTCCAATCGACGATCGTCTAGCTCAACTTCGACGGATCGTCGAACTCCATTCGACGATCGCTGAGCTCAACTTCAACAAATTGTCAAACTCTATTCAACAATCTTCGAGCTCAGTTCGACGATCTTGACTCCAGTATTAATTCTCTATCTCTTAGCTCAGTTCGACGATAGTTGAGCTCAGATTGACAATCTCTGTTGTTGTCTAAGTCCAAATCGCTGAGCTCGGTTCGACGATAGTAGAGCTCAGTTCGACGTTTTTCTGAAGAGTTAAATGATTTTCAAGATTCAAATTCAGAATAGTTAAGGAGTTATTCTCAGCAATTAATTCAGAAGATTTTGTAGCCGTTTTCATTTATTTTTGACCAAGTTTCAAGGGATTATCAATGAATGTTTCTTTGGACTTTCCCTCAGAAGATAATTGCAATTAAGGAAGTCATTTAATGACAGACCAACAACTATTCTTGACACGGGATCATTTCTATTCAGAATAAAGGGAATAAAAGATAAGATTTTTTTTTTGAATTCTGCAATCAATCTGTAGAGAGTGCACAAGAAGAAGAAGAAGAAAAAGAAGAACAAAATATTCTCTGCTACAATTTTCTCTGGAACAACATCTCTCTCAACAACAATCTCTCAAGAGAAAAAGAAAGAGAGCTGTAGACATTCTCTGTCTCAAAGAATTCATACAAGAACACACAACCAAGGAGATCAACCAACTGAAATCTTCAGATCTCTTTTGATTCAAGTGTTCAAGGCCAACATCATTCAAAGACTCCAGACACCTAACATTTCAGCTGTTGCTGAAATCATCAATTGCTGGAGATCAACTTTCTGAAGGCCTATCACCCTACAACAAAGCTTCATTTCCTGAACATCTCAAGAACTCAGGGGGAGCTTTGACAACATCATATTCACATAGTCTTCTCAGCTGCTCTGAGAAAGAGAAGACTTCCATCACTCTCTCATCCCCAACTCTGTAAAGGGTTTTTCAAACTCCCTTCAAAAGTTTGTGCTTGATTTTTGAGCACCTTATCAAAAGCTCATTGGTGGAAAGAAACCTGATCAAAAAATCTGGTTTGGTTTTTGAGCACCTTATCAAAAGCTCATTGGTGCCCAGGACACCTGATGAACTCATCCTGCAGTGGATTCCTACCTAGGGTGGTAGAAGAGTGGATGTACCCAAGTTTAGGGAAACCACTATAGCTCTTTGTGTCTTCTGGCTTGCTTGTCTTTATTTTTGTTTCTGGCTGTGTCTGTGATTAGATAGTTTCTCTGATTAGTTTCTTTTGTAGATTATGATTAGATAGTTTCTGTGATTAGTTAGGATCTGTGTTTAGTTTCTTTTGTAGATTGTGATTAGATAGGTTCTGTACTATTTGCTTCCCTGTTCACTCAGATTACAACAACTGTTGTAAAAAGTTTTTAAGCACCATACTCTATTCACCCCCCTCTAGAGTATATTAGATCTAACTCGCACTTTCACAAAGCTACGAAACGCCTCTCTCAAGAATACGCATTCGATTAACCTTAGGTTGATCGATTAAGACCTCTCGGTCAGTCAAAAAACCTAAGCTTACTTTAGGCGGTGAACCTCACTAATGGAATTGACTCCAATGCGGAAGAATTTTGCCTTCCTCTCTCGAGGGGTGCATGAAAATCTCTTTATCCTTGAGTGATCTACTCGTATCCACAACCTCTCGGTAAATCTAGGATACAGATCTAAAATCGAATAAACATAATTTACAACATATGAATTCGAAGAAGTTAAATTCAAAGATAAATCGAAGTACATAAAATAGAGAGCTTGAAAATTTGAGATAAAAAGAAGAAATTTATTCCATTCCAAAGTTCATCATGATCAAGTGCTAATTGAAAAGTAGCTACTCATCATGATGGGAGAATTACATGAAAGCTTGAAGAGAGACATGATTATAAAAGGACTTGAATATAAAAGCTACATTATGAATTTAAAATGCAAGAAATACAGTAAAGAAAACAGAACTAAGCTCCTAAAATCTCCTTCCCAGCTTCAGGAATCACCTGAAATTTATAGGCAAGTTTGCTGGATGGTCACGCCCCTAGGTCACGCCTGTGACCTAGGGCGTGTCAGGTTCAGAACCTTCGTCTTTAAGTCTTCGGAACGTTGGCGCAAAACCGTCAAAAATCATTAATTGGCGGGTCACGCCCCTAGGTCACGCCTGTGACCTAGGGCGTGTCTTGACGGTTGCTGAAAATGGCAGGAAGCAGAAACAACGGGAATAACTCTGGTCGTTGTTCGAAGGGTCACGCCCAGGGTCACGCCCGTGACCAAGGGCGTGTCTTGCAAAACCGCCAGGTCTTGAAACTACAGCATTAATTTGGCACACCGGGATGTCACGACTTGACATCACGCCCGTGACCAATATATCACACCCATGTCAGGGCGTGTAACTTTAATTCGACGAGAATTGAACGCCTGGATCATCATTAGCATGTCACGCCTGGCTGATACGCCCGGGTCAGCATGGTCACACCCGTGACCATTGGGCGTGTATTTTTAAATGACGTGGCAGCGAGCTCTAGAGCACGCGCAGGGGTCACGCCTAGATGTCACGCCCGTGTCCGGGGCGTGTACTTTGCAATTTTCTCGACTTTGTCTAGCTTTGTCTCCTGATCAATCCTGTAAACTCCAAATTGAAATTTGCAGCCCAGATTGAACCTAAAATTTGAAATTAAAGAAATTAGATAATAAAATCACAAAATATATTTATAAACTAATTAATTATTAAATAAAAATTATATAAAAATATGGATAAAATTAGAGTTATCATTGGCCGAGTAAGTCGGTTTATGGCAGAGCCAAGGAAGTCTCATCGGGTGGCGGCTAAAAATATCTTGAAGTATGTCAAGGCTACTTCTGATATGAGACTCCTCTATAGGAGGGACATGAGCTTTTCTTTGCTATGATACATGGATGTTGATTATGGTGGTGACTCGGATGATCGAAGATCAACATCGGGTTATGTTTTCACTTGTGGATCAGCTTGCATCTTGTGGTGTAGCAAGAAGCAGGACTCCGTATCAGTCTCCACTACAGAAGCAGAGTACAAGGCTTTGGCCTTGGCTACTCGAGAAGCCATCTGGATTAGGAGGATAGTAGAGGACGTCCATGAGGAAGTGCAAGGTCCTACTTTGCTCCGAGCTGAAAATGAGAGTGCTCTCAAACTAGTAAACAATCCAGTTTGTCACGCGAGGACCAAACATATAGAGATCGAGCACCACTTAATAAGGTAGAAGGTATGGAGGGATCACTTATTGTTGGGCATGTTCGGAGTGAAGACAACCTTGTTGACATCTTCACGAAATCGCTGTCGAAGGGCAAATTTCAACTGTTACGAGAATTGCTGGGCTTGATCACCACTTCTCACTTTAAGGGGGAGTGTTGAAAATTATGAAGTGAAAGTGTGTAATGGAGCAGGACGGGCGGTCTGGGCGGTCTGAGTTTGAATTCTGGGCAGACTAGTGTACTGCCTGGGTGGTCTGTGGCCAGGGAAGTCTTGGCAGCTTGGGCGTCTAGTGCAGCGGCCTGAGCAGACTGTATATGGCGGTTTGTTCGCAGTGCTCAGCTTGGTTTGCGGTCTTGCAGTTAGCCAGTTCTTGGGGTAACCGGGCAGGTTGGAGGTTGTATCTGCGGTGTTGTGGCAGACTTGGTTTGTATCCACGGAGTTTGCTATAGCGGACTGGTTTTGGAGATCGGCTTTGGTCCTTACCGAGCTCTCCAATGATGCGGCGGTGTTGCCATATTTTTTGTGGCGGACTGTCCTGAAGTTGGCGGTCTGGGTCTTTTGTGTTCCCCATTCTCGCGCTAGTTGCTTGATGGGATGTTGGACTTGGTCACTTTATGTGACATGTCCATGGTGTTTGCCGTGTCCGCAGAGTCCGCTGTTGACCGGGCGGACTGCCTGTTGGTCATGGACTCGTGGCTGGCTGTGGCGATGTTCTTGAGCTATGCGGACAACCGCTTTGTCCGAGTATAGTATGCTGACTGATGTAGCATGGGATGTGGCTGTGTCCGCGTGCTGTGCTGAGTGGCGGACTGGCGCTATGCTTGCTTGCGGTGCGGACTGTCGTAGTGTCCGCATGTTGGCGGTTTGACTTTGACCTGGTGCCTGGCGGGTTGTTTGAAGTCTGGCCAAGTCCTTGTGGACTGGGTTGTGTTAACAGCGAGCTGGGGTGGTGACTCTATTCACTAGGGTGGTAACCACACTCCTCACCAAGCCTATAAATAGACCCCTGGCACGTCTACAGTAACTGAGTGAACAGTAAGTTGAGACTTGATTAAGTGTTGCAACCTCGGTCATCTTGTCCGTGCGGTTTGAATAGAGTTAACTGATTGTTATTTGCAGGTGGAGCGGCTAGCAATGTGGAATCCGGAGTTTGGTTCTGACTTCGGCCAGGTTCAGTGAAGCTTGTGGTTTGCAATTGGCGGCTTTTCAGTTTTCTCTGCTTCAATCTTTTCCAAGAACAATAACCTGTCCGCCAGATTTGGTGGTTAGGCGGTCTGTTCGTCAGTTCAGCGGCAGCAGCTTGTAGCAGTCAGCGAATAACGGTATGTCTGCATGACCTCGTGGTCTCGGCGGACTCCGTGTTTCTATTCGTCTTCTAGCAGCAGTTCGGGCGGTCTCGGCGACTTCGACGGACCGCACAGTTTCGACGGTCTCTGGTTTTGTCCACTCGGATTAATACTTGCATCTTTTCTGTTTTCTTGTGTACTGACAGAATCATGTCTCGCCACGTATACCTCACCCTGAAAAGAAGATAGTGAATATATGATTTGTTGAATTTTGTGAAGTGGAAGTGGTTGACGGGACAGGCCGGGCAGCCTAGGCGGACAGCTTTGTCGGACTAGGCGGACTGGGCGGACTGTTGTGTGCGGCCTGGTGGAAAGTCTAGTGGAAGCCGGCTGTTCTTCTGAGCGGGTTGCACGGGTGAAGTCCGCGGACTATGCGGCCTGGTATCTGCGGATAAGGCGTTGGCTGTTTGGTTTTGCCATGGAATGGCCTGAGCGGATAGAGGCTTGCGGACTGGTGCATTGCTCAGTGGCCTCATTGCAAGCTTGTGCTGTTTGGCGGTCTGGCTCATGTCCGCGGGAAGCTTGCGGACTAGTGTGTCCACTGTATGGGCTATTGCGGACTGGGCTTAGAGCTTGGCTGAGGCCTTGTCGAGCTTTGGTGTTACAGCAGGTGCTTTGTTGTGGAGGTCGTTGGCGGACTGGTGTGTAAAGTTCGGGAGATGGCTGCTTCGTTGGGCAGGTGTGCGAGTAGCCTGCAGACTGCTGACGGTCTGTGCTAGGGTGTTTGGCGGACGGGAGTTTATGTCCGCCATGCTCGCATTGGCCTTTGATGGTTTTTGACTTGGTCACACTCTGTGCCAAGACCATGGTGTCCGCAGTATCCGCCAAGTCCGCTGTTGACCGGGCGGACTGTTGCTTTCTGCCTTTGGTCGTGGACTTGTGGCGGATTGAGGCTTGAGTCTTGCGGACTGCCTCGGGTTTGTGCGGACAGCCATTAAAGGGGGTTGCTGTCCTGCAGTGGTTGGAGGCTTTGCGGACTGATGCCTTGTCCGCATAGCTTAGGCGGACTGAAGTGGGTTCGCCAACGTTGTCTTTCTCCTGGTGGTTTTCCTTGGTATCCGGCTAAGTCCTTGCGGACTCGGCGGGCAGTGTTTTGCTATCGTGCGGGCTGGGGCGGTGTCGCTATCTCTTGGGCGGTGACCACACTCCTCACCTCGCCTATAAATAGGACCCCCCTGACACATCTACAGTAACTTGAGTGAACAGTAAGTTGGGTTGGGCAAGGAGTTACGGTCTCAGTTTTTCTGTCCGCACGGATCGATTCAGGGCTGACGGTTTGCTGTGTGCAGGTCGCGCGGGTAGCTTTAAGGAGCCAGGATTTTGGCTTTGACTTCGGTCAAGTACTTGGAAGTTGTGCGGTCTCTGCGGATTCAGCAGGAGGTCGCTCTGCGGCTTATCAACTCTGTTTCAACTTTGCCAGCTTCAATAACCTGTCCGCCGGCTTCAGGCGGGTAGAGGGTGTGTTCCTCAGTTCAGCTTCAGCAGGAGACGAATAAAGGTGTGTCCGCGCGGCCTCGTGGCTTCGGCAGACTCCGTGGCTATTCGGCGGATTGCAGCTTAGTTCGGGCGATCTCAGCGGACTCGGCGACCTCGGCGACCTCGGCGGTCTCGGCGGACTCCGGTGCTGTCTGCCCGGCTTGGTTTTTGGTGCTTTCTGTTTACAGCTGTTTATACTAGCGAAATCATGTCTCGCTACGTATGCCTCGTGTTGTAAATAAGTGAATGTATAAAAGATCTGCTTGTGCTTCCATTGTTTGTTGGGATTAGCCTTGTTCCTTGGTTTTCCGCTGGTTCAACGTGAGAACTGGGTAGTGCCGAAGATATTAATTTGGTGTTTGGGCTACCTTGCTGACCACGCTGAGAAAATTTTAATATGATTTGCTTGCTCCTGTGTTTTATTTTGGTTATTTAAGCTTGCTTTCTTCTTTCCGCTTGATCAAGGTGTGATCTTGATAGCTCTGAGAATTTTAATTTGGCGTCAGACTATCTCGTTGATCATCTTGAGAAACTTCAACATAATCATGATGTTTATTATAAGTCGTTAGTGGCATTTCATTCCTATATTGGTAGTTGGACTATCAAATTTTTGTGTATGTATTCTGACCAGCGTCGTACCTTGTGTTGACTCGGAATAAAGAAAGATGTCATAAAGTATGTGGCGCATTGCCAAACCTGCTAGATGGTCAAGGAAGAATGCCAAAATCCGGGAAGTTTATTGCAACCTCTACCAAAACTGGAGTGGAAATTTGAATACATTTCGATGGATTTTGTCATTGGACTACCTCAACCATGCACATGGAATGACTATATGGTTCATGGTTGATCGTCTTACAGAACTATGGGCTTCTCCAAAGCAAGTCAAAGGGCACAAGTACATGCCGAACTCGCAAGTTCCAGAAGAGTTCGCAACATGCCGAACTCGGTGAACTCTAGATAAGTCTGCAGCTCCCGCGGATACCAAAACTATCCGCCCTGTTACATCCCGGGAACAAGCCGACTACAGAATTATAGCCAACCTAGCTAGTCACCATACCTGTCCGCACAGACTGCACGGACGCCGCCCGAATAGTCCACCCAGGCCGCCCGAACAGTCTGCCCAGACTGCCACTTTGACTTCAAAAATTTCAACACTCCCCCTTGAAGTGAGAAGTGGAAACCAGCCTTAGCAGTCCCCATAACCCTTCAAATGGCCCCTTTGACAGTAGTTTTGTGAAGGTATCCACGATATTTTCCTCACTTCGCACATACTCAACCATAAGATACCCCTCTAACACCTACTGAATGAAATGATGCTCGATCTCAATATGTTTGGTCCGCGTGTGATAAACTGGATTGTTAATCAATTTAAGAGTACTTCATTGTCAGAGCATAGTAGAGTGGGACCACACACACTTCTTCATGGAGGTCATGTACTAGCCTCCTAAGGCAAATGACTTCCCGAGCTGCGAAGGCCAAAGCCTTGCACTCCACTTCCATAGTAGAGACGGACACTGAATATTGCTTTTTGATGCACCAAGATATGCCTACAGATCCATATGTGAAAACATAACCATACGTAGATTTCCGATTGTCTGAGTCTCCCCCATAATCAGTGTTTGTGTAACCGTGTAGGTTGAAGCCCGTGTCACTCCCATAAAAGAGCCTCATATCAGAATTGGTCTTCACGTACTTTAAGATATTCCTAGCTACTACTAGATGAGGCTTCTGAGGCTCCGCGATATAACGACTTACTCGGCCTACATCATAAGAAATGTCTGGCCTTGTAATCGTCAAGTATATGAGGCTCCCTACGAGAGCCCGGAACACCAAGGGATCTAGAAGAACCCTCCCCTCATCTCGTCGAAGTTTGAGACCAACATCCAGTAGAGTAGAACAACTCTTTCCTTCCCGCATGCCGAACCGCTGAACGATCCGTTTTGCATAGCCTCTTTGGGAAACGAGTATGCCGCTCTTTCTCATCTCCACTTCAAGTCCAAGAAAGTGGTGAAGCTCACCCAAATCCTTCTTCTCAAAATAAATAGCTAGCTCTATCCTAAGCCTAGCTACTTCCTCTTTAGAATTCCCCGTGACGATCATATCGTCAACGTACAACAACACTAAGACATGAAGCTCCCCCTTCTTCTTTATGAACAGGCTTGAATTTGAGTCAAATTCAAAATAATTGCAGAACTAGAGGTATTCTGCGATCTTCCCATACCATGCCTGAGGTGCCTGTTTCAAACAATAAAAGTGCCTCTTGGAGCATGCAAAGATATCCTAGATGATCTTTAGACACGTAACCCGATAGCTTAACCATGTTGATGTCTTTATCAATCTCTCCATAAAAAAGGCATTCTTAACGTCAAGCTGCCACATCTTCCAACCCTGGAAGGCCACCAAGGCAATCACCACTCGCACTGAGGTCATTTTTACAACATGACTAAACATCTCCTCATAGTCTTCTCCATACTATTGGGAAATCCCTCAAGTTAAAAGGCAAGACTATATCGCTCAATGCTTCCATCCGCCTTCTTCGTCAGCTTGTACACCCACTTGCATGTCACAGGAGTAACGTCATCGACTTTGGGCACAAGAACCCAAGCCTCGTTTCTTCTAAGGGAAACCATCTCCTCATTCATGACATCATCCCACTCCTTGAATCCAGTGGCATCTTCAAAGCTAGAAGGCTCTCGCTCATCCAGTGGTACTATGAAGAAACCCAAGACAAAGCTCCCCATGTTCCCTTCGTTTTAACGAGCTGGTGGTTTGATGGTCCTCTTCGACCTACGAAGGACCTGACCACAGCTCACCACCTCTGCTGCTTCTTCTGAACCAGCTCCATTCCCGGGCAAACTAGGAGCATCGCTCCCCCTACTTCCTAAACCAAAATCCTCCGCCCCGGAGCTAGAAACACCTAGAGCTCCTGGCAACACAGGAAGCTCCACCGGAAGATCCTTAGCAGCTTTCTCTTGTCTGCCATTGGACCGACTTTCCTGTAGCTCCACAGAGGAGCTACCTCCATACGATGTCAGTTCGTCGAAGACAATGTCTCTGGAAGCGACGAACTTCTTCATGGCATGATCCATGCACTTCAATCCCTTCTTCCTCTCATCATAGCCCATGAAGGCAAGCTTCCTCGCCATCACATCTAGCGTAGTCCTAAGATCATCTAGGACATGTACATTGCAGGTCAACCCAAACACCCGAAGATGTTCCACGATTGTCTTCTCCTTAAACATCATCTCATGAGGAGACTTCATATTGATCGGACTCAGAGGCATCCAATTGATGGCATATGTTGCGTAGGCCATCCCTTCTGCATAGAAGGCCATAGGAATGTCTTTGGCATTAAGCCAACACTTGCAGGTCTACGTCAGATGACAGATCTTCTGCTCTGCTACTCCATTTTGTTGTGGAGTATGAGCACAAGTGAGCTCTCTTCGGATCCTGTGCTTCCTGCAGAAGTTAGAGAACTCATTTTAAATGAACTCACCTCCGTTGTCCATTCTCAACTTTTTAATTTGCAGGCCAAGTCGGCCCTCCATTAGCTCTTTGAACTCCACAAACAATTGGAACACGTCAGACTTCTCCTTCATAAAGTACACCTATGTGTACCTCGTATAGTCATCAATCAGCACCAGCATATATCTATTGCCTCCAAGACTGGCGATGATGGTTGGACCCATCAGATCACCATGGATGCATTCCAATGGTATTTTACACCTGGTCTGTGACTTGTTAAACAGATGGCGATGAGCCTTTCCATATTGACATCCCGCACAAATGTGACCGTCGTTGAAGGATTACAACCTAGGAAAGCCTTTCACATGGCTCCTTACCTTCATAACATTCAACTTGTACATCCTGACATGCCCCAGTCATTCATGGCATATAGCAGCACTATCGTTGGCTCTCATCCGATCAAAAATCTGCGGATTATGTGTCGCTTAAGCTTCGCTTCTGAAATCGGCTCATCAGGATCCAACGCTGAGATTTCAACACACAAGTTCTTCATCTTCAGGAAGAACGTAGAGATGGACAAATCTCCGTGAGTGGACCTAGCCAACCCATTTTCTAATAACTGTATCCGGGCTATATTCTTGTTATTGAACAACCCATCAACGAAAGTCCAAATCTCTACAGCTGACTGACATCCAATTATTTGGTCAAAGAGCTCCTGTGGGATAGCCTGCTTAAGACTAAACTTCGCCTTAGCGTTTGTCTTCCTCCAAGCTCCCACCGCTTCAACATTGCCAGCGGCAGTAGTAACTCCTTGCCTTTCGTCTCTAGAGATGACCTCCCAAAGATCCTCACCCAGAAGATAACTTTCCATGCACGACGTCCACTTCTTAAAGTGGGTAGGCGTTAAAAGTTCAATTCCAAGACCTCTTGTGAATCCTCCTTCCATTGTACTAACTCTAGTCTACTTGACTTCCAGAATCAAAAAAAGAAAGTCTGCGGTTGATCACTGTTTAATTCTCTGTTCCCTCTGATACCATGTAAAAATTTGTGAAATGCGAAAAACGGGAAACAAGGTCACAAGAACACTCAACCAAACCAAGACAAATAAACCAGATGCAAATAAAAGAGCAAGTAAATCATGTACTATCAAAACTTATTTACACTGTGAGGTATACATGGTGAGACATGATTCACCAATGTACCCGATGGAAGCAAAAAACAACAAGACAAAAACTAGTCGCGCGGATAGAAGTAGTAACTTCCGACTCTGCCGAACTGAACTAAGGAGTCCGCTGAAGCTATCAAGTCGTCAGACTGTAACCTTATCGCACGGACACCCTATTATTCCAAGCTAAAGAACTCTATCCATAATCTGAAAGCCGTCTAACTGCGAGGTTACCTAGCCGCCAGATATACCGCGAACAACTGCTACCGAATTGAACAGATAAACGCTAGAAGCAGATAGCCTTATTGAACTAGGAAAGATTGCGGAGGAGAAGACCGCCTAGTCGCAAAGCCGCGACCTGATGCTAACTGCCGATTGTATCTGCAGAGTCTGCACTGGTCCCTGACGCAAGTCAAAATCCGGTCCATGTTTCTCAGTGCTATCCACACAATTTGCAACAATAAACATCGGTTAACTTCTCAAACCGCGCGGATACAAAAACCTGTCCGCAGCAACCAACCGAGCTCTCTTACTGTTCATTCGTTCGTAATAATGATGTGACAGGGGGTCCTATTTATAGGTGCGGAGAGGAGTGTGGTCACCCCTAGCTCATAAGATCACCACCCTATCTCGCAGTTATCACAAGATCTAACCGCACATATACAGACACAATGCCTGTCCGCCAAGGTCGCACATGATGGCCGAATAAAGCCTATCCGCCTTGGACACAAGGCCAGAACCAGGACCAGTCTGCCACACCCGCAGACACTATGGACAAAGCCACTAGTCTGCAAAAACCTGCGGAGACTACTCAATTTCGCACAACTACATCCTGAGATTAAAGCACAATCTCACTTAGCCCAGCTGCTGGAAAGACAATCCGCACACCTTGAACCCGCAGCAAGAGCACACCATGCTCAGCCAAGCTACCGAACTTGGCGGATAGAGAAGCAGTCTGCACAAACACAGTGAACTCTGCGGACTAAACACAACCAGACTTGGTACAAATCCAGATCAAGTCCACACCTTCAGCATCCCTGGTGCGAACACATCACCAGCGGATACAAGAGCCAATCCACACAAACCTGTGGACTCAAACACTAATCTGCACTAACCAGCGAGCTCCGTGGTTTCCACCAAAGCAAGTCCAAGCGCTCAAGTACATACCGAACTCGC
The DNA here is from genome assembly GCA_039583875.1 of Platanthera guangdongensis. NCBI lineage: Eukaryota > Viridiplantae > Streptophyta > Magnoliopsida > Asparagales > Orchidaceae > Platanthera > Platanthera guangdongensis. Next base: position 180,969,034 of record CM077156.1, read on the forward strand.
GAGCTCCAGAAGAGTCTGCAATACGCCAGACTTGGCGAAATCAAGATGAGTTCACAGCTCCCACAGATACCAAACCTATCCGCCCAGTTACATCCTGTGAACAAGCTGACTACATAACTATAGCCGACCCGGCTAGTCGCCACAGTTGTCCACACAGACCATGCGGACAGTCCGTCCAGTCCGCCCGAATAATCCGCACAGGCTGCCACTTTCACTTCAAAAATTTCATCACTAATAGATCGTCGAAATCCGATGAAACCTTGAAATCCAATACATCACCCTAAAAGGTACAACAAAAGTAGTTATCAGATTCAAATAAATCGGCAAACCCTAATATAGTCAAAACACGTAGAACTCGCCGCAGAATTGTAAAACCCACCTACTTGAAACGAAGATGCCTCTTATAAACAGATATGCCTCCTTGGAATGGAGAAACCTCCTTGAAACGGAGATGCCACCTTAGAACGGAGATTCCTCCTTAGAATGGAGAAGCCTCCTTGAAATAGAGAAGCCTCCTTGGAACGAAGAAGCCTTATTGGAATGGAGATGCCTGCTTAAATGGAAATGGAGCTGCAGATAGAACTTTTTTATTAGTTGTTTACAGTTCTCCTTAATTCCGCACTTATTACCACCACTCTTTATTTATGCATTTTATATCAACATTTTACTAACCGCACTTCCTTTAATGCACTCTATTTACTACAATTTACTAATGTTTTCATTTTCACACCTTTATTGTTATTAAGAAAATTGTTCCCTACTGTTTAACCTCGGGGGTGACCAAAGCTTAATAATTTAGTGTTCGCTCCGTGAGAGTCTTAGCGAGAAGAAGGTGAAGAATCAAAAGAGTAACTCCGGACTGCCAACAAACAAGACTCTCGTTCTATAACAAGGATGTCCCGCCACACACACAGAAGTCTATAGGAACTTCCTTTGCTAAAGCTGTTGGGTATTGTATCCACAACGTACCTGATTTGAAGAAACCCCTGAACAAGCTAAGGTAAATAGACAATATATTTGATGAAATCTTTTAAGTTGTGCTTGCAGTTATTCCACGCTAAGTACACACCAATGTTAGGGTGCAGTAGGTCAATATACACAGGTCTGCGCGACGTAATCCCTCGTTGAGCAGATCAGTGTGTTGGCCTACGTGTACTCTCTCTATTGGAGTGTACTTATTTTCAAGTACAGGGCTGTGATAATGCAAGAGCAGACAAGGAGCAAGGATGGGTCAAAGAGCAGCTCATGGGTGGAAAGACGAAAAATCGTCTAAGTAATAATCGACTAGAATCACTAAGTGATTCTCGCCGATTCGGCGAGAATCACTAGTGATTCTCGCCGAATCATCGAGAATCACTGGCTGATTCTCGCCGTCTCTATCCAACTAAATCAGAGCGTGCAAATCTGTCGCTAAGTCAAAATCATCGAGAATCACTGGCTGATTCTCGCCGAATCGACGAGAATCACCTTCGATTCTCGCCGATTTTGCCTTAGGCGAATTTCTGAAGTACGCTGGACCGGATCAAATGTTAAGGCGCTGTTTTGAACCGGTTTTAGGGTTTCTTGTTGGTGGGGCCAACAACGGTCATCTTGAAGACGTAATGTATAAATACATATGTATTTTTGAACAGTAAGAAGAGGACAGAAAAACGAATACAAGAAATTTGAAAAGAAACCTAAACCCGAGCCGCCGACGTGACTTAGATCGTGAAACTTGCTCCGCCGCTGTCGCCGCTCGTGCCAGTGGATCGCCGTCTTTGATCGTGGTTTCTTCCAGATCTCCTGGCGACAGAAGCTCAGCCAAGCACTGCATCTCACGTGTCTAACCAGAGATCCTTTTTCTCTTGATTCGTAGATCGGGAAAACCTTCCCCTTCCGAATCGATCGAGACGATCGATCCTAGTGTGACCGTTGGAAGACCTTGCTAGCTTTGCTACGAAGATTGAATCTCCAAAGAACAGCCGCAGCACGCCGTTGTCGTCGCCGATCCCGAGAACCAAGCCGCCGCCCTTCTTGCCGCCGCCGGTTTCGGGGAGATTCTCTCCAAGTGAGATCTAGGGTTGTGGACTCTTTGTTGACTTCAAGAACACGTCATCGAACGAAGAGGGACACCTTAGTCTCCATAAGTTGTTTGTATTTCTTATACAATCTATTTTCAATTTCTTTGTAATGGACTGATTGGTCCCTAGTTGTAAGGGTTGGGTGCAACCCGTGTTGTGGGAGTGGTGACTCCTACGTGTGGAAGGGGTTCCTTCCGTTAGTGCAAAGATTGGATTTCAATCCTGTTGGTGAAGTGACCGAGTCGTCCCTGGTTGGGAGATAGGTCGAAGGGGGAAAGTGGACATACCCAAATCGGGGAACCACTATAAATTGCTTGTGTCCTTTCTGTGCTATGTTGTTTTGTTTTCGTGTGCAGGTACTATTTTAATTCCGCAAAATCGCTGCAAGACACCTATTCCCCCCCCCCCCATAGGTGAAGGTAGTTGACACTAAGTGGACTTTTAAGTGGTATCAAAGCGAGGTTACTCAACAAATAGGTTAACGCCTTGAGTAAGTTCCTGCCACTAGTGTCAAGAAGAAGGCAGACTTCTACTATGGACGGACTCAAGTACACAGGCAAGATCCCAGTGTGCACCAGGCTAAACTTTCCTATCTGGAAGGAAAGGATTAGGTTCTACATGGAAGCGGTCGATCCCCGACTCTTCATGATCGTGGAGGAGGGACCTTATGTCCCCACTAAGGCCTCCACCATTGATCCTACCAAGAAAGTGCCAAAGAAAATTTCTGAAATGGACAAGGACGAGATGGTGCTGGTGGGACTTGACAAGATGGCGCAGAACATTCTGGTCAGCGCGGTCGATGACTCAATGATGCAGAACTTCTGCAACTGCAGGACAGCAAAGGAGATCTGGCACTGCCTGATTATCCTAATGGAGGGCACTGATGAAGTGAGGGATGATCGGAGATCCCTCCTGAACCAGAAATATGAGGCCTTCAGACAAGGGCCTAAGGAAGAGATCGGAGTCACCTTCGAGAACTTCCTCAAGATTGTCAATGCCCTCAAAGGATATGGAAGAGTGCTCACTGATGGTGAACTTAATGATAAATTCCTTAGGTCCCTTACTAAGGAATGGGACACAAAGATCTGCGCCATCCGAGAGTTTGGCAGACTTGCTGAAATAGACCCGCAAATTCTATTTGGAAAGCTGATGTCCTATGAGCTTCAACTGAACACCAGGAAAGCAGAAGAAGAAGCAAAGAAGGCTGCAGCCAAGGAAAAGACTGTGGCCCTAAAAGCCATTCACTCCAGGAAGGGCAAGGGTGCGGTTTCATACCATGCCGGGAAAAAGGATGAGGAGGAGGACTCCGAACCATGCTCCTCCAGCTCAGAGTTGTCTGAGGAAGATTTCTCCCTCATCACCCGAGAATTCAAGAAGTTCCTCAAGATGAGGAATCAAAGAAAGAGAGACGGCTCCTCCTCTAGGCATCAGAAGAAAAATTATTCTTCTGACAGGTATGCTTCTAAATCGAACAAACATCGCTCCTCTGACATTATTTGTTTTGGATGCAATAAGCCAGGACACGTCGTGGCCGACTGCCACCAAGGCAAGAGAGAAAAAGGGAAGGGAGAGGAGCACAAGTCCTCTAGAGATAAGAAGAAAGAGAGGAGCTACATCTCCAAAAAGACAAAGACACTGAGTGAGTCTGATTCCTCAGACTCCAGTGATGATGAGGAAGCCTACTTCGGGCTGGTGGGTCCCTCCGACTCAGAAGGAGAATGCCCCCCATTTACTGGGAAGTTAAAAGCTCACACCCCTCTCTCCAACTCTGAATCTGATCCTGAGTCTCAGGATAATGACCCTGAGGATAGCCCTTCGGCCCGTGAAGCGGAGCTCCTCGAGAAGTATGAGCTTCTGCTCAACACTTTCGAGGAGTGCCGTAAGAGATTGAAGGCTGAGAAAAAGGAAGTGAAATTCCTTAAGGGTGAGAGTGTCTCCCTAAGGGAAGAGATCACCAGTTTGATCTCTCTCCGACAGGAGCACCTAGACCTGAATTCAAAGCATTCAGAGTCTCTAAAGCTCCTTGATCTTAAGCAGGAGGAGGTCGACAAGTTGGAAGAACAACTTGCGGCAGAAAGGAAGATCGTCAAGATCTTCTCTATGCCAAAAACAGCTCTTCCATTAGTTGATACCTTCTCTGCTCAGGCCAAAGGAGTTGGCTTGGGGCATGTAGGGGTATCTGGTTCCTCATCCAGGAGAAACAGGAACCAGAGAAAGAATAAGGCCGCCAAGAAGGCCTCTGCTGCTGAAAAGGGAAAGGCCCCACTCAGTCCTGTTATGTTCAGAAAGCCTAGCTTTCCCAGCAACCAACATGACTTTGAGTCAACCTTTGGTCATCATTTTCGACCCTCGGTTGCAAAGCCAAAGAGCCGATATGATGGTTGGACTTTTCCCCGCAACTTCGGTGAGAGTGTCTTCAAGGCATCTTATGAGGAAATCCACAAGGGAAATTATGGTCAATTCTCTAGCGGCCATAATAGAAAGCAGGCACCAAAAGCCAAGCATGTTATACTGAAGGAACAGAAGGTGAAGAAGTCATGTGACTGCAATCACTATGATGCCTCCACCTCCAGATCCAAGGCCCCGACTGTACCCACCATTCCCGGGGTAAAGCAGAAGCCTAGGAAGAGGTACAATAGATTTGACTGTTAGTGTTGTGGCAAAGTCGGTCACTTTGCCTTGGATTGTTGGTTTAATCCGAGGTATAACGAGACTCCTTATGTTAGCAATGCGAGGTCGACCACTCGTAGGGTTAACCACCCGAGGGGGAGTATGCTAACCAAGAATCTAGGACCCAAGTTCGATTGGGTTCCTAAGGGAAATTAATTTTGTTTTGCAGGAATGTCCAAAGGCCACCAAAACTCCAATATGGTACTTGGACAGTGGATGCTCCCGGCATATGACTGGGACAAGAAGCCTGCTGCGTGATTACACTCCAGTCGAGAATGGACCCAAAGTCATCTTTGGGGGGTCAGATCGAGGAGTCACCAGAGGTTACGGTATGATTTCCAACGGTATAATCTCTATCACCGACGTGGCTTATGTTGAAGGGTTAAACCATAACCTGATCAGTGTAAGTCAGTTATGTGATAAAGGTTATGACGTTAAGTCCTACAAGGATAAATGCCTGATAATATCATGTGCCTCTTCTGAGACAGTATTATCAGGCATTAGGAGCAGAAATATCTTCTGCTTAGATTTTCTTAGCTTAGATTCATCTACCCCCGTATGCCTAGTAGCAAAAGGCAGTGCATCTCTTTGTGAACAATGACACAAGAGATTGACACATATTAATTACAAGACAATTAATATGCTATTTTCCAAAGATTTAGTGAGGGATGCTCCCATTATTAAGTGTATCAAAGATAGTCCCTGTCCTGCATGCCAGATGGGCAAACAGACTCGGGCTACCTTTAAGGGCATCTCAGACAAAGACTCCTCCAGATGTCTTTATCTTCTGCACATGGACTTGTTTGGTCCAATGCAAGTTCATAGCTTAGGAGGGAAGTCTTATACGCTTGTGATTGTAGATGATCACTCTCGGTTTACCTGGGTGTTCTTTTTAAAACGCAAGTCTGATACATTTGACATCTTCACCAGCTTTGTCAAGTAGATCCAGAACGAACTTAACTGCTCAGTGGTCAAAATCAGAAGTGACCATGGAACAGAGTTCGAGTCTGGTGCTATGACAGAGTTTTGTGAAGAACTTGGTATCTTTCATGAGTTTTCCTCCCCGCGCACTCCTCAACAAAACGGAGTTGCGGAGAGGAGAAATAGAACACTCATTGAAGCCTGCACGACAATGTTGAATGACGCTTCACTGCCAGAATACTTTTGGGCTGAGGCGGTCAATACGGCTTGTCATGTTCAAAACCGGGCATTGATCAACAAAAGTTATCGTAAGACACCCTACGAACTACTGAAAGGCAGGAAGCCAACCATGTCCTATTTGAGGATCATTGGTTGCAGATGTTATGTACTGAATAATGGGAAGTACCCGCGTACTAAATTTGGTGAAAAATGCTTCGAAGGCATATTCATGGGCTATAGTACCCACAGTCGGGCATATAGGGTCTTCAATAAGAAAACCCTAGTGGTAGAAGAATCAATTAATGTTGTATTTGATGAAGGAAGCTTGCTTAACAGCAATTCTTCCAGCGGTATTCTTGAAGATGCAGGTGCACGACTTGAACAGCTGAGTCTCGATGAGACCGCTAAAGATGAAACTCCTAAGTACGTCAAAGTTTCCACCTCAACGTCAACTGGGAATGTTGAAGATCAAAATGGAAAAAATCTCTTAGAAGAAGGAGAAGCCCAAGAAGTAGTCGAAGCTCCAGACGCCAGACTTCGAGAGCTCCGGCACGTGAGGGATCATCCTAGATATCAGATCATCGGAGATCCTCGTGACGGTGTCAGAACTCGAAGAGGTACTATTAACGAGATTTTGCATCTTAGCTTCCTGTCACAGGTTGAGCCAAAGAAGTTCGACGAGGCGAACAAAGATGCGGCATGGATTTTGGCCATGCAAGATGAACTGCATCAATTCGAACGATGCAACGTTTGGACGCTGGTTCCCAGACCACAAAAGTAGAATGTGATTGGCACCAAGTGGATCTTCAGAAACAAACTGGATGAACATGGTGTCATCATAAAGAACAAGGCTAGGCTAGTGGCTCAAGGTTACATACAGGAGGAGGGGATTGACTTCGACCGGACCTTTGCACCACTGGTAAGGCTCGAGTCAATTAGATTGTTCCTGGTGTATGCTTCGCACAAAGGTTTCACAGTCTATCAAATGGATGTGAAATCAGCATTCTTGAACGGAGACCTGAAAGAGGAAGTATACGTCGCTCAACCCTCAGGGAGTAGGGATGTAACATCCCATTTCCAGCTAGACCCCTAAGAGTGGTTTTGGCCATGACTAGGTCATGACAAAACCCTAGGAAGCCAGAAATGGGCCAAGAAATAGAAGGCCAAGATGAGGATCACCATGGTCTGCCTATGGCACAACCACATCACCAAATCTAGGGTTTGACCTAGGGCTTCACCATGACTCCATGACCCCACCACAACATCACTAACTCATTAGAGGGTCCACTAGAGCCTTAAGGGTCCATTGGAGTCAACCACAGGTGGCCAATTTGACCTATGACCACCATAGGCCTAAATAGGGCAAGGTGCCCTAATCAAGGGCAGTTGACCTCTAATGTGCCCAACTGACCCTACCAAGGACTTCCTAGACCTAAAGTGAGGTCAATGGATCTCTTAGAACCCAAGAAGGGCAGTCCAAGAGGTTAAGTTGACCAAAGTCAACTCTGACCCTAAATAGGTCAAACTGGTCTACATATGGTCAACTGACCTTCCCCAAGCCAAGTGGACCCCACACATACCTTCATAACCCTAGTGAGAGGCCAATGGTCACCAAGGACCCATTGGGGCCCACCCAAGGGGCTTGGTTGACCAAAGTCAACTCTAGCCCTAAAATGGTCAAAGTGCCCTACCTAAGTGTCAAGTGACCTACAAGGGGCCAAGACAACCCTACCTAGGCCTTAAGGGAGTCCAATGGGTCACCAAAGACCCATTAGGGGCAAACTCAAAGACCAAATTGACCAAGTTCAACCCTAGCCTAGGTTTGGGTCAAGCTAGCCCAAATGGGCTAACTCAAGCTCAAGCCCAATTCTCTTGGACTAACCTTGCCTTGATGGAGGAAATAAACATGTGGGCTGCCATTGGGTTAGGTAGGAGTCAAAATTCAGCTTGGTGAATAGGAGAGAGAAAAAGCTTCAAAGGGAAGAGAGAGAAAGTGAATAGAAGAAATGGAGGAAGACTTGGGCTCATCCTTCTCCTTCCCCAACCTTCCCCAACCTCCCATTCAATTCCCTAAGACCAGAGGAGTGCAACCAGCTACCCATTGACTGGTTTGAGTCATGTTTTTCCCCCCACCTACCATGGCCGCCAAGCTTGACCAAGAGCCAATAATGACATATGCATTTCCAGCTACCTAACACCCCATTTCTTATTTTTAAAAGCTTCACTGGACTCCAAGGAGTCATTCCCATCCCTTACCCGAAGGATCCAGAGCTGTTCACTGTGTTGTTGCAGAAATCCGACCACCACCACCACAAAAATGGCATCCCGGCGATCGGCAAGGATTCAGGCCACCAGAAAGGTCCTCCTCCACTCCTTCTCTCATGTATAGATCATAGCAATCAATAGGTCCAAGGTTCGGGCTCAATTGAGCCCGATCTAATTCGGCATTTTCATGGATTTTCCAAAGAAATCCACTTGTCGGGTTCGCCGGAAAACGGCCCTCCGGCGGCCAAGCCGCCGCCTGGCAACGGCCACCACCTCAACGGAGGTGGTGGTGGCGGTGGCCGGCCGGGGAGGTGGCCGGATCGCCGGTGGCAGCGTCTGGAAAATGCTCCAGGCGGGATCAATCTGGACCATAGGCTGGAGGAAGGAGATGACTGGATGTCGTCTATCCATTCACCAAGATTCGTGCAAGGGATGCATTAAACTATAGGCTTCATATATTCTCATTTGATTTCTATCACACCTTATATAATTAATGTATTTAATATTTAAAAATAGTTAGATGCTCTGTATGAGGAAATGATCAACATAGGATTTGTAGCCCCTTGGGTCTATTTTATTTTAAAATTGGTTTGGACCAATTTGGGTGCCTGGTCTGACCAGGGCACCCATTTTGGTGGGGCCTACACATAGGGCTAGGCAGAACTTCAATTGGGTGCTCACACTTTATCTTTGATCCAAAGGAGTTGAAATTTTGGCAGGGAGTCAAGCTAGACCATCTATAGGAGTACACCAAAAATGGGAATTTTTGGGGACACGTTTTCTATAGTTTTGGAAATTATTTAATTTCTCTATGATAATTTAATTAGGTGGTCTAATGATCTCCAAACCCTCCCAAATTTTGGTGCGTGGTCCCTTGACTCCTGTTATGTATCTGTATAAAGTTTCACCAAATTTGCGTGTGCTTTGAATAGGTATTGACCCAACCCTAACTTTACCTTAATAAGGGTATTTTGGTCAAAAAGTGCACTTTTGATTTTGAGTGACCAAATCACCTCAACAGAGGCTTATATTTGGGCCACTGACTTGGTATGGCATTTAGTACCTCCCCATGGAATGTGGGGTAGAGTGGAATTGATTTGCCATAAGTTCCTAGGTCAAACCCTAAGGAAGGACCTTTGTGCCTTGTGAAGGGCATGAGTCCTAAACACCTTGGATGAACTTAAAATTTTGTATGGAGGGTCCTAGGGTATATAAAACCCTCTGGTAAAAATCTTAAAGGATTTTGAAAAGGGTAGGGCCTACAAAACCCTAACCCTAGCTTAGGTCATAAAACTTGTAGTGCTAGTTTAGGTTAGCTAAACTCCTTGAAATATAATAAAATTTGGGTAGTGTGGGAATAAGGATATTTTGAGCCTCCGGTAATTTATTTTGGAAGTTTTGATCAATACTTGTAGCAATTCATTTGTAACCAATAGGATCGCCCTAATTAATAATTTGACTATTGTGATCTCACTACCCATTGAAAGATCATGAAAATTTGGCAGAGGTAGTTTTAGACCATATTGATCATAAATGATTTTTAATAGAATTTTTGGATACATAATTAGGGCATCTACTTCACATGTGCATTACTTTGGTTACATACTAAATAATTCTTACAAGAGCTCAATACTTGTTGAACAATTATGAAACTTGATACATAGTGTTCCTAGTTCATCATTATCATGTGGCAATTTATTTGGAAATTTTTGATGGATAATTAGTATACTTCGTTCATTAACCCATAAACTTGAAATTTCATGAGAAAATCAAGTATAGCCTTATTATTAAATGATAAATTATGAAACTTGATCTAGAGTATTTATATGCTATCATAATCATCCTTGAATTTTCTCTGAAGTTTTGGAGGTATTATTGCTGTAAAAGCTTTTAAAATGACTTATTATGTGATATATTTGAAATTATAATTAAGGGCCTAAACCTTGCTGAAAAATTGGAAGACTTAGGCTTTAGAGTTGATTATTCATTTTTAATTACCATAAATTTAGTGGATTATTATCCTGTCTGAAATTGGTACTTCATATTCAAACTTGGGCTTTTTGGATACTAGAATAAATAAATAAATTATCAGACAAATTAGGAAAATTATGAATTTCTGGATTTATGCTAAAAATATCATTATAGCCCTCTAATAATTATCATAGGGGTACTGGATGATTATTTGATGTACCTCCCATTTTACGAGTCATATAGCTTAAGTGGTCTGCATATAGTAAAAACTGTAGAAATCATGTTTGAGTATAATTGATGCATGTCTTGGGATTAGTAGTATGCTGGTTTGGATGGTTAAAAATAAGTTCATTATTGGTTGTAGGAGGAGTAGAGGGATGGATTGGGTAGAGTTAGGCGGTGCCCGGGATCGACGAAAGTTCGTCTTCCCCGAGATGAGGTAGAGTCAAATCACCCTAGGATTAGCCTATTGTAACATGAGAAGGTAATGGGTAAGGGAATCAACCAATAATAATAATAAGCACCTTGCGAAAGGGAACGCTAGGCGTAATCCCAACATAGTTCCTAGTGCCCCTTGAGAGCCCTTCACAGGGAATACCGGGGGCAGTCCTGGGTTAACGTAAACTGTATTAACAAGCTGAAAAGAGTAACTTAGTAATTACGGTTGCACATTTCACGAACACAGATAGCACTGGAAGATAGTTGGAAGCTTCAGCTTGGATGGTTAAGAGACGGACGTTTGGGTCCGGGGAGCTTCGGCTCGATTGTTTGAGACGGACATTTTGGTCCGGGGAGCTTCAGCTCGGTTTTTGGATACGTTAAATTTGCATGTGCATAAAAGGAAAAGAAATTAAGGTGGTGGGTCTTTGGTATTGGATGGTCGATGCACCGACGCCAATACGCTGACTCGGCAAGTGTGGTTAGCACTTCGCCAACAGAAGTCCGGTGCGCCAGCCGACAAGAGTACGCAGGAGTCCGCTTCGTGCACCAAGCGTTGAGGCGTACGATAGGTCTGACCGGTAGTGCTTTACTGGTTTAGAGGTGGGCGAGGCCCAACCCACCGATTCCGTCTGCCACTACGGAGGTATCCTGGGAGGTTACGGCTCCAGAAAGGGGGAACTAAAGGTCTGTGTGCACAGAGTCGGGTGTGTGTGTTGCACTTGCATGTTCCATCATACCCACTTGCATGTCATAGCATAATCGATTCATTTAACCCTGACACCTAAAGTATAAGTGGATTGGGACGCTTATACATTAGGACCTGCAAAACGACCCCTTAGTCTATAAGCTTGTGTGGGCAAGTTTATAAATTAAAGGTTAAATTCTTTATATATATAATGCTGTTATTAACCGACACCCCAACGTATAAATTGGTATGTGACTTTTTATACGATGGGAGCCCTGTAAAAGACCCCTTTCTTATACGTTCCGTATAAGTTAAGGTTATTTTTCATACTATGCTTTACTGCCACATGTACTATAAAAATTGCTAGTATAGGTCCGCTGCCATCTGATTCTTGTTTACTCTCCACCTTCAAGTCCTCCCCTTTCTTCCTCTCCGCTCGGTGCCTAGGGGCCATCGGGGAAGGGGCGGAGGATGATAGGACTTAGTCTTTTAGACTAACGGTTTTCGAACCACATCATTTTAGGGGACCGTGGAGCCCAGCATGGAGGAGCAGCCCCAGAGGTCGGCACGCTTGGAGATCGGGCAGTCTAGTTCAGGAGTTCAGACGGCAAGGACTGTGAGTCCTGATTGCTACTAGTAGTTATATTAGTTTGCTTCCGCGTTGAGAGATTTGTAGTGAGGACATGATGTATTGGGCATGAGCCCTTGATCTTAGTATTTTGTATATCTGTGGACACTCCCTTCGTGGAGAATATTTACATATAAATGTGATTTCTGTGGACTTGCTTTGCTATTTTGCTACAACTGCGATCGATTTGGCTGGCAGGATCGGTGTTTTGTAGTGATGACCTTCACGGGTGCGAAGGTGTCACCACAAAGCGAAGGTTCTGGGCCTAAGACCCTGGTGTTTTAAAAAGAAAAAAAAGGGATGACAGGAAAAGCACTTCTGGGACGTGTCAATTCCTCGGAAGAAGGCTTATCTCATGGAACAGCAAGAAGCAGAATTGTGTAGCAACCTCCACAGCAGAGTCTGAGTACATCTCGGCAGGCAGATGTTGCGCACAACTCCTATGGATCAGAAACCAGTTAGCCGACTACGACATTCAGTTCAAGGAAGTACCAATGTACTGCGACTCCTCCAGTGCAATTGCAATTGCCAACAATCTGGTATCGCACAGCAGAACGAAGCATATTGAAGTGCGCTACCACTTCATTCGGGAGCACGTGGAGAACAAGGACATCTCTCTCTTTTATGTCCCCACGGACAAGCAGACTGCAGATATTTTCACAAAGCCCTTAGACGAAGCCAAGTTCAGTCTTTTCAAAACTGAATTGGGGATGCTAAACTATGAGGAATGATGACTACAGAAGCTCCAGGCTTGTGCATCTAGGGGGAGCCTCTGCTAGGAACTCAAGTGTGAGCACAAGTGCAAGAAATGAGGGGGAGCAAGGGGATTACCCTCTCGGCTAAGGCTAAGGTGGCTCCAAGTTAACTCTCAAGAAATTGGTATTGGTAATGAATATCTCTCTCAACTCTCAAGAAATTAGTATTGGTAATGAATATCTCTCTCAACTCAATTTAAAGTTTATGATTTTCATTCCCATACGCTCTATTCACCTTAGCTTGTAGGGTTTAGGCTTCTTCAAATAGGGGGAGATTGTTGGGTATTGTATCCACAACGTACCTGATTTGAAGAAGCCCCTGAACAAGCTAAGGTAAATAGACAATGTATTTGATGAAATCTTTTAAGTTGTGCTTGCAGTTATTCCACGCTAAGTACACACCAATGTCAGGGTGCAGTAGGTCAATATACACGGGTCTGCGCGACGTAATCCCTCGTTGAGCAGATCAGTGTGTTGGCCTACGTGTACTCTCTCTATTGGAGTGTACTTATTTTCAAGTACAGGGTTGTGATAATGCAAGAGCAGACAAGGAGCAAGGATGGGTCAAAGAGCAGCTCATGGGTGGAAAGACGAAAAATCGTCTAAGTAATAATCGACTAGAATCACTAAGTGATTCTCGCCGAATCATCGAGAATCACTGGCTGATTCTCGCCGTCTCTATCCGGCTAAATCAGAGCGTGCAAATCTGTCGCTAAGTCAAAATCGTCGAGAATCACTGGCTGATTCTCGCCGAATCGACGAGAATCACCTTCGATTCTCGCCGATTTTGCCTTAGGCGAATTTCTGAAGCACGCTGGACCGGATCAAATGTTAAGGCGCTGTTTTGAACCGATTTTAGGGTTTCTTGTTGGTGGGGCCCACAACGGTCATCTTGAAGACCTAATGTATAAATACATCTGTATTTTTGAACAGTAAGAAGAGGACAGAAAAACGAATACAAGAAATTTGAAAAGAAACCTAAACCCGAGCCGCCGACGTGACCTAGATCGTGAAAGTTGCTCCGCCACCGTCGCCGCTCGTGCCAGTGGATCGCCGTCTTTGATCGTGGTTTCTTCCAGATCTCCCCGCGACAGAAGCTCAGCAAAGCACTGTGTCTCACGCGTCTAACCAGAGATCCTTTGTCTCTTGATTCGTAGATCGGGAAAACCTTCCCCTTCCGAATCGATCGAGACGATCGATCCTAGTGTGACCGTTGGAAGATCTTGCTAGCTTTGCTACGAAGATTGAATCTCCAAAGAATAGCCGCAGCACGCCGTTGTCGCCGCCGATCCCGAGAACCAAGCCGCCGCCCTTCTTGCCGCCGCCGGTTTCGGGGAGATTCTCTCCAAGTGAGATCTAGGGTTGTGGACTCTTCGTTGGCTTCAAGAACACGTCATCGAACGAAGAGGGACACCTTAGTCTCCATAAGTTGTTTGTATTTCTTATACAATCTATTTTCAATTTCTTTGTAACGGACCGATTGGTCCCTAGTTGTAAGGGTTGGGTGCAACCCGTGTTGTTGGAGTGGTGACTCCTACGTGTGGAAGGGTTCCTTCCTTTAGTGCAAGGATTGGATTTCAATCCTGTTGGTGAAGTGACCGAGTCGTCCCTGGTTGGGAGATAGGTCAAAGGGGGAAAGTCGACGTACCCAAATCGGGGAACCACTATAAATTTCTTGTGTCCTTTCTGTGCTGTGTTGTTTTGTTTTCGTGTGCAGGTACTATTTTAATTCCGCAAAATCGCTGCAAGACACCTATTCCCCCCCCCCATAGGTGAAGGTAGTTGACACTAAGTGGAGTTTCAAAAGCCATTGCTGAGCTCAGCACAAGTGAGGTTCCTTTGAACTCGCCCAACATAGGGGGTTATAGTCTGCGAACATCTACCCTGACACTCTTGCCCTAACTGGGCGAGGTCTCCTCAATTAGCTCCCTGATGGGGCGAGGTCTCCTCAACTCGCCCCGACTGGGGAGAGGTCACCTCGACTCGCCACCTGCTAAGGCGAGGTTTCCTCGACTCGCACCCTACTAGGGCGGGGTCTTCTCCACTCGACCTCGAATTGGGCGAGGCCTCCTTGACTCGCCCCTTCTGGGCCGAGGTCTTCTCACCTTGCCCCCATCTGGGTGGAGGCCTCCTCGACTTGCCCCCTACTTAAGCGAGGTCTTCTCAACTCACCAATTGATGGGGCGAGGCCTCCTCGACTCGCCCCCTACAGGGGTGAGGTCTTCTCAACTCGCCCCTACTGGGGCGAGGTCTTCTCAACTCGCGCTCGGCTGGGGAGAGGGCTACTCGACTCACCCCCCTACTGGGGCGAGATCTTCTGAGTCGTCCTCTGGATTCTCTGATCTCGATGAATTACTGGTTACACACAATCCCTGCTTTCTTCAGGCTCATGAGCACGAAAAAACAATGTTAAACATGTATTTCAGAGAGATTACCACTAGCAGATATGCTACTTAAACTCCCTCTCAAGAATGCAGCTCAACTAGAGGAGCTAAAGAAGATTCAACACCTCTCAGTACATTCTCTAATTGAGCGAGCTCAACTAGGAGTGGAGAAAAGGTCGACACCCTCCAAGCCATTCGCTAAGCGAGCGAGCTCAACTGGAGATGAAGAAAAGGTTGACACCCTACGTGCCATTCGCTGAAAAAACGAGCTCCATTAGAGGTGGAGAAAGGGTCGACACCCTCCAGGACATTCGCTAAGAGAACGAGCTCACTTGGAGGTGGAGAAAAGGCCGATACCTCGCAGGAGCCGAGCTCAACTGGAGGTTTAGAAGAAAGGTCGGCACCTCGCATGAGTCGAGCTCAACTGGAAGTCGAAAGAAGATCAAAAACTCACAGGAGCCGATCTTAACTAGAGGTGGAGAAGAAAGGTCGACACCTCGCGGGGGCCGAGCTCAACTAGAGTTGGAGAAGAAAGGTCGACACCTTGCGGGAGCCGAGCTCAACTAGAGGTGGAGAATAAAGGTCGATGTCCTCTAGGATATTCGCTAAACGAGTGAGCTCAATTTGAGGTGGATAAAAGGTCGACACCCTCCAGGCCATTCGCTAAACAAGCGATCTCAACTGGAGGCGGAGAAAAGATCGACACCCTATAGGCCATTTTCTAAGCAAACTAGCTCAATTGGAGGTTAAGAATAAGTCCACACCTCGCAGAAGTCGAGCTTAAGTGGAGGTGGAGAAGAAATAATGACACCCTCTAGGCCATTCTCTAAGCGAGCGAGCTCAACTGGAGGAGAAGAAAAGTTCGACACCTCTCAGGAGCTGAGCTCAACTGGAGATGGAGAAGAAAGGTCGACACCCTTCAGGCCATTCGCTAAGTGAGAGAGCTCAACTGGAGGCAAAGAAAAGGTCAACACACTCCAGGTCATTTGCTAAGCATGTGAGCCCAACTGGAGGTGAAGAAAAGGTCGACACCTCGCAGGAGTGGACCTCAACTAGAGGTGGAGAAGAAAGATCGATACCTCGCAGGGGCCGAGTTCAACTGGAGGTGAAGTAGAAAGGTCGACGCCCTCTAGACTATTTGCTAAATGAGCGAGCTCAACTGGAGGTGGAGAAAATGTCGACACCCTCCAGACCATTCACTAAATGAGCGAGCTCAACTTGAGGTGGATAAAAGGTCGACACCCTCCAGGCCATTCGCTAAGCAAGCGAGCTCAACTGGAGGTGGTGAAAAGGTTTATATCCTCCAGGCAATTCGCTAAACGAGCGAGCTCAACTGGAGGTGAAGAAAAGGTTGACATCCTACAGGCCATTCGTTAAGCGAGCGAGCTCAACTAGAGGTGAAGAAAAAATTGACACCTCGCATGAGCCAAACTTAACTCGAGGTAGAGAAGAAATGTCGACAACTCACAGGAGCCGATCTCAACTGAAGGTGGAGAAGAAAGGTAGACACCTTGTAGGAGCTGAGCTCAATTGGAGGTAGAGAAAAATGGTCGACGCCCTCTAGGACATTTGCTAACTGAGTAAGCTCACCTAGAGGTGGCGAAGAAAGGTCGACACCTCAGAAGAGCCGAGCTCAACTGGAGGTGGAGAAAAATGTTTGACACCCTCCAAGCCATTTGGTAAACGAGCGAGCTCAATTGGAGTTGGTGAAAAGGTCGAAAACCTACAGGTCATTCGCTAAACGAGCGAGCTCACTTGGAGGTGAAGAAAAGATCGCCACCTAACAGGAGCCGAGCTAAACTGGAGGTGGAGAAGAATGGTCGACACCTCGCAGAAGCCGAGCTCAACTGGAGGTGGAGAAGAAAGGTCAACCCCTCGTAGGAGCCCAACTCAACTGGAGGTGGAGAAAAAAGGTTGACGCCCTCCAGGCCATTCGCTAAATGAGCGGGCTCAACTAGAGGTGGAGAAAAGGTCGACACCCTACATGCCATTCGCTAAATGAGTGAGCTCAACTGGAGGTGGAGAAAGGGCTCAAACTCGATTGACAAGTGGATGACTCGCAAGAGGGAAACCTGTGTATGGGTCCGGATTATGACATCAACTCCATCTCAAACTCGGACTCGCTCGAGGGGTCAAGTAGTCAGTATGCGGGAGAGGAGCTCATGCAGATACCCGGACTACAACAACATCACATCTCAAGGACTTCAACTCACTCAAGTGGGCAAGTAGCTGGTATGCGGGAGAGGAGCTCGCGCAGGGAACCGGACTACGACAACTTCACAGCTTGAGGACTTCAACTCACTCGAGGTGGCAAGTAGCTGGTATGCGAGAGAGGAGCTCGCGCAAGGACACAGAATACGACAACATCACAACTCGAGGACTTCAACTCACTCGAGGGGGCAAGTAGACAGTATGCGGGAGAGGAGCTCGCGCAGGAACCCAGACTACGACAACATCACAGCTCAAGTTCTTCTACTCACTCGAGTCGGTAATACTGAAGAGACAGAACAGTCATAAATGAACAAGTAACTTTGGTTTATGTTAGTGAATAATAATAAAACAAATACATTTTTCATGACCTATTTTGACGATAACCTCCCTTGCCGAAGTGAGTAATGAGCAATATCCCCTTTGAGTATTTATCATGAAGTATAAGCTGCTGATTTTGGTGAAACTAAAGTGAACACCCCATGACGTCACGACATGACATTACGGAATAAGATAGAACACCTCAAGACATTGTTAACCCAGAAATCGGCGATCCTTCCCAAGTTAGCCAGTTCGCTAGTCGCGGCCTGCTCCAGGTTCTCCCTAGAGTTTGCGATAAGTCCAAGTATAGGCGGACAGATTTCTCTGTTTGCCCTGGTCGCATAGCTACCGCGTGCCCTGCGAGACGACAGGCTGTTCCCATAGCTCACCCTCACAGGCCGCGCGGTTAGGCCGGCTAACCGCGCAGTATTTTTCCTTTCAGGAGGCAATCTAAAGCAACAAGGGGCGATCTGTGCGATCTATTCCTTCAGTCCGCCAGGTCGCCCAGCTGGCGTGAACCCTAGACCAACTCAACCATCGCGGGCTCGGCAGACTCACTCTCCGGCTCGCCAGAAGACATGGATCCCATCTCCCCTATAGGGGGGGGCATGCTCCTCAGGCCGCCACCTTTGCTGCCTCAGGCCGCCCACCAGGGGCGGCCTCCAGTCTCAGGACGCCCCCTCTGCTTCCTCAGCCAGGGGCAACCTTCAGTTCTCAGGCCACCCCCTCTGCTGCCTCAACTAGGGGCGGCCTCCAGTTCTCAGGCCGCCCCCTATGTTGCCTCAGCTAGGGGCGGCCTCTAGTTCTCAAGCCGCCCCCTCTGCTGCCTCAACTAGGGGTGGCCTCCAGTTCTCAGGCCGCCCCCTCTCCTGCCTCAACCAGGGGCGGCCTCTAGTTCTCAGGTCGCCCCTCTGCTGCCTCAGCCAGGGGTGGCCTCCAGTTCTCAGGCCTCCCCCTCTGCTGCCTCAGCCAGCGGCGGCCTCCAGTTCTCAGGCCGCCCCCTCTGCTGCCTCAGCCAGGGGCGGCCTCCCGTTCTCAGGCCGCCCCTCTGCTGCCTCAGCCAGGAGAGGCCTCCAGTTCTCAGGCTGCCCACTCTACTGCCTCAGCCAGGGGCGGCCTCCAGTTCTCAGGCCGCCCCTCTGTTGCCTCAGCTAGGGGCAGCCTCCTATTCTCAGGCCTCCCCCTCTGCTGGCTCTGCCAGGGGTGGCCTCCAGTTCTCAGGCCGCCCTCTACTGCCTTAGCTAGGGGCAGCCTCTTGTCTCAGGCCTCCCCCTCTGCTGCCTCAACCAGGGGTGGCCTCCAGTTCTCAGGCCGCCCCTTCTAGTTCCTCAACCAGGGGCGGCCTCTAGTTCTCAGGACGCCCCCTCTACTGCCTCAGCAAGGGGCAGCCTCCAGTTCTCAGGCCGCCCCCTTTACTGCCTTAGCCAAGTCATGAAGGACAGGGCTAACTACATAAGGCCTTATCGACCAGCTGATCAAAGATCTAAAGACTCAGATCTATATTGCGAATTCCACAAAGATCCAGGCCACCTAACTGAGAACTGTTGGGCACTTCGCCAGCTAGTGCAAAAGATGTTGCAGCAGGGTAAGATGTGTGACCTGCTCCCCAAAGATGATCGCCTTGATCCAACAACCTCAAAGGACAAATAAGTTGCAGACATTCCTTGCTGCTCGAGAGGAGTGAACCTAGTCGAAGAGCACCCTCTCCTTGTTGTTAATAATACTGTTGAATGCTTCGATGTCGATGACGAGGGCGTGCTTGGAAGACTATTATAAGACGACAAAGGACTTCACAGTTCTTCAAAGTTTTTTCACAACCATGACGGGTTATCTCTACTCTTACTCTTTGAGCATTTTCATCTCGAAACACTTCTAAGTGTACCTTCTTGCATTTCAATAAAATTTACTTCAGGGATTTTGTACTGACACATTTCCCTTTTTGTAATGCTTCTTCCTCTATTTTATCTTTGCCAAAGAGATCACTGAACCACTGAGATATCACCGAGTCTTGCTATCGGCCCCCTCGAGATTGGATTCTAGCGTAAGGCCACAATGACCGTATATCGCGGGGAGTGTTCGCATATGTGTAGTGGGGGCTATCCAACTCTCAAGCGGTGGAATACGGTACTTCGGATCCTAGCCAGTATCTGACACAAAGTGTGCGTCAGGAAGGCCCATGTGTTAGCTCTGCTATGCTTTGTTAAGGATACATTACAGTTACAATGATCTTTGCTTGACAAGCAATGGAGACCAACCATAGCCTTGTCTCTTCGACCATCTTCCAACTGTGATGGCCGAACACTATATGGTACTCTCAATACATGCTTTCGCGGGGCCCACAACTCCACTGATCTTTCCACAGATAAACAATGCTTTAGGCCACTTGACGCAACTAGTCTCATTGATCAGTGATGTTGTAACCCGAGGCATGAGAGCAGTGCATCTAGCGATCCTTCTCAGGATTTCCCGTGCTTTTCTCTTTTGTGCCCTTCTAAAGGATACGCGGCCAGCCCGCTTTGAGTAGGACTATACTCGTGATGACCTTTCTCAGGCAAGTGATGCATAAGGCCCACGAGTGATCTCCTGCGGCAGCATCCAGTATTTCTTGGTCATCTCCGAGTATAGACCTCTTTTTTATCAACTGTCTCTTTCACAAGTTAGTAGGTTAAATCCAACCTACCAAAAGGATTTGCAACAGTCATCTTGTTTACTCTATCTTTTATCCATTACTTGCTTATGCTTTATCTGCTGGAACCAGCTTTCTAATCCTGCCTAGAGTTCGGACCTGAGGTTGCAGCCCACACCTACTCTTCTTGACCCACCCACCCGACGAGAGTTGCAGGCCTAGAAACAGACTGTGGGGTCTCAGCTCGGATGTCCCACCTCTTACACGGAAGAAACTGAAGTCCTTCCCCTCCCTAGCCAATTGCCGAGCTAGGTTCCTGTGAGGAAGAATACGGAAGGGTTCAACAACCAGTTCCAGGCACCTTGTCGGTCTATTTATAGGCCTCTGAGTCTGATCTGCAAATATTTATATTGAACCGACCTAAGATTACCAAAATATCCTGGGTCGTGTCTGCCAACAGCCAAACTCCGCTGTCCTGAAGAGCTATATGCAGACCACCTAGGGTAGAAGTGTAAAATTACCTGGGGCAGAAGAGTAAAATCCCCCTTGGGGGTAAAAGGGTAAAACAACTTTCCTCTCAGGCGGCGAGTGGAGGAAGTGACTGGCGGGCGAGACTGTCCCCCTTGTCCATCTCGCCGGCCTCTCACCCTACTGGCCATCTCGCCTTCTAAGGCTAGCTCGCGCCCCAAAGGACGTCTCGCCTACAGTAGAGAACCCCCCGTCTTGATACGTGCGAGTGGACCACCCGGCCCCACTCGCCAACCAAGTTCCTCTCGCCTGCTTCTCTGGTCACAACTGCTAGAAAGACCTCTCGCGAGCCCTAGATTGTACACAATCCCCACTCCTTTTGAGGTTGGCCCAAGCTCGGAAAGAAAGTCCAACCGGGGCACGCAGTTGTCGGGGTTCATTTGCATGAATCTTTGGCGGGGACCACCCCTGGAGTCTATAAATATGAGCCCCCACCTCAACAGAGAATGCCCCCTTTCTCATTTCCACTTCTCTTCCACCCTCAACATGTCCCACAGCCAGAGCTTTCGTGAACGTCTCGCGATGGTGCGCAAACAAAACAAAGCCAACGTGGTTGCCTTGATGCTTCCCGTAGGGCGCACCCTGGCCTCAGCGCCTTCATCCTCTCTCCCAAAGAAGCCGAAGGCCGCCGACTCTGCCCTCTCAGCCGGCGCGACCTCTTCGACACCCTCGACAGCTGATATGCTTCCTCTCGCGCCTTCCGAGGAGAGACAGGTGATTCTGGGTTCTTCTTCTCGCTTCTCTTTCCTCTTATCGTCTCGCCTATTGACCATGCCCTTTCAGGGAAACCTCGCTGACTCCCCTATGCCCACGAATCCTCCGGATGTCCCCAACCAAACTCATCAATGCCCTGACTCACATGAGGAATCTCCCCCCCCCCAACCACGAGGAGAGAAGACCTCTCGCGAATTGTGGGAAATCCTCGCATCCCGAGTAAGAAAACTCATCCCGCCTTTTTTTCTTCACACATTCTGGCTCCTTAGTTATGCCCTTTCGCCTTTCCTTTCTCTGCGCAGGTATTCAATTCAAGTCAAGTACCGAGGGGTCTCCCGCGCCACCGCCCCTCTCTCCTCTTACTCGCCCTGATGAGATCGAAAATTACCTTGGCGATCTCATGGACACCCTGGAGTTGAAGCACCGGACATCCAGGATGTTTCAAAAGTACACACATATCATCCGCGAGATGGAGCTGGAGAAGCAGGCTCCCGATCGACCCATGGACTGGCTGGAAACTGAGTGCAATCATCTTTCTGCTGAGATCGAGGCCAACGGCGTGATGGATGGGGCCGACCCCCAGGCTATCATAAATGAGATGGACGAACACCTCCGCCTCGCGCGCCACGGTCTCGTCGCCGCCTGCGCCTTCCATCTGCCCGGCCGCCCTCCATGTGCGGGAGGCGGGGTGGCCGCTGGAAGTGGTACAAAAATTGAGGGGTCCAGGGGTTGTCTCGCCTACTTAAGGCTTCCTTGTAACTTCATATATCAATCGGACACCCGCATGGTTAATCATTAATTTGTTATTTAGATCCTCTTGGACAAGATGCCCGCCATGTGCGGGATGAACTAATTTATGATGACAATTTATTATTATGATATTCTTGCCAACCCGTCGTGTCATGCCAGGTCTTTCATCATTATTGTGTTTAATCAGTTTATTCTTTAATTAATCATTAATCATGATATTTTGGGCTCCTCAGAAGAATCGCGGCGACGCTTCCACTCCCCGGGTTTTGGAGAGAGAGAGAGAGAGAGAGAGAGAGAGAGAGAGAGACGATGAACCGTCAGGTTGCCTCTTCGGCTTCCGCCTTTTCATTTTCCCGCCCAATCTCCTCTCTCCTCTCTATCCGCTATAAATACCCATCTCCTGTATCTGGATACTTCCACGCCTGCTGATGACTTGTTTTAGTCATCATTTTTTGGGTAGCTTAGTATTCAAATTTCTTAAGTATATTTATATTTTTATGAATTCTTATGTTTGTTTTGTTTTATTTTATGATTAAGGTCTTTTAGCTATGATATTTTAATTCCTAAGTTTTATTTTATGCATTTTATGTCTTGTTATGTTTAACTTTAATTTTAATGACTAATGTTTTTATTATGTTATGTTGTGCTTAATTTTTAAAAGTTATCTATGTTTTGTCATAAAAAAATTATAACTAATGTGTTATGTTATTTTGTTTTATTTGTAGGATATGGCCCAAATGCATGCAACATGGGGCAGCCCTCTCATCATGGTGCAACCCTCTCATCATGGTGCAGCCCCCTACATGCAGCCCTTGAAGATTGGAGCAGCCCGGCCCTTTCCCTTGAAGCCCACATGATGCATTCAGCCCCTCTTCAAGCTACCCGAGCCCATATAGATGCAGCCCTCTTCCACCAAAGCAGCCCACCTCATTGGAGAAGCCCACAAGATGCAGCCCGGCCTCCTCCCCACTTCAAAGTGCAGCCCACAAAGTGCAGCAAGCCCCCTCCATGGAGCAGCCCAACATCTCTCCAAATCACCCTACCCGAGCTTACAACAAAGCCCAAACCAAGCAGCCCACTCATGCATTGGCCGGCCACATTCATGCATGTTCTCTCTCTCTCTCCCTCATTTATTGCATGCATGTATCCACTTTTTCATGCATTGGCCGGCCACTTGCCACACCATCCTTCCTCTCTCTCCTTTTTATTATTTTTCTCCACTCTTTATTATCATCCATTCCCCCTTATTTACTCTCTTTATTTTATTTCATTTCTTTTAAATACTATGCAATGAATCCACCTTCCTCTCTCTCCTCATTAATTTCCACATGCATTCACCTCCCCATTATACATGGCCGGCCACCCCCCTTGCCATTTTCAATTTATTCCCTTCTAGAATCTTCCCTCCTCATCTATAAAAGGGCACCATGGTCTCATGCTTTAGGAGGAGATTTTGGAGAGAGTGAATTTTATCTTTGTAAGCAATTTATGTTAAGAAGTTTAGGGAAGTTTTGGAGTTGAGTTGTAGGAGAGCAAAAGAGTTAGTGCGTTGTTATTTTCTTTCGTTATTGTTGTAGTCTTTTCATTATTGTAATCCTTTTCTTTCAATATTGTCCTTTTTAAATATTGTGTTCACTTTTATTTTTGCAAGTAATGAAAATGAATTTCTTTCATCCTACTTTGATTTCAATTTCCATTATGCGCAGCAAATTTTCTTTAGCGTTCGATCGTGAGGATCCATAAAATGAGATGAGGGTTTCTTTTATTCCATAGTTTTATTTTTGTCTAAATTACATTCGATCCTTCTTTGATTTTTTCTCGAGTCGACTCCGTATTTCTGGTATGCGGTAGTAGACATTTGATCTCATTTCATAGTAGTCGAGAGGCTCATTGATTTGAAAGATCACTCAAAGAAGGAAGGACTTGAACGCAACACTAGAGATAGGATGACGTAAATCTTCCGGATTGGAGTCAAATCCAATAGTGCGGGTCACCTCGTTAATGCAACTTTAGGCCTCTTTGATTTGTAAAGAGATTTCGATCAAAGCGTCTATAAGTTAGGAGACTTAATGCTTTAGCGAGATTTTGTCTTATTTTCGGATCCGTCACGGTCGAGTATGATTTGCAAATTTAAAACTATGCCTTTTCATCCCTCTCATTTCATTTTATGGTGAATCTTCAATCGAATGCTAGTTTTTTATTATAAAGTTTTTCGTATAAAAAATTATCTTTCGTTTTAGTTTAAAAATTCTCAAAACCCATTTTCTTTCGGTAGGATAATAGTTCAAGCGTGAGTAGCAGTATTTGACAACCCCGTGTTTAAATACGACCTTGATACTACAATTCGACAGGTACACTTGCCTGTTCGGGTTTTAGCCCATCAAGTTTTTGGCGCCGTTGCCGAGGACGCTTTTTTCGTCAATATTAAGAAAGCGCTTACGCTATTACTTCTACAAAAAAATCAAAAAAAATTATTATTCCCTTTTTCTCTATTTTTTTCCTCCAATTTTTATTTTCATTCTTTTCTTTTTCCTTCTAATTTTCTTAGTGCATGACCCGCACGAATCCGTCGCTACTTGTTGAATTGGACCCAGAAATCGAACGCTCCTTTCGGAGAAACTTACGATTCAGTGATTCCACTTCTCAAACAGCGGTTGAGGATTCCGACGGTGATTGTAACTTCAACTCCGAAATGGGAGACCCTAACCCAGCATTTGCCCAGCAAAGGACGATGTCCGATTATGCTCGGCCTAACCTGGAGGGTACAAAAACAAGTATTGTTCGACCTACAATTGTGAACAATAACTTCGAGCTTAAGCCTAGCATCATACAAATGGTGCAGCAATATGTACAGTTCGACGGATTACAAGATGAAGATCTGAACTTGCATATTGCCAATTTTCTTGAAATCTGTGACACCTTCAAAATAAATGGTGTCTCAGACGATGCTATAAGGCTAAGACTCTTCCCCTTCTCCTTAAGAACTAAAGCCAAACAGTGGTTGAGTTCTCTTCCAAGAGGATCAATTACTACTTGGAACATTTTAACTGAAAAGTTTCTCTCTCGTTATTTCCCCCCCCCCCGCCAAAACTGCTAAGCTAAGAAATGATATAACTTCTTATTCTCAAATTGCTTCTGAGACCCTCTATGAAACTTAGGAGAGGTTCAAAGAACTTTTGAGAAGATGCCCTCATCATGCACTTCCTGTATGGTTACAGGTCCAGACATTTTACAATGGGCTAAATCAAGAAACTAATCAAATGATAGATGTCGCTTCCGCTAGTTCCTCGAACCGCAAAACTCCGGAAGCCGCTCTTGAGCTTATCGAGGACATGACGATGAACACTTATCAGTGGAATTCGTCTAGGACTCGCCCATCTAAACCTGCAGGTATCTATGAGGTGGACTCGGTTTCGCAACTAGCGTTGCAAGTGGAAATACTGAACAAGAAGATTTCGGAGATGTCTGCTTCCACCGTCGCTAAGGTATATGAAAATGCAAATGATGCTGCTGCCGAGCAGGTGGATTATCTGGGGAACATACCCAGGCCTGCTCAAAATAATTCTGCCAATAATTTTTCTGCTTTTTCTAATTTTTCTGCACCTCCTGGTTTTAATTCTTCTTCTAACTCTTATAATCCTGGATGGCGTAACCATCCTAATTTTTCTTGGAGTAACCTTGCTAATGCTGCGCGTCCACCACATGATTTCACTCCTCCACCACCACCACAATATCAAAACCAAAATTTTCAAAAAACTCCATCTTTGGAGGAAATACTTTCAAAATATATAAGCTTGAATGATGCTACCATTAGAAGTCTAACTGGCTCTGTGAAAAATTTAGAGAACCAGGTCGGGCGACTTGCCAAGGTCATCTCCAAGAGGCTACCCGGGGCTCTACCCTCAAACACTGAACCTAACCAAAGGGAGCACGTGATTGTCTCTCCTATTGCTGAAAATATTATCGTTACGGAATCAAATAATAAAATTTTTGAAAAAGAAAAAGACAAATCTAATTTTGAAAAATAAAAGTCTATTTTTGAAAAAGAGTTAACGATTTTCAGAATGATGCTTCGGCAATTATAAAGGAATTTCCGCCACCTCCTTATCCGGCTAGGCTTAGGAAGGAAAAATTAGATGATCAATATTCACGCTTTCTTGAAATGTTCAAACAAATTCATATTAATTTGTCATTTCATGAAGCGATTAGTCAAATGCCTAAGTATGCAAAATATCTTAAGGATTTATTAACGAATAAGATGAAATTGGAAAATTTATCGCATGTAACCTTAAATGAAGAATGTTCCGCGGTCGTTAAAAATTCTAATCTTCCTAAAAGATAAACGATCCGGGTAGTTTTTCCATTCCTTGCGTTTTTGGTGATCTGTTTGTTAAACACGCGCTAGCGGATTTAGGTGCGAGCATCAACTTGATGCCTTTGTCATTATTCAAAAAGCTAGGAGTGGGCACTCTCAGCCCTACAAGAATGAGTATCCAGTTAGCCGATAGGTCGATCAAATATCTGTTAGGTATTGTTGAGGACGTGCTAGTAAAGGTCGACAAATTCATCTTCCCGGTGGATTTTGTCATTCTCGATATTGAAGAGGACGTTGAGGTCCCTCTTATCCTTGGTCGTCCCTTCCTAGCCACCGCTCGAGCAATCATAAATGTGAGTGACGGAAGACTTTCTCTGCGTGTGGGAGATGAAGAGGTTACTTTTGATATTAATCAATCTATGAGAAATTCTTTGCAAAATGATGACTCTTGTTTTTTATTGATGAATTAAAAGAAGACTCCTATATTTCTCCAAATGATTTTTCGTCTTCTTTTTCTGAACTTTCTACAAATGTTTTTGAAACTACGGTCATGTCAAGGCGAACAAATTTTGAAAATGAAACTGTTTTTAGACAAAAGAATCTTGAAAATCTCATTTTTGAAAAAGAAAAAAATCTGAACAATTCATATGATAAATCACCCGACCCTAAAACGAAAGTCGATCACGATAAGCACTTGAGCCACCATAAAATTTTTAAACCTGGCGATCAAGTTCTTCTTTTTAATTCACGCTTACGTATTTTCTTCGGACACATTAAATCTCGATGGACTGGACCGTTTACGGTCAAGGAAGTTTATTCTGATGGAACTGTGTTGCTTTCGCACCCCGATAAGGGTGATTTTAAAGTGAATGGGCATAGACTTAAATTTTATTTTTCAAATGATTCTGTATCTCCTGCAACAGAGGATCTTGTCTTGGACTCTTAAATGTTTATTTTGTTATGGAACATTTTCATTTTTATTTTTTTGGACTTATTATTAATAATTATTATTATGCAACTTTTAATTTTATTCGGACTTTAAATTGTTGTAATAAAGAACAATCTTAGGCACCTGCCCACAAACTCTATTCTTTTTCTACTTTTATTTTGCTCTTCCTTCTGGAGGCCAACCAAGCAAGTTCGTGACCGCCTCTCCAACGTTGCTGATATAAATATGGATCAAGTCAAACCTGCTGACGATCAAGTGCACTAAAAAGCAAGCATGGGGGAGCGACATCCGCCTTCATCCCACAAACCCGGGGAAGTCCTGTTCTTTTTATTTCATTTACTTTCTGCATTTTTCTCTCCCTCTCAGTCTCCTTCTCGTTTTTCTTTTTGTCTATTTCATTGAGGACAATGAAAAATCTAAGCTTGGGGGAGAGTTTAGTTAGTTTCTTTTTTCCTTTTTCTTTCAAAAATTCAAAAAAAAAATCTTTTGCTTTCTTAAAATCAAAATCTAAAAATTAGTATAGTTTTGTTAAGCTTCTTTAGTATTGCTTTTATTTTAGCCTTATCAAAAAAATCAAAAAAATCTATAAAACAAAAATCCAAAAACAAATGCTAAAATATATTTGAAAAACAAAATCGAAAATTATTTTCTATCTTTATTTTTATGTTTCTTCTAGTGATCTGTACTCCCGTGCGGTTCCTTAGTTCTATTTAGATTTCTTTGAAATAGTTTTCTAAATTTATCAGTTTAACATAGCTTAGTTTTACTAGTTTCTTGTTCTTAAATATAGGCACCAGTTTTTTTTCATTATAAGTTAGCAATTTATAGTTATGTCTTTTTATTCGGTTAGTTGCGTATGAATGGTTGCTAGGTAATATTAGCTCTTTTTCATTTGTGGGGTAGTCTTTCTTGGTGTCTAGAACTTGTCCCTAGCGACTCTCGAAACATGTGCGTCGTTTTTACGTACTTTAGAAATGATTTAGGCCACCCTTTGACTCGTTTGAGCTTTTCTTGCCCACCAAACAAAATTTACCATTGCAAAATAATTTTGGGCATTTTCCATGTTTCTTTGTTTTTAGCTCCACCTTTCATTTCATCATTTCACCAAAGCCATTTCACACTAAACTTTGAGCTTAAATATTATTTTTTGTGAAGGGTTATATCTTTGAAATGAAAAGGAGTGTTTAAAGCTTATATTTGGAGCTTTCCTTAAAAAGTAATTAAAGAAGAAAAAAAATTATTATTATCAAAAAAAATAAAATAAACAATCATGGCCTTTGTTTGTTAGTTTGAATTGAAAAATGATGTACTTGTCATTTCTCATTTATCTTCATGTTTTAATTTTTGAGCTCAACCTTGGTTTAGTGTTTAAGCCCTCATGTTTATCCTTGTGTTCATTTCCTAATCATTTACCTAAACCAAGTTTTAACGCCTATAGAAGTCCTATTAATCTTTAGAACGTAAATTCGCTTAGTGGAGAGAGTGTGAACGGACAAGCCTATGGCCACCATCATTGATGGATTTCTTTGGAGGTTATCTTGAGGTGATTTAGGGTTAATTGTTATTCTAGCAACCTAGTAGTTCGTTAATGCGCTGTTTATTTAGAACTTCTACTTTTGCTTTTCTTATTTTCATTAATTTTGGATGCCTTGTTTTAGGAATTTCGAAATTT
This sequence comes from Platanthera guangdongensis, assembly GCA_039583875.1. Taxonomy (NCBI): domain Eukaryota; kingdom Viridiplantae; phylum Streptophyta; class Magnoliopsida; order Asparagales; family Orchidaceae; genus Platanthera; species Platanthera guangdongensis. The sequence continues at coordinate 180,998,116 of CM077156.1, forward strand.
GTAATTCTTCTTTATGTTCTAATGATATTTTTAGGTCTCCACTTTCAAGTTTTCTATTGTGCACTTCTCACGCCACTAGTTGTTAGCATAGGAATTAGGATAGTTTAATTTTTTCATGTTTTATTTTTCTTAATTATGCAACCTAAATCTTCTTTGTTTTCTTTCCCTAGTTCTTTAAGTTTTATTTGCTTGAGGGCAAGCAAATACTCTAGCATGGGGAAATTTGATAACTTGTTTTAATCATCATTTTTTAGGTAGATTAGTATTCAAATTTCTTAAATATATTTATATTTTTATGAATTCTTATGTTTGTTTTGTTTTATTTTATGATTAAGGTCTTTTAGCTATGATATTTTAATTCCTAAGTTTTGTTTTATGTATTTTATGTCTTGTTATGTTTAACTTTAATTTTAATCACTAATGTTTTTATTATGTTATGTTGTGCTTAATTTTTAAAAGTTATCTATGTTTTGTCATAAAAAAATTATAACTAATGTGTTGTGTTATTTTGTTTTATTTGTAGGATATGGCCCAAATGCATGCAATTAACATGGTGCAACCCTCTCATCATGGTGCAGCCCTCTCATCATGGTGCAGCCCCCTACATGCAGCCCTTGAAGATTGGACCAGCCCGGCCCTTTCCCTTGAAGCCCACATGATGCATTCAGCCCCTCTTCAAGCCACCCGAGCCCATATAAATGCAGCCCTCTTCCACCAAAGCAGCCCAACTCATTGGAGCAGCCCACAAGATGCAGCCCGACCTCCTCCCCACTTCAAAGTGCAGCCCACAAAGTGCAGCAAACCCCCTCCATGGTGCAGCCCAACATCTCTCCAAATCACCCTACCCGAGCTTACAACAAAGCCCAAACCAAGCAGCCCACTCATGCATTGGCCGGCCACATTCATGCATGTTCTCTCTCTCTCTCTCCCTCTCATTTATTGCATGCATGTATCCACTTTTTCATGCATTGGCCGGCCACTTGCCACACCATCCTTCCTCTCTCTCCTTTTTATTATTTTCTCCACTCTTTATTATCATCCATTCCCCCTTATTTACTCTTTTTATTTTATTTCATTTCTTTTAAATACTATGCAATGAATCCACCTTCCTCTCTCTCCTCATTAATTTCCACATGCATTCACCTCCCCATTATACATGGTCGCCCACCCCCCTTGCCATTTTCAATTTATTCCCTTCTAGAATCTTCCCTCCTCATCTATAAAAAGGCACCATGGTCTCATGCTTTAGGAGGAGATTTTGGAGAGAGTGAATTTTATCTTTGTAAGCAATTTATGTTAAGAAGTTTAGGGAAGTTTTGGAGTTGAGTTGTAGGAGAGCAAAAGAGTTAGTGCGTTGTTATTTTCTTTCGTTATTGTTGTAGTCTTTTCATTATTGTAATCCTTTTCTTTCAATATTATCTTTTTTAAATATTGTGTTCTCTTTTATTTTTGCAAGTAATGAAAATGAATTTCTTTCATCCTACTTTGATTTCAATTTTCATTATGCGTAACAAATTTTCTTTAGCGTTCGATCGTGAGGATCCATAAAATGAGATGAGGGTTTCTTTTATTCCATAGTTTTATTTTTGTCTAAATTACATTCGATCCTTCTTTGATTTTTTTTCTCGAGTCGACTCCGTATTTCCGGTATACGGTAGTAGGCATTTGATCTCATTTCATAGTAGTCGAGAGGCTCATTGATTTGAAAGATCACTCAAAGAATGAAGGAGTTGAACGCAACCCTAGAGATAGGATGACGTAAATCTTCCGGATTGGAGTCAAATCCAATAGTGCGGGTCACCTCGATAATGTAACTTTAGGCCTCTTTGATTTGTAAAGAGATTTCGATCAAAGTGTCTATAAGTTAGGAGACTTAATGCTCTAGCGAGATTTTGTCTTATTTTCGGATCCGTCACGGTCGAGAATGATTTGCAAATTTAAAACTATGCCTTTTCATCACTCTCATTTCATTTTATGGTGAATCTTCGATCGAATGCTAGCGTTTTATTATAAAGTTTTTCGTCTAAAAAATTATCTTTCGTTTTAGTTTAAAAATTCTCAAAACCCATTTTCTTTCGGTAGGAAAATAGTTCAAGCGTGAGTAGCAGTATTTGACAACCCCGTGTTTAAATACGACCATGATACTACAATTCGACCGGTACACTTGCTTGTTCGGGTTTTAGCCCATCACCTGCATCATTGTTCTTCGCTATTTTTCGTGATCAGAGCTCTCGCCTGCTCCTCCTTCACTTAACACCTCTCGCGTCCCGCTCTCCCTTCCATCTTTTCTCCTCTTCAATTTCTGCCTTCTCGTCGGCTATGGGGAAGAAGAAGGTAGAATCAGGCGAGGGTCGCAACCACTGCGGGAGGCGGTTTGCAGACCATGATTTCCCTCTCGGCCGGTTACCAGAGTAAGAGTACAGTCACTTTGCCAGCGAGTTTCTCGCTGATGGTTATCTGTCTCGCCCACCCAAAGTCGGTGAGTGCATCAATACCTTCTACCCCGACGAACTAGCTTTCCCTGTCTCGCACTTCGAGGCGGGGCTAAGACTCCCCCTGTGGCCGGAGGTTAAATTGGTCTTTAAATAGTTTGGAGTTGTTCTCGCGCAGGTCAACCCCAACGCGATTGCGATGCTGGTTGCTTTCGCAAGCTACCTGCGGCGAGAGCGTATTGTATTTAGCTTGACCGTCTTCTGCAAGCTATTCATTTATCACTCAAAAGACGACGGTGTTTCCTACTTCACAGGCCAAGGCTTGAAGGTGTGCGAGATGCCGAACAAGAACTATCACTGGCTGACCTGCTTTGTTTTCATCCCCGAGAACTTAGGAGGCGGCCCTCTCGCCCTAGTGTCGCCTGCCGAGGTCTACTACGAGACCCCAAAGGTTGGGGGTGTCGAGAAGTCTCTCTGCGATTTCTTCGCAGGGAAAAACTTCGAGGTCAACTTCCTCCGACGAGACCTCGACTCGCTCCCTCCTGTCCTTCCCAGCGAAGGTATATCCACGTCCCCTTAACATTATGCTCAACTTCTTGCTCTATTCTAACTATTATCCTGTTCAGGGGAGAGAACCATCCCCGTCCACCCCCCTTACTATAGCAACAGGGGTCTTGCCCTTGCGAGTATGGCGGCAAAGGCGGCAAAGGAGACGCTGTCCCTCGCCCCAAAGAAAAGGCCTGGGGGAGTGGATGCTGCTTCTCGCCACAGCCCGAAGAAAAAAGTGAAGAAGGCGGTGTCCTTCCCGACGGAGAAGAAAAGAACTGCTCCTAAGGAAAGGAAGGAAATGTCGGGGTCCCTGACCCCCATTTCTGTGGAAAAGTCTCCCTCACCTTGCCATCAAGCCATCTCGCCTGCCCGCGAGACGGCCCTACTTGATCAAACTGCCACTACCACTGTCCAGCCCACCGATCTTCCCCCTAGCGAGGAGGGCTCTTCCAGGCGCCCAGCCCCCTCCTCGCATCCAAATTACAACATGGGGCCCGCGACGGATGATGCCGCCGGCAAGTCAGTACTCTTGTGGGAGAAGGATGCCAACCGCGTGTCGGTGTCTACTCTCCTTCCCTCCTGGAAGGAGCAAGATCCGCCCATCAGTCATGCCTTCTCCCTCACATACGGGCTATACGGCGGCCTTGGAACGGGGCCCGCAGATAATGAGGTGTCGCGAGATCTCATCCTGAAGTCCGCTCATGCCAGTTTCGCTCCATGGAGTTTTCGCACCGGATCTTGCGCCGCCTGGTCTACAACAATAAGAAGTGGAAGGAGGCCGAGGCCAGCCTCGCAGAGGAGCGCGAGAAGTCCAATGACCTCGAGAAGCGGTTGGCCGTCGCCGACAACCTCCTCGCATGAAGCCAGGGTGGGGTGGTAAGCTTTATAATTGTCACTCGCCAGTCTCGCTTGAAGGCTCTTCATAAACTTATACTAACTGACGACCTTCTCGCAGGATGCCGAGACTGCCGATCGCATGCGCTCACACATTGCGTCTTTGGAGGGAGAGATCAAGAAGTTGAAGGCTGAAAATTCCCGCCTTGTGGACAGCGCCACGCTCCATCCGAATCCATTCCAAGCTCCCCCGCCACCTCGCTATTCCTCGGACGAGGAAGACACCCTCTGCCGAGACTCCAACATCACGACGGCGGAGCTCGTTCTCCAGATGATGAAGGAGCTGTGGGTGGTCCGGGACATTGCCGAGACGGTCACCGTCCGCGACTTGGTCCCCCAGTTGTATGACGAGATAGATGACAACTCCTCCTCCGGTGGCGAGGAGTGAAAAGATGTCGAAGTCTGGGACCTTCCCGCCTCTTTTTTGTCTTCTCTTGTACTTATAAATATTTCAATTTCTTGTGACAGTTAAATGTTTCCCGCGATAGTGTTTCTTTTCTGTAATGAACAAAGGGAATTTTATTATAACCTCTCGCACTTCTTACTCATTGCGCTTTATCCTGCCATCTCGCTTGATTAGTTATTTCAAAAAATGCTAGTCCCTGGGCCTCCCCTCGCCCTTGCCGCGCGCGAGGCCGCCTACCCGTTTGCTCCCCTGTTGCTGCGAGATCGGCCCAGCGACATAAACCTTGGAGACCAACTGCTCCTCCTGATAGGTCCCTCATTTTTATGCTAGCCCTGTGCCTTTGATTGCGACCACCCGCTCGCTGTGGTCGAGACCACCCATGCCGAGTGCCAGTAAGAGATGCTCCTTCTCCTTAGACGTGCCTCCAATTCTTCCTTTTCCAAGGAATTCTCTATCAATTTTCCGACAAATATGGACATCTCCCCGTGAGCTCTTACCACTTGCCCTACCAGCCAGATGAGGGCCTGGTCAGCGGGCCTATTCGGGGTCTCCTCTCCCAAACAGCTCCAACCACTGAGTGAGCCTACAACCCTGCCAGCTAGATGGGAGACTGGTCAGCAGGTCTGCTCGGGGTCTCCTCTCCAAAACACATCCAACCATCGATTGAGCCTACAGCCCTGCCAGCTAGATAAGACCCTGATCAGCGGGTCTGCTCGGGGTCTCCTCTACAAAGCAACTCCAACCACCGAGTGAGCCTACAGACCTGCTAGCTAGATGAGATCCTGGTCAGCAGGTCTGCTCGGGGTCTCCTCTCCAAAGCACCTCCAACCACCGAGTGAGCCTACAGCCCTGCCAGCTACATGAGAGCCTGGTTAGTGGGTCTGCTCGGGGTCTCCTCTCCAAAGCACCTCCAACCACCGAGTGAGCCTACAAACCTGCCAGCTAGATGAGAGCCTGGTGAACGGGTCTGCTCGGGGTCTCCTCTCCAAAGCACCTCCAACCACCGAGTGAGACTATAGCCCTGCCAGCAAGATGAGAGCCTGGTTAGCGGGTCTGCTCGGGGTATTCTCTCCAAAACACCTCCAACCACCGAGTGAGCCTACAGCCCTGCCAGCTAGATGAGAGCCTGGTTAGCGGGTCTGCTCGCGGTCTCCTCTCCAAAGCACCTCCAACTACCGAGTGAGCATACAACCCTGCCAGCTAGATGAGAGCCTGTTTAGCGGGTCTGCTCGTGGTCTCCTCTCCAAAACACCTCCAACCACCGAGTGAGCCTACAGTCCTGCCAGCTAGATGAGAGCCTGGTCAGCGGGTCTGCTCGGGGTCTCCTCTCCAAAACACCTCCAACCATAGAGTGAGCCTACAACTCTGCCAACTACACACACATGGACATTGATTCATCATCTCATATTCTATCATTCACTCTTCTAGATGATTCCTATATGGATGATTCTCCTTCATCCCCTCTTTAGCCACCATCATCATCCACTTCTTATCAACAATTACTTCAGGAAACCATTGCTAAACCATCATTCACACCATCCATCTCCACTCCATTATCTTCCATCTCCACAGTTCCAATATCTCAACCATCACTTCCACCATCCACAGTTTCTCCAACAACATCTCCTGCTGCTCCAACTTTCATGTCTACCACATCGATTCCTACCTCTACTCAAGTCCCTCTTGAGCAAGTAGACCTTCCAGCTATTGCAGACAAGTTATATGAGCTGATAGATCCAAGGCTATCACTACTGCTGGAGACTTCATTGGCTCCACTTCTGAAAACTCTTCAGGAGTTGTCTGCCAGGCTATCCTCTATTCTTCCTCCTCAGGCAATCCCTTCTACTGGGTGCCTTGATCCAGTTATCACTGAATCTAGGCAAGGGGAGATGTCTTATGAAGCTGAGAGATTGCCTGCTGCAGTAACTCCAGTTCAAGCTCCAGTTGCAGTCCGCCAAACCCGGCGACCTCCAGTATCAGTCCGCGCTAACTAGCGGTCTCCGCGGACTCCACTTGCCGCTTCACTAGAGCAAGACCAAGGCCTCTGCCAAGCCGGTCTGCCGAGCTCCAGTTCTTCATTCCGCTTCTTGCCGGACTCCGTGGATAGAGATTCTATCCGCCCAGTTACTTCCTGGGATCCAACTGCTCGCTGAGGATACGCCGACATGGCAGTCCTCCACTGCTGTCCGCGTAGGCCGCGCGAACAGACCGCCCAGGCCGCTACAGAGCAAACCGTCCGCAACATCCCTGCTGACCTAGCAGTCCGCCAACCCTGTCCGCGTAGTCCGCGCGGATAGGTTGCCCAAGTCCTTCATTCACCCACCTGCACTTCACAATTTTCAACACTAAGGACTAAGAAACCTATTCCCCCCCCCCCCCCTCCCCCTTCCCTGTAGGTGATTTAGCTATCTTTGAAATCAAAGTCTTTCAGTAGTTATGGATAAAAGATGGATTTATGAACACGATAGATTTGGTTCTACCTATACCAAAGATGGGGATTTATTTTTGGAGTTTGATATAGTGGTATAACTTTGATATAATCTGTGTTATTAATAAATACATGTGTGTTTTTTTGTTCTGTATTTTGTTACTTATGTACAGTGTGTTGCATTATTAATTTTTATATGATGTAGGTGATGGTGACCAGCTGTTAAGACCTGTTAAGGCCTGCTGAAACATACACCATGGCAGACCACATTAGTTCCAGTGAACTGCTGAAGCAGTTCACTGATCAGTGAACCGCTTCAGCAGTTCTAAAGCTGTTCACTGATCGGTGAACTGCTTCAGCAGTTCTGAAGCAGTTTACTGATCAGAGAACTTTAGAGAATTGCTTCAACAGTTCACTGATTTGGTGAAATGCTGAAGCCTGAAGCAGTACACTGATTGCTTCAACACGTCAATGATTCAGTGAACTGCTGAAGCCTGATGCAGTTGATGCAATTTTTTTAATGCATATTTGTATTCATTATGTATTCATTAACAAGAGCTTTTTCTTGGGGGGGGGGATTCCACATAAATGAATAAGCAAGATTGGAGCTTATGGAATAATCAAATAGTTATGCAATTGAATTATGGATCCATTGATTTGTTATAGTTCAGGGGGTGGGGGGATTCCACATAAATGAATAAGCAAGATTGGAGCTTATGGAATAATCAAATAGTTGTGCAATTGAATGATGGATCCATTGATTTGTTATACTTCACTGATTTTGTATTGGTAAAAGGACAATTTCATTGATAGTTGAGAGCAACCGAAGGAGTCTCCATCAGTTTTTGTACAGGTGAAGAAGTATATCCAGTCACAAGCTTGCTTTGGACATTGTTTATGGATCCGTTGGTTAATGATATATAGTTCTTGTACATGAGTATTGGTATATAGTTCTAGTTTGATTAATTTTGTTGAAATTTGTGAAGTGGAAGTGGGTGATGGACAAGCCGGGCGGTCTAAGCGGCCTGAGCGGACTGAGTCCGCGGCCTGGGCGAACTGCTGGTGCGGCCTAGTGACCATGGCTGGCTTGGCTGTTGAAGAGCAGCTTGTGCGGCCTGAGCGGTCTGAGTCCGTGGCCTGGGCGGACTGCTGGTTGCGGCCTGGGTGTTGGCTGTCTTAGTGGCTTGACTGATTGAGGAGCGGCCTGTGCGGCCTAGTATGCGGCTTGATCGGTCTGTTGTTCGGCTTGATTGGCCTATGGCCAAGGATGTCGGGCCTGGCGAAACGGACTGAGCGGACTGCGGTTTGCGGGCTGTAGGCAGTGCTTTGTCCAACGGCCTTGTGTTGCAAGATTGTGTTAACCGGCGGATTGGGTGCCCTATCCGCGGGAGGCTTGCGGACTGGCAATGGAGATTGGCTGTGGCCCTTGCCGAGCTCTGGTGGTACAGCAGGTGTTAGCTGCTGTGGAGGACTGCGCGGACTGGTGTCGATGTCCGGCAGTTGGCCGTTTGTTTGGCCAGCTGTGCGAGGATTGCTTGCTGACTCTGCCTTAACTCTGGAGGAGTGTTGGCGATCTGCTTTGGATGATTGGCGGACTGGGCCTTGTCCACCGAGCTTGCGCTAGGCCTTTGGTGATTTATTGGACTTGGTCACATTCTGTGACAAGTCCAGTGTGTCCGCAGTATCCGCCAAGTCCGTTGTTGACCGGGCGGACTGCCTTTGGTCGTGGACTTGAGGCGGATGGAGGCTTTGGTCTTGTACTATGCGGCCTGCCTCTTTCGTGTGCGGACTGTTGCTAAACGGGTTGAGGCTGTCCATATGTGATGATGTTGCGGGCTGTGCGGACTGTACCTTGTCCGCATAGTGTGAGGCAAGTCCGCCTAGTTGTGATCATGTGTCTTGCTCCTGGCGGTCTTCTTGGAATCCGGCTAAGTCTTTGCGGACTCAGCGGACGGATGTTTTGCTAGTGCGCGGGCTGGGGTGGTGATACTATTCACTAGGGTGGTGACCACACTGCTCACCTCGCCTATAAATAGAACCCCCCCGACACGTCTACAGTAACTGAGTGAATAGTAAGTGGGGCTTGGGCAAGTGTTGCAGTCTGAGTTTTTTTGTCCGCGCGGGTTGAGTAGAGCTGACGGTTTGCTGTGTGTAGGTCACGCAACTATCTTGCAGGAGCCAGGAGTTTGGCTGTGACTTCGGTCAAGTGCTGTGAAGGGTATGGTCTCCGCGGTCTCAGCAGGTCGGTTCTGCGGCTTGTCAGTTCTCTGCTTCAACATGTCTAAGTTCCAATAACCTATCCGCCGGTCTCAGGCGGGTAAGCGGTCTGTTTCCCAGTTCTTCAACAGGCAGCGAATAACAGTGTGTCTGCTTGACCTCGCGGTCTCGACGGACTCCGTGTGCTATTCGGTATATAGCAGCTTCAGCTCGGGCGGCTTCGACGACCTTGGCGGACCAGACGGTCTGGGCGGTCTCCAGTGCTGTCCGCCCAGCTTGTTTTGTGTTTTATGTTTTAGCTTGTGTACTAGCGAAATAATGTCTCGCTATGTATACCTCATCCTGTGAAGAAGTGTTTATGAATAAAAGATCTGCTTGTGCTTCCATTTGTGTTTGGTGTTGAGCTTGCTCTTTTGGCTTCCGCAAGATCAAAGTGTTAACTGGATAGTTCTGAGAATATTCATTTGGCTTTAGGCTATCTTGCTTACCACTTTGAGAAAATTTAACATGGTATCAGAGCCAGGTTTAGTTGTTTGAGCGGTGTTCAACCAGTGTTGTTGCTCTGTGCTTGAGTGGTGATCAACCTGTGTTGGTGCTCTGTGCTTCTGGAAGTTAGCTTAACCAACAGTTGTTGCGATGGACGTAAGCTATGCAAGAGGTCTTGTCATTAAACTCTTAACGCCGACTAACTTCAAGAAGTGGAAGTCGTGCATGAAGAGTTACCTTCTGGGTGAGGAGCTATGGGAGGTCGTCGGTGGTGATGATAGACAGGAAGTGACTGCTGTGTTTGGTACTGCTGAGCAGGTGAGGCTTTGGAGAAAAACAAATGCAAAGGCGGAGTTTATTCTCAAGAGAGCTGTTTCACCGGAGTTGTTTGATCACATCATTGGATGTGAATCAGCTGCTGACATTTGGACAACCATTGATGAGTTGTTCAACAGGAAGAATGTAGCAAGACTACAATTCTTGGAGAATGAGTTGGCCAGTACAACTCAAGGAGACCTGACTATCTCTAAATACTTCTTAAAGATGAAGAGTCTGTGTGTAGAGATATCAACGCTTGATCCTGATGAGCCTATCTCTGAGGCCAAGTTGAAAAGGCACATAATCCGTGGCTTGCGGAAGGAGTATGTTGCCTTTGTGACATCAGTTCAAGGTTGTGCTACTCAACCATCTTTGCTGGAGCTTGAGAATCTGCTTGCTTCACAAGAAATCTTGGCAAGGCAGATGGCTGGAGTCATTATCTCTGAGGATAGCAGTGAAGCACTCTTCACGGGTAAGAAGAAGAAGGGATGGGAAGGGAAGAAGAAGAAGACCGCTGCTGAAAATGAGCCTTCAACTTCTCATCAGTCAAAGAGGAGCGCTGCTCCTAAGAAGGATTGGAACAAGAACCTGAAGTGCTACAGGTGTCATCAGCGGGTATATTTCAAGCATGACTGCAAAGTCAAACTGCAGCCTGGGCATGTTGCTGGCATGGAGGAAGCTTGCTCTAAGAGTGAGGAAGCTGGATGGTGCGGAGCCTTCATGACTGGCACTTGTGTTTGTGCCTTGTCTGCTGTCGACTTCAACGATGATTGGATCGCGGACTCCAGGTGTGGTCATCACCTCACTGGAGATAAGTTGAAGTTCTCTTCTCTACAAGCCTACTCAGGTAATGACGCTATTATAACTGCTGATAATACAAATTATGTAGTAGAGAAGGAGGGGGTTGTGTCTTTGGGTAATGATAAGGGGCCACTCACGTTAAGTAGTGTGTATCATGTACCAGGCATGAAGAAGAACCTCTTCTCGGTGACCAATGTAGTAGACGCGGGTTATCACGTTCTGTTTGGGCCAACAGAAGTGAAGTTCCTTCGCAACGTATCAGCAGTTAAGGCTGATGTTGCTCATGTTGGGAGGAGAGTTAAGAACTTGTTTGTTCTTGCAACTAACTCTTATGTTGATCGGATGAGAGCAAACGATAGCGCTGCTATATGACATGAAAGGCTGGGGCATGTAGGAATGGATAAGCTGAAGGCTATAGCTAACAGAACCCTTGTAAGAGGCTTGCCTAAGCTATCTTCATTTGGCGACGGTCATGTTTGCGTGAGATGTCAGTACGGCAAGGCTCATCGCCTTCCATTTGATAAATCACAAATGAGGAGCAAGAGACCATTAGAGTGCATCCATGGAGACTTGATGGGACCAACCGTCACTGCAAGCCTTGGTGGGAGCAGATACATGCTCGTTCTGATTGATGACTACACAAGATACACTTGGGTATATTTCTTGAAGGAGAAGTCTGAAGCCTTCCGATTGTTTGTGGAGTTCAAGGAGTTGGTGGAGGGCCGGCTTGGCTTGCAGATCAAGAAGCTTAGAACAGACAACGGTGGTGAGTTTATCTCCTCCGAGTTTTCTAACTTCTGCAGGAAGCATGGGATCCAACGAGAGCTCACTTGTGCTCACACCCCACAACAAAATGGAGTAGTGGAGCGGAAGATCCGTCATCTGACGGAGACTTGCAAATGCTGGCTTCATGCGAAAGACATTCCAAGGTCCTTTTGGGCGGAGGGGATGTCTTCTGTTTCTTACGTCATCAATCAGATGCCTCTTAGCCCGATCAACACGAAGACTCCTTTTGAGCTGTTGCTGAAGGAGAATCCAAGTGTGGAACACCTTCGGGTGTTCGGATCAGCTTGCTATGTGCATGTCCCGGATGCTTCAAGAACCATGTTGGATGCAAAGGCAAGGAAGCTTATCTTAGTTGGCTATGATGAGCGGAAGAAGGGATGGAAATGCATGTATCCTGCGACGAAGAAATTTGTTGTGTCAAGAGACGTGGTCTTTGACGAACTGACGTCGTATGGAGGAGGCTCGATTGAGCTTTCAGAAAGCAAGGTTGATAAAGAGCAGAAGGTGGCTGCTGAAGGTTTGGAAGAGGAGCTTGCTGTTTCACCAGCAGCTCCTGTTGCTTCAAATTCTGGTGCTGAGACTTCTGGCTCAGGAAGCAGGGGGAGAATTGCTCAAAGCTTGCCCGAAGTAGGAGTTGAGCCAGAAGGAGCAACGGAGGTAGTGAGCAAGGAGCAGACCTTGCGAAGGTTGAAGAGGACTATCAAGCCACCTGCTCGGTACTGTGATGGGAATGCAGTGAGTTTTGTCTCCTACTTCTTTGCAGGTCCTCTGGATGAGCGAGAGCCTGCAAACTTCAATGAGGCCACTAGAGTCAAGGAGTGGAATGTTGCCATATAGGAAGAGATTGCTGCTCTTAAGAAGAATGAAACCTGGGACCTTGTGCCCAAGGTTGATGGCATTACTCCAGTGACTTGCAAGTGGGTGTACAAGTTGAAGAAAAAGGCTGATGGGAGCATTGATATGTTCAAAGCTCACCTGGTTGCTCGAGGATTCTCATAGCAGTATGAAGAAGACTATGAGGAGACATTTAGTCTGGTTGCAAAGATGACTTCAGTTAGAGTGGTGATCGCCTTGGCTGCTTGCAAGGGATGGAGGATGTGGCAGCTTGATGTGAAGAATGCTTTTCTTTACCGAGAAATTGAAAAGGACATCTTCACGGATCAGCCACTTGGTTTTGTTTCTGAAGATCATCTGAACTATGTCTGCAAGCTCAGGAAGGATCTCTACGGGTTGAAGCAAGCTCCTAGAGCTTGGTACGGGAAGATAACAGAGTATTTGCAATTCTGTGGTTATCTTGCTTCCAACTCAGTTTCAAGCTTGTTCGTCAAGAAGAAGGGGGAGCTTCAAGTCTTGGTCCTGCTGTATGTGGATGATATGATCATCACAGGGAATTCTGAGGAGGAAGTAGCAAGGCTCAGGGCTGATCTTGCTATACGCTTCGAGATGAAAGACTTGGGAGAGCTTCATCACTTTCTCGGTCTTGAAGTGGAGATGAAGGAGTGCGGGATTATCATTTGCCAGAAGGGATATGCGGATCGCACTGTAAGTTGATTCGGCATGGGCAAAGGGAAGTGTTGCTCTACTCCACTAGAACATGGGCGGAAGCTTCGACGAGATGAAGGAAGGATTCTTCCTAATCCCTTGGTGTTTAGAGCTCTTGTAGGGAGCTTGATATATCTGACGATTACAAGGCCAGACATTGCTTATGCAGTTGGCCGAGTACGCCGGTTTATGGCTGAACCAAGGAAGTCTCATTTGGTAGCGGCAAAGCACATCTTGAAGTATGTCAAGTCAACTTCTTATATGGGACTCCTCTATAGTAGGGATGCGGACTTTGATTTGCTTGGATACACGGACGCTGACTATGGTGGTGACTCGAATGATCGGAGATCAACTTCGGGTTATGTTTTCACTTGTGGTTCAGCTTGTATTTTATGGTGTAGCAAGAAGCAGGATTCTGTGTCCATGTCTACTACGGAAGCTTAGTATACGGTTTTGGCCTTGGCTGCTCGGGAAGCTATCTGGTTTTGGAGGTTTGTAGAGGATGTTCATGAAGAAGTGCAAGGGCCTACTTTACTCCGGGGTGATAATGAGAGTGCTCTCAAACTGGTAAACAATCCAGTGTGTCACACAAGGACCAAGCAGATTAAGATCGCGCACCACTTCATAAGGGAGAATATGTTGGAGGGTTCTCTTTTGGTCGGGCATGTTCGGAGTGAAGATAATCTTGCTGACATCTTCACGAAGCCGCTGTCGAAGGGGCCATTTCAGCGGTTACGAAGCTTGCTGGGCTTGATCACCACTTCTCACTTCAAGGGGGAGTGTTGAAATTTATGAAGTGGAAGTGGGTGATGGACAAGCCGGGCGGTATAAGCGGCCTGAGCGGACTGAGTCTGCATCCTGGGCAAACTGCTGGTGCGGCCTAGTGACCTTTGCTAGCTTGGCTGTTGAAGAGCAGCTTGTGCGACCTGAGCGGTCTGAGTCTGCGGCCTGGGCGGACTGCTGGTTGCGGCATGGGTGTTCGCTGTCTTAGTGGCTTGGCTGATTGAGGAGCAGCCTGTGCGGACTGGTATGCAGCTTGATCGGTCTGTTGTGCTTCTTGATTGTCCTATGACCAAGGATGTCGGGCCTGGCGAAACGGACTGAGCGGACTGCGGTTTGCGGGCTGTAGGCAGTGCTTTGTTCAGCCGCCTTGTGTTGCAAGCTTGTGTTAACCGACGGATTGGGTGCCCTATCCACGGGAGGCTTGCGGACTGGCGTGTCCGCGGTGTCAGCTGTGGTGGACTGGAAATGGAGTTTGGTTGTGGCCCTTGCCGAGCTCTGGTGGTACAGCATGTGTTAGCTACTGTGGAGGACTGCGCGGACTAGTGTCGGAGTCCGGAAGTTGGCCGTTTGTTTGGGTAGCTGTGCGAGGATTGCTTGTGGACTCTGCCTTAACTTTGGAGTAGTGTAGGTGATCTGCTTTGGATGATTAGCGGATTGGGCCTTGTTCTCCGAGCTCGTGCTAGGCCTTTGGTGATTTATTGGACTTGGTCACATTCTGTGATAAGTCCAGTGTGTCCGCAGTATCCGCCAAGTCCGCTGTTGATCGGGCGGACTGCCTTTGGTCGTGGACTTGTGGCGGATGGAGGCTTTGGTCTTGTACTATGCGGCCTGCCTCTTTCGTGTGCGGACTATTGATAAAGGGGTTGTGGCTGTCCATGTGTGATGATGTTGTGGATTGTGTGGACTGTGCGGACTATGCAGACTGTACCTTGTCCGCATAGTGTGAGGTAAGTCCGCCTAGTTGTGATCATGTGTCTTGATCCTGGCGATCTTCTTGGAATCCGGCTAAGTCTTTGCAGACTCAGCGGATGGATGTTTTGCTAGTGCGCGGGCTGGGTGGTGATTCTATTCACTAGGGTGGTGACCACACTCCTCACCTCGCCTATAAATAGAACCCCCCGACACGTCTACAGTAACTAAGTGAACAGTAAGTGGGGCTTGAGAAAGTGTTGCGGTCTGATTTTTTCTGTCCGTGCGGGTTGAGTAGAGCTGATGATTTGCTCTATGCAGATCGCGCGACTAGCTTACAGGAGCCAGGAGTTTGGCTATGAGTTCGATCAAGTGCTGTGAAGGGTGCCTTCTCAGCAGGTCGCTTCGGCGGCTTGTCAGTTCTCTGCTTCAACAGTTCCAAGTTGCAATAACCTGTCTGCCGGTCTCAGGCGGGTAGGCGGTTTGTTTCTTAGTTCTTCAGCAGGCATAGAATAACGGTGTGTCCGCTTGACCTCGCGGTCTCGGCGGAATCTGTGTGCTATTCATCGTGTAGCAATTTCAGCTCGGGCGGCTTCGGCGACCTTGGCGGACTAGGTGGTCTCGGCGGTCTCCAGTGCTGTCCACCCGGCTTGTTTTGTGCTTACTATTTTAGCTTGTGTACTAGCGAAATCATGTCTCGCTATGTATACCTCACCCTGTAAAAAAGTGTTTATGAATAAAAGATCTTCTTGTGATTCCATTTGTGTTTGGTGTTGTGCTTGCTCTTTTGGCTTCCACAAGATCAAAGTGTTAACTGGATAGTTCTGAGAATATTCATTTGGATTTATGCTATCTTGCTGAGCACTTTGAGAAAATTTTACAAATTTACCGTTAATGGCATGATGAATTGAAGTACTAAAACTCTATTTTATAATAATAACTGCTCTCTTTTATTTGTAGTCTACTGTTAATGGCATGTTTCAGGAGAACGATTGGCGTTGTCATATAGACACGAGGGGCTGCTTGGGCGGCCGACCGCGCCCGGACTCCCATCCTATCGCGGCTTCCTCCCTCGGCCGCGAAGCACCACTCGGGCGGCCGGCTTCGCCCGGCCGTCCCGCTTCCCGAGGCTGCCAGCCCCCCTCCCCCATCGTGGCCGAGCGGCTCGCTGGCTGTCTCACCCTTCGTCGGCGAGGTCGTCGGAGGTGTGGTCATCCTTCCGCGGCGGCCCTTCCCCGCCGTCTGATCTCTACGCCACGATCATCGCCACCCATTTTGTGTGTAACCACCCACTAACGATCATGGTTAGTGGGGAAATATTTTAATTAAAATATTGGTCTACGTATAACAAATTTGATGACACATATACACACCTCTAACTATACTAAAACAATAATTATATAGATAGTTACGGTGTGCGGATAGCCGCATAACCACCATAACCACCTCCTGAAAGCTATAAAAGGAGCCCCAAGCTTGCTCATTTCACACCTTTTCGCTGCACAGCTTCCTCCTTCCTTAGGCCAGAGCTCTGTCGGACTCCTCTTACGAGACATATTCATGCTAGATTCAAGAGAACTTCATGCCGTATTCAAGCCATCTTCAAGCCGCGTTCAAGTCATCTTCGAGCCGCATTCAAGCCACCGTCGAGCCATCCTCAAGCCACCGTTATTTCGCCAAAGCCCACCAAGATCCGCGACAAGCATCGAGAAGGAACATCCCGTGACAGCAAGCACTCCATTCATCTACGACCTTTCTACAAACAAGCCTCGTGCGGGGCAGCCTGTTGTCCGCCACTAGCTTGCAATTCTCTCTCTATCACCTCCAAAGTGTAACGAGAAGCGGCCTATCACTCTCGATTCTCAGTGAAAGTTGTAACCGCGAGTAGATAATGGAGTTCGATCGGCACAGACCCGATCGCGTGAATTTTTACCAAGTTGAGAGATTTTCCACATCAAAATCACAATGTGTACATACTCTTTGACTTTTTGAGTAATTGCGTGCTCGACCGCTCCAGTGCTAATACGGTCAAATTTGAACCGATTTAGGAGCGCTAAGTTAGACTTCAATAATTTGGCGCCGTCTGTGGGAGAACGATTCCCAACATCCCTGTAAAAGAAGTACCCCCAATTCAACAACACTCAACGTCAGCCCCAATGGCAAAATGAAGCGTCTGAACTGCTGACGGATCCATCCCTAGGGGACACACAAAACCAATATGCTCGTCAATGCGTTGCTTAAAGCCGAGGCCATACTCGCACCCATAACAACCTTGGAAGGACGAGTTCGACAAATGGAGGAGCAGTAGACGGAGGTGCTCACTCTCCTCCAGAATTTATGAGTGCCTCCCGCTCCTCTCCAGCCACCGGTGTACACCCCCATTCGTCACGTAGGATATAACAGAAGGTCTGGCCGGGGCCCGACGCCATATTCTACAGACAGTTAATGGAGTTACTTATTGAAACCATAATCCATAAACGTCCATCCTAACTTATAGTGCATAATAGCGGAAGTAAATTAATAGCGTAGAACCCAGCCTTTGAATGTCCACTAAACTAAATAGGAACGACGATACAAATACACGAAATAGTTATGGCCTTAAGGCCTTACAAGGTTTCCTCAAATAATATTGTTTTACAAACTTCGACACGCAGACCGGTCACACATGAGTAATAAAAGGAAATACACATCACTTTGGCCTTCCAGGGCCGGCTTAGCAACCATGAGCTTTAGCCCGCTATTTCCCGCTCGGCTCAGTTGCACCTGCATGAAAACATTCCACCCAAAGGATGGCAAACAAGGCAACAGTCAGCATTAGCTGAGCAAATTATAACGACCTCACCCCTCACTCGGGGTGGTGGTGCTCCTTCCCTGCAGGAAATAACATATATATATATTGGCAATCGATACGTGCAACTTAAGCACCATTCGCCATAGATATTGGCATGGCCATCCAACGTCCCATGCTCTTCGGGCACATTCTCGGTGCACAGGACCTCAAAGGGACAGAACTTCATTCTTTGCGACGGTTAGCAATGCTTGAGCTTTTTAGTCTTTCAGGGCCGAAGCTAAAGATAACGCCCCTATGGTATGACAAAGTCATGGTGATCCTCATGAAACACACTTTGACTCACTCTAAGTCGATTGCCATAGAGTTGGGTGAAAATCGGAGCTCCAAAGCTCTAACAATAGAGGGATCTCCTTTGTTGGGAATATTGTCCTCAATGTTCCCTAGATTTGAAGAAGGCATCCTATGCAATACTAAGTGCATAATTGTATTTGATATAGTTCAAGTTCAATGTGTGTAAGATATTCCTTGGAACAAGGTTGGACAGGTGGACACAAAGATAGATCCTGGACATGCAGCAATTTGTCTAAGTCCACAGACGTTGAGTGAAGCAAGCTCACTCAACGCCAGGTGCAGGAATTCAGTTAAGCATACAGGCGTTGAGTAAAGTCTATTCACTTAATATCAGGTAAGTAAAAGAGTTGAGTATAGCTTAGTTAGTCTAAGCCTAACTATTGGCTAGACAGAAAAGTAGCTAAGTCCAGAGGCATTTAGTGTATTCTACTCACTCAACGCCATACAACTAAAAGCTGTGAGTAATGCTCAACCTGTCAGAGCCTAAGAAGAAATAGGCAGAAAGTGGCTAAGTCCACAGACATTGATTGTAGTCTACTCACTCAATGCCATATAGCAAAAAACTGTGAGACAGGATAAGGCAGTAAAAGCCTAAGAAGAAAGAGGTAGAATTGCGTCTAAGTCCACAGGCATTGAGTGA
Source organism: Platanthera guangdongensis (assembly GCA_039583875.1). NCBI lineage: Eukaryota > Viridiplantae > Streptophyta > Magnoliopsida > Asparagales > Orchidaceae > Platanthera > Platanthera guangdongensis. Next base: position 181,016,449 of record CM077156.1, read on the forward strand.
AGTCTACTCACTCAACGCCATACAACATAAATCATTGCGTATAGCTCAGACAGTAAACACCACAGAAAATCTGTGTAGATATTTGATTAAATCCACATGCGTTGAGTGAAGCTTACTCACTCAATGTCATGTGATAAAAAGGGTTGACTGAACCTTTGTCAGTTAGAGATTATGATTTCACAGAAATTTGGCTAAGTCCAAATGCGTTGAGTGAAGGCTGCTCACTCAATGCTAGATAACAGAAGAATATCTATTAAGTAATATGACGTTGAGTAATGAAGGCTCACTCAATGCCTAGTAATAGAAAGTCTGGCCAAGGCAAAAAGCATTGAGTGATGAAAACACACTCAACGCCAGAGAAGCGAGAATGTCTTCTAAGGCAAAAAGCATTGAGTGGACTCAACGCTCTCAACGCCTAATGACAGAGAAATTTTTCTAAGTATTTTGGCATTGAGTGAAGGTTGCTCACTCAACGCCTAATGACAGAATGATTGACTAAGGCCAAAAGCGTTGAGTGAAGCTTGTTCACTCAACACCTGAGATAGACAAAAATCTGTTTAAGTGTTTTGGTGTTGAGTGATGCTTACTCACTCAACGCCTATACTAATGATGCTTGATTTTGGCTAAGTCCACAGATGGTGACGTATGCAAAGTCAACAAGTCAACAAAATTCAAATTAGTTGTGGGAAAGCTACAGTACGCGACAAACGGCGCTGCAGGACTTCAGTACAACTCTTGGCTGTTAAAGTAAAACTACAGCTGTCAATATCAATGGGGCCCACAGGTCAAAATAGTCGTTGATCGGTAGAATAGAAAAGGAAGAGATGAGATTGAAGATCTTATCTTTTAGGGTTTGGTCTTTTGCAAAGCTGCGAAACATCTTCGTCCTCCTCGCCATTGTTGCTGAGGTCAAGGCTGAAGTTCAAATCGACTAATCCAAAAGGTCTTCAAGTTAGATGTTGACATCTTCATCATCAATAGCAAGTTCAGAGACATTTTCTTTGAATAAGAAGATGCACCAGGTCTATCCTAGCTGTAGCTGATTTGAAGCTGATCGAAGATAGTTGGTGCCATTTTCATCTGTACCAGCAAGGTCTGAGATTTCTCAGAAGAAGTTAGAGTTGAGCTTAACTAAGCTCAGGTTGCAGCAAAGGAAAAAACCTTTGCTGCAGGTTATTTCATAATTCCAGTAAGCCTGATCCTGAAGATAAATTTTTGGAGATGAGAAGAAGATAGGACTGAACCTGTGGTTCAGTTCAAGATAAAGCAGAACAGTAGATCTGCAAGGAAGTAGCAAGGTCTATTGTTGCAGCAGCTGAAAGTTGAAGAAAGATAGCTGATGCCTTCCACTCCAGCACCAGCAAGATCAGAGGAAACCTCTGCGGAAGAAGGAGCAAAGGGCCAAACCTAGCTGCATTTGCTACACAGTTTAAGCCAAGCTTTTCAGAAGACACTTTCTGAACTGTGTAGAAGTCTGGACTGAGTTAACTCAGGATAGAAGTACGTAGGTTCCGTGAAATTTCTCTGGAGCCAAATCAACTAAACTCACTTCCAGCTTGTAGGATCCTTTTTGGATCATAGTGGTTGGAGCAAATTTTCTCTAAGGTTGGATCCAAGTTTGGATCTGAGTTGTAGGGCTATTTAACCTGAGTGTAGGATCTGAGTGCAGATCTGAGAGTAGTATTCTATTGAGAATCTGAGGTAGGTGATCAGTTGATCACTGAGAGTAGGATCCAGTTTGGATCTGAGGTAGGACCTTTGGGTCTGAGGTAGGAATGACATTCTCTCTGAGTGTATGTCACTTATGTCTGAGTTGTAGGATCCATTAGATCTAAGGTAGGGCCTTTGTGCCTGAGCTGTAGGAGAGTCATTCTCTATGATATAGGATCCCTTGTGGATCTGAGGTAGGGCTGTCCTCCCAGCCTAAGTTGTAGGGACTTTAGGCCTGAGGTAGGTGATCTTTGGATTACTGGGTTATAGGGCCTTGTGCCTGAGCTGTAGGTCTAGGAGGAGACCGAGTGGTCCTATGAGATCGTGTTATAAGCTCTTAGGAGCTGAGATTGGAGATGTGCCTTGTTTAACTATAAGATAGAAAGGTGGGAGGGAAAGTGGATGTACCTATAATTTGGGGAACCACTATAATTTATGTGTGTTCTTTTATGTCTGTTTCTTTGTTGCAGGTTATTTAGTTCTTGAAAGCAAAAATCTACTAACTCACCCAACAATTAAAGAAGGAAAATAAAAGAAAGTCACAAGATACAAATAACCTATTCACCCCCCCCTCTCTAGATGATTTAGCTATCCTTGAAAACAAAGACTTTCATCCTTCCTCTTCCTCTTCCTTCACTCTCCCTTCTCTAACCCTTTGAAAGAGAAAACCTTGGGATCAAATGAAGAAGAAACGCCCTAACCAGCCATATACCACTTGGGATGACACCCCGCCATCAGATGTCAATTAAAAACTGACGAACGGCCACGATTTACTCCAGATTTCAGTTTACAAGACTAACATAGCACGGTAGAAAGTTACTATCGCGCGGTAGGTCAAGCGTAAGCTTGTCCCGCAAGCCACCATTCAAAACCTCCAAACATATGCTGACACATGTCCGCATCATAACTGCTCTGCTACTGCCACACGATATCTTACATCGCCGAGTAATAGCTGGTTTGTCTGGTAACCAGTGGATAAATGACAAAAGCATGGCTATCGCCAGCGCTGACCCTAACACTAGGATATAGCTCACTGAGAGCTTTGATAAATAAATTAGCCTTACTATCGCTGCGCGATAATAACCTACCGTCGTGTGGTAGGTGATGCGTCGTATTAATACGGCGCTCTCGACGCCTGACGCTACCACCACGCAGTATCGCTACCGCCACACGGTATCTCACAGATAGTTATACTGGCTTAAACAGATTCGCTACCGTCGGCGTTAACTCTACCGCCAGGCGTTATCTTAGAGAAACTATTTCCTCCTTCAGGAAACTTGGGGCGTTAAAACCGGTACCAATCACCCACCCTGCCTTTTTTGAATCATGTTCCAGTACAAGAAGCTCCTCAGAGGGTGGAAGTGTCAGAAGAACTCTCTGACGCCGCCAGTTCCACTCACCCAATTCATAGGGGGGTCGGAGCCGACCACAATCACTACCATGCAAATGAGGATGCTCCACCACCGCCAGCCGAAAGGATCACCCGCAAGGAGATACACGAAGTGATTGTAGAGGAATATAGGTAAATCGGGTGGTGGGATGCCCTAGCCCGACGCACTCTCGACCGATGCTCCCCGCTCGTACCCCAAGTTCTAGCTCACCTGATCCCTCAGGGTTTCAAGTTGCCAAGTATCGAGACATTCGATGGAACTGAAGACCCACTAGAATATATCAACCACTTAACTACCATTATGAGAATCTATAATGCACCGGATCAGCTACTCTGTCAAGTATTTCCTACCACCCTGAAAGGGAAAGCTTATACCTAGTTTCATTCCTTGAGAGAGAGGACTATTGATAACTTCACAGAACTCGCCAGGCAATTTGTGGATCAATTTGTCGCTAACCGAAGAATTGTCCGAGACCCCTCACATTTGTCTGAAATCTGCCAAAAAAGGGAGAACCGCTAAAAGAATTTCTTCGTTGTTTTACCGCTGAGGCCCGACAATTCCGAGAGTAGACCCCGAGCTCTTAAGGGGCGTATTTAATGGAGGACTTCGCCCTAGCGGTTTTTACTAAGCTTTGATAAGAGAAACTGCCCCCAGCTATACAGATCTTGTGCATCGCGTGGAGGCTCAAATTGTTGTAGACGAAGCCATCGAAGCACGCCTTCAACAGTTCAAGGGCAGATAGAAAAGAAGAAGAGATCAAGAGCGGAATTTTAAAACTAAGTAAGAAAGATACAAAGAGGAGCATCAAAACTGTCAGCGTCGATGTGACTTCCAATGGGAACGTCCGCCACTAGAATATACTGCATTAAATACCACACAAACAATTGTACTTTATGTCATCTAGAGTGATTCGGCCCTTCATTAACCCAAAGTGTCGATCCCAAATCCAAGAAACGACCAGTCAAAATACTGTGAGTTCCATCGTGGGACCGAGCATACTACAGAGGAATGTGCATGGTTAAAGGATGAGATCGAGCTCCTGATCCAGTGTGGGCTTCTCGACAGGTTTTTATAAGGATGTGTGCAGGAGCATCAGGCCCCTCCCAGTCAAGTAAGAGAGCAGTAGACTGCTCCTTATGGAGGAATTGGAGGCAGATAGATGGTAGGCAACATTGAAATTATCATCGGACCCCCAATTCTCTCCACCCATATACTTTCAGTACAAGACCAAGAGGGCGCCCATGAGGACAAAAGATGCAGGCAAGATTCGACCATAATGTTCGGAGAAGAAGACCTCCAAGGACTCCTTTCACCTCATCAAGACCCGCTCGTCATTAACGCAGGAATCGGGGATCCCTGCTACAACGTTAAAAGGATATTTGTTGACAATGGAAGCTCGGTCTACGTCTTTTTTTATCAACTCTCCAGAGCATGAAACACACTAACCAACATCTCACTCCAGCTGCAGGACCTATTTACGACTTCGACAATCACCCAGTCCAGGTGTATGGGATGATAACTCTGTCAGTCACTGTGGGTGAATTTCCAAGACAAGCCACACATGATATACAGTTTGTTGTCATAGACTCGAGTTTAGCCTACAATGCTCTCTTCAGAAGGCCCGTCCAATCTATTGTAAAACCTATCCCGTCAATTCCCCGTCTTACAATGAAATTTTCCACTGTCGGGGGATAATAATCATTCGAGGAAATCAAGAGGCAGCCCGAACCTGCTATTCCAAGCAAGCCCAGTCTGCAAAGGCAACTGCTCTGAACATTGGTGATTTCGACCTGGAGATGAGGCAATTATGTAGCGAGGAGTGCCCATAGAAGGATTGATCGAAGTGCCACTTTCCGAGTCAAATCCAGCTCACATTGTCCAACTAGGATCTCGCCTCCCACAGCAGGAGAAGGAAGAATTGATAGCATACCTCCGAACAAACAAACATATTTTTGTTTGGAGCCTCTAAGATATGTCAGGTGTGGAGCTGCGAGTCCTCCAACACTGTTTGAACATCAACCCCGCATGCAAGCCGGTCATCCAGAAGAAGAGAAATTTTGCTCCCGAACGAATGCAAGCTATTGAGGAAGAAGTAGGAAAGCTTCTCAACGCACAGTTCATCTGGGAAGTGGAGTACCCTACTTAGTTGGCCAACGTGGTCATGGTCAAGAAGTCCTCTGGAAAGTGGAGAATGTGTGTGGATTACACCAATCTCAACCAGGCCTGCCTGAAAGATTGTTTTCCCCTCCCTAGAATTGATTAGCTCATCGATTCAACTATCAGACATCAACTTCTCAACTTCATGGATGCGTATTCTAATCAAATCAGGATGAATCCTGAAGTTGAAGAGCACACTGCATTCAGGACCGATTAGAGAGTCAATTGTTACAAACTGATGTCTTTTGGTCTCAAAAATGTTGGGCCCACCTACCAACAACTGATGAACAAAGTATTCAAAAATATCATCGAGAAGATTATGGAAGCATATGTAGACAACATGTTAGTCAAAATCATCCGTCGAGAGAATCATCTGGAAGACCTGGAAAAGTGTTTTGAGCTTCTTCGCCAATATGGCATGAGACTCAATCCAAACAAATGTGCATTTGGTGTTATGTTGGGAAAATTCCTTGGATTTATGGTGACACATCGAGGAATAGATGCGAACCCAGAGAAAATCAGAGCAATTGAAGATATGTCACCCCCTTGGTCCCTGAAGGAAGTGCAACGTCTAAATGGAAGGATCACCACACTCTCATGATTTTTAGCACGAACCGGAGACAAGTATCTACAATTTTTTAAATCCATAGAGGAGCAAAGAGCACAGGGTTCCAATGGACATACGACTGTCAAGCCGCATTCGAATCGCTGAAATAATATCTGACCTCGCCTCCTCTCCTCTCAAAATCGATCCCTAGAGAAACACTCTACCTAAACTTGGCCATATCCTTAGCTGCATTGAGTTCAGTATTGGTTAAAGATGAAGGAGGAATTCAACACCCAGTCTACTATCTCAGCAAAGTACTTTCAGATACCAAAATGCGATATCCTGTGGCAGATAAAACAATCTTAGCCCTGATCTTCTCAGCACGAAATCTTCGACCCTACTTCCAAGCTCACGCAGTGAAGGTATTACCTAAACTCCCACTCTGCGCAATCCTCTAGAAACCAGAAACATCTGGGAGGTTGGTAAAGTGGTCGGTCGAATTGGGAGAATGCGACATTCATTTCCTACCCCGGCCAGACATCAAATATCAAGTATTGGCGGACTTCATCGTCGAAAGCACCATTCCCCAGGAACCTACCTCTACACAAAAAACCCTTGTCCCTTGGTGGGCCCTTTATGTTGATGGCGCATCAGGCATCGAGGTGGAAGGAACATAATTGCTTTTGATAAGCTGAGAAGCCCTCACTCTAGAGTATGGACTCAGCTTGAAGTTCTCAGCTACCAACAATGTCGCTGAATACAAAGCCCTTATAATAGGACTTAGGCTCGCCATCAATTGCCAAGGAAATAACCTAACAATTTATTCAGATTCACAACTTATAGTCTCACAGATCGAGGGAGATTATGAGGCAAAGACTGACCATCTAGCTCAGTACCTTTCACTTGTCAAGTCTCTTCTGAACAAGATCCTGCACTACCAGGTTATTCATATCCCTAGAGAGCAGATTCTAGGGCTAACGCACTCTCCAAGCTGGCCACATCGTCCTCCAAATATTAGTCAAGAAGGCGTCGGGTGGAGTAGGTCGTCATCCCCAGTATTCAAGGCCCTTGGGAAGTCATGGAAATCTAAAAACCAGAATCATCATGGACCAGCCCACTACGAGCCTACCTAGAGCATCAACAGCTACGAGATGATCCGAGGGAAGCACGACGCTTAAGGATGTGAGCAGCAACCATTATCATCCTCAGCGGATAATTGTACAACCGATCCTTCTCCATGCCCTACTTGAAGTGCTTATCAGAATCAGATGTTGAATACACATTGCGAGAAGTCCATAGAAGAGTTTGTGTAGAGCATTTATGCAGAAATGCATTGGCTTAGAAGATTCTACGCCAATGCTTTTAGTGGCCTACTATGAAGAAAGACGCAACCGAGTTTGTTCAGAATTGCAAAAGTTTCCCTATGCACTCGAACATTCCCCGGCAGCCTCCGCTCACTCTAACAATGCTACAAGGAGCATGACCATTTGCGCAATGGGGAATCGAGCTTCTCGATCCTCTCCCCCAAGCGTCAGGGAAAAGTAAATTCATCATAATGGTCATTGATTAATTCACCAAATGGGTCAAGGCGGAGCCTTTAGCCAAGATTACAGAAGAGAATGCCAAGAAGTTTGTTTGGAAGAACATTATATGTCGCTTCGGCATTCCCGCTATCATCATTGTGGACAATGAGACACAATTTACAGGGAGATCCTTTACAAAAATGTTCAAAGGCCTGAAGATCAATCTGCGACACACCGTCGTAGCACATCCCCAGACTAACGGGCAGATAGAAGTGACAAATCTAACCATTCTGAAAGGATTGAAGACATGACTACAAGAGGCAGGGGAAATGGGTTGACGCACTCCCCAACATATTATGGGCGTACCGAACCACAAAAAGGACGCCTACCGGAGAAATTCCATAAAACCTATGCTACGGAACTGAAGCCATTACCCCATTGATATCGACGTCCCCAGTGCCCGAGTCTTGAACTTCGACCTCAAAAAGAACGACAAAGCGCTTTGGGAAAACCTTGAGCTATTCCCAGAAGTCAGAGATGTGGTGTCCCTTCGCGTAGCCGCCTATCAAGGGCATGTTGCATGATGTTACAATCGAAAAGTAAAGCCCAGACCTATCAACGTTGGGGACCTGGTCCTATGAAGTATAGAAGCAGCTGACAAAGGAGAACAGGAAGAACCTCTCGCCTGCATGGGAGGGACCATACATCAACACGACGGTCATCAAGCCGGGAACTTTCATGCTAAGAACGGCGGAAGGAAAGACACTTCCGCGCACATGTAATGCGCAGAACCTACGTCAATTCTACCATTGACATCTTGTTTTTTCGTTCCTATGTGTTTTTGATTTATTCAACACTTTCTTGTTTATTGTTTGAACTCTATGATTCAATATTGTAAAAGCCGCAAGAACAGACTCATGCATATTATCTTTCATTTAAGTACCCCATTTTATTTCCTTCAAGTAATGACTAATCAAAACTCAATTAGGTAAGGCTGCACATGCGGTTTGAATGAGCATGCTCTTCACCGACACTGCCTTTCTATGCCACACAATCGCCCGGGCCTGCCCCACTCGCGATCAATTTCAAATAAAGTCGCGAGCCTGACTAGCACAAATTAGGTTTGACTACGCATGCGGTTTGAATTAGCAAGCTCTTCACTAACCCTGCCTTTCAACGCCTCAAAATTGCCCGGGCCTGCCCCCCTCGCGATCAATTTCAAATAAAGCCGCGAGCCTGACTCACGCAAATTAGGTAAGACTGCGTGTACGGTTTGAATGGGCAAGCTCTTCACCGAACCTTCCTTTTTACACCTCATCCACGCCAAGGCCTTCCTCCTCGCAATCAATGACAAACAAAGACACAAGCCTGACTCGCGCAAAATAAACAAAGCCACGAGGCAGACTCGCAAAAAAAAAATAAAGCCACGAGCCTGACTCATGTAAAATAAACAAATCCACGAGCCAGACTCGCGCAAAATAAACAAAGCCACGAGCCAGACTTCGCGCAAAATAAACAAAGCCACGAGCCTGACTCGTGTAAAATAATCAAAGTCATGAGCCCGACTCGTGCAAAGCAAACAAATTCCATGCACCAAGAGCAAATTATCTCAATTGTTGGCACTCAAACAAATTAGTTACGTCATCATCCACCATAGAATCCTTACAGCATTTGGGCAAATGGGGAAGAAAACCCCATAACAATAATAGCATACCAGAATGCATAACGACGCACTATCAGTGACCATCAAAAGTAAAGACAAATGCGAGCTCGTGAGCATCCTCCATCCAAGGCTCCACTTCTTTAGTCAAAATATCTTCACGAACCTCCTCATCAATCAATCAACAGTCAAGCATGTAGTCTAGCGTATCCATGTATTCAGCAAGACCGACGACCTTCAATTCCGTCATGGGATCTTCAGAAGAAAGCGACTCCACTTGAGCCTTTGACGCCCCAAGCTCCATTTCTAAATGGGAATTCAATCCTTCGGCATTCTTCAAAATCTATGTGGTCCTCTCTACCAAAGTTTTTTCTACCTCCAGTGGCGCTTAAGCCTCCTCCAATTCTGCCTTCAGCTCCGACTCGATCCAGCAAAATCGGGAGACATCCCGATCATGATCATCTCTCAAAGTAGCAAGTGAGCCTGTTGCTGTACGAAACTTCTCCTGAAGATCCAAATACCCATCCTTTAGGATCACATAATGGTCATTCCAGGTAATAGGAATATGAACTTTGGCCTCAATGTACAAGAAGAAAGAAGAAGTCAATACAACAAAAATACTCGCAAAATAAAACCCAGAACTAGCAAGCTCGCTTACCATATCATTCATCATATTTAGAGAAGGAGATATCAGTGGAGCAGGAGCCTTCGAAAAAGGAGCCGGGGGGGGGGGGGGGGGGTGGGCAGAGCATCCTAGGACCTGCACATCAGCTTCCACATAAGCAGACGTGGCTCGACTGTAACACCCCTATTTTTTAGACTTGAGGCTCTAGGCGTTACAGTGCAGTGTTAGCTTACTATCGCCCAACGATAGCCTTATTTCGTCGAGTGGAAGGCGTCGATTGGTAGCGCACAACGTTACCTAATTACCGCTCGACAGTAGCCCGGTTCGTAGAGTCGAAGTTGTCAAAACAAAAGCATCGAGTGAGCTACCGTGCGGTGGTATTGATACCGACGGTGGTAGTGCTACATTATTTTGAGAATGACTGGTCAGGAATTTACTACGACGTGGTAGGTAGATATCGCCCGGTAGTAGCAAACGGAAGCAGTTCCGCGGGCTGTGGTTTCCGACCATCCGATTCGCTTGGGATTTGATCCTATGGCACAGAATCCTTCGTCCTAGCGGCTTAAGTAGGGCTGAAAGGTTGTTTTCCCTCATTCTCTTCTCATTTTGAGTGGGAGTTAGGGTTTGAGAGAGAGGGTTTGGAGGAGGAAGAAGATGCACTTTATCCGCCGTTAACGAAGCTCCGAGCCTCCGTTCGTCGAACCGACGCCAGATCTGTGGAGATGACTTGAAGACGCACACTTTCATCAGTGCAAAGAAAGATCTCCATGGCTAGGAAGAGGATTCGTAAGGTAACGACACTTCTCCTCTCATTCTTTAAGATGTGTGCATGACATCCATTTCATTCTTGCTTACTTTCATGCATTTAGGCACCAGATCTCTCAAATGAGAGGGGTATGGATCGCCATGGTTCAAAAGGAGTCATCAGGTAGATTGTGCTTGTCCCCAACATGATGACGCATTAGAAATGTTCTCCGCTAGTGGATTAGGCTTTGTGGTGAAGCCGAAGTCCCGACTGTTAGTTCGACTCGGTGATGTTGCATAACGAGCCTTAAGGATTTTGCTAGAAATCCGTTTGCGACAAAATGTTGTTTGTGATATTTGTCCCCCCTTATTTTCGTGCAAGAATGAATAGTAGATTAGGGTGGGAAAGGCTATGTTTATGGATTCATGTGCGAAGGTGCGACTTTGTCGTTGGTTGGCTAGCCCGTGACGTGCAGGTCATGTGTGAAGAGTGTACTGATGAGACAAGTCCCCTTCTGAGAAACTGACGAGAATGCCAAACTTTTGACAAGCTCGGGAATGAATCCCATGAGTGGGTGGGGCAAGCAAGGGTTCTTAGCGTCAGATTGTTTGTATGACAGAATCCTGACGTGAGAAGTCAGAGCTTGCAGGCAAGCCCAGGTTTTGAGACTCACGAGCGGGTGGGGCCTAGACAATAGTTCCATGTGGCATCTTTAATGTCGTTAGGGGAAAATTGAAGTACCTGTGTGATGTGATGTGATGATATGTTAGATTAATGCGCTATAGAGTGCCTTGGGTGAAACCCAAGTTTGCATACATGATGTATTGTAGGCCCCCTTTTTATTAAATGTTCAACCTAGAAACGTGTTTGATGTTTATGACATCCCAACTTGTTTCTTTACTCTCTATGTAAATATACATTTGCATACGAAGTGCTGACCTGTAGGGTGATGGAGTGCCCCGGGGTCCGTTAGGGATGGACGTGAGGAGATGTTTTAGTTACACAGTTGAGGTTAGCCTCTGCTGACCCATGTTAGAACAATTATTATAGGGCAAGATGCACATGGTGGATCAAGCTCGCCAGCCAAAAAGGACAAGCCTCATGAAGTGTTCTCCTTTGTTGTACTTTTTAGTTGCTGAATGTTTATGCTTAATACATTGTAAACTGGCTTGCATGCCGAGGTAGCTTAGGAGTGCTAAAGCACATTGCTCTGCTTTTTGTTGTTTCAGTTTTGGACAATTGTATGTGTATGGTTATAAGGCTGCTTCATACTTTTATGTTAGTGGATAATTTATCGTTGTTTTGTGTTTCCTCTGTCTTATTTCTGAGTTTTGAGTTTGGTAGTTCATAATATCATCTTATAATGCTAAAGCTGGGGAGTCTGTATGTTGTGAGGCCCGGGCCGGACCGATATTATATGCTCATTACAGGGGAGGCGTTCATCAATGACCAGAAGGAATAGCCTCATCTAGAGAAACCATAAAAGGCTCTACACCCTCGTCACCGTAGATAACCATAACGACTTCCTCTTTCAATCACGAGCTGGAGAAGTCTCGGCTATCCGCACTGAATCCGAAGAGATCTCGCACCTCAGCAAATGTTTTTCCTCTATAAATGAGGAAATGCTAAAAAGGTGATTGGCCAACTCATGGGGCTCCGTGAATCTAAGCATCGGGGAAAACTCTCGCTCTCTCCCCTTCTGACGATGACAACAGTTCGGCAGCGCATTCCACAATTCTGGCAAGCCCCAGTAATTTCTAACATAGCCAAACAAAGAATTCCCGTGACGGCGGTCCGTCCGGGTCTCGAAATCAAGCCAGTTTTTGTTGTTAAAAATCTCAGCACAGCCACCACCATCAACGCGAACATCACACTAGACTCTGAAGCAGTCCAAAGAGAACCTTGAACTGTGCTCTTTGAAGAATGCGACCAGTCCTACCAAGCACACCATCCCAAACAGAGTAAACTTAGACATCAGAAATCCACTAAACTTCAGAATATCGATCACATATTCACACAATGGAAGTCGAAAGCCCGACCTCAGAGTAATCTCGCAAATCGTGTTGGGTATTGTATCCACATTTACTCAGATTTGGTGAATTCACCGTTGAACTAAGACGAATTAAGTTGCATTTGATGTTTTGTTTGAGTTATGTGTTTGCAGGACTATATTGCTAAGTGTAGATCAATGTCGGTCTACAATGGGTCACCAAACACAGGACCATACAATGTAATCCCTCATTGTGTGATCTATGGTGTTGACTCATGTGTAGCCTCTCTATAGGAATACACTTCATTTTTAAGCACTAGGACTGATTGAAGAAAGAATTGTTACTGAATTTATTGAAGAAGAGAAAAATCTGTTGAAGAAATTTTTGCTAAGTATTTTACTCGAGTAGTTACTACTATACTTGAGTGAAACACTTAGTTAATACTCGAGTTGGTCTATCTGTACTCGAGTAAGGGAATTAGCTCTCGAGTAGTCAAATTATATCTCTCGAGTAACCAAGTCAATTACTCGAGTAGATCATCTCTTATTCTCGAGTTAATAGATTTCCCTCTCTGAAAAATTTTCTAAGTCATTTACTCGAGTAGTCATATTAGTACTTGAGTAGATTAGTCTTTTGTCTCGAGTTATAAAAGACAGGATTTCGTGTTATTTTACTTCACTCGAGTAGTCAAGTTCATGTACTCGAGGAGTTCATCTACTACTCGAGTAGTCCAGATTAAATACTCGAGTGATAAGTTTTCATCCCTTAGAATTTTTCTAAGTCCTTTACTCGAGTAGTAATATCCATACACTCGAGTAGTTTATCTCCTCTCGAGTAGTCCAGTTCCACTACTCGAGTAACCCAGATTCTTCTTCCAGAAATTATTCTAAGTCTTTGACTTGAGTATTCCTTCTACCTCTCGAGTAGTTAATTTCTATTCTCTCAAGTAGTATTTCTTGTACTCGAGTAGTTCAACTTCACAACTCGAGTTACTATATTAGCACTCGAGAAAGTCTTTGTGTTCTCGAGTAGTTGCTCATTAATTCTGGATTTTCTCTAAGTCATTTACTCGAGTAATCTTCTTCCATTATCTCGAGTTGTAACATCTCTTAAACAACTAGACCCCTAGGATTTTGTTTTGTCATGACTGGGTTATGACAAAACCACCAGAAGCTCAATGGACCAAGTGAACAAGGCTAAGGTGAAAATCACATTGGTATGCCTATAGCTCAGCCTCAACATTTAGACCTAAGGTCAGACTTTAGGGCAACACTTTGATCCCAGGACCCTACCACAACACCCCGAACACCTTGAGAAGTCCATAAGGCCACTAAGGACCCACTGTAGGCAGTCAAAGAGGTAAAGTTGACCTAAGTCAACCCTAACCCTAAATGGGTCAAACTAGCCTACTTAGGGTCAATTGACATTACCCTAGCCAAGTAGACCGCACCCATGCCCTCCTAACCGTAAAGTGAGGTCAATGGGTCACCAGAGTCTCATTGGGGTCAACTCTAGTGGCTAAGTTGACCCAAGTCAACTCTATCCCTAAAGTGGTCAAAGTGCAATTACTAAGGGTCATGTGACCTCCAAGGTGCCAAGTCAAACCTACCCATCCCTACCTAGAACTTAGGGGAGGCCAATGGGTCACCAAGGCCCACTAAGGTCAACAAAAGAGGCTAAGTTGATCTAAGTCAACCCTAGCTCCAAAAACGTCAAAGTGCCCTAACTAAGGGTCAAGTGACCCCCAAGATGCCCCACCAACCCTACCCAAGTCTTCCTAGATCTTAGTGGAGGCCAATGGGTCACCAAGTGCCCATTGGGATCAACCCAATTGGTCATGTTTACCAGAGTCAACTTTATTCTAGTGTTAGGTCAAATTAGCCCAAATGGGCTAACCCAAGCTCAAACTCATGTCCCCCACTTGGGTTAACCTCATTTTTATTATTAATATGAGTTAGTGGGCTGCCATTAGGCTAAAGAGATGATCAAATTCGGCCTTGATGATTAGGAGAGAGAAAACTCCATTTTTTACCCTTTAATGGTGGAGGGAGAAAGTGGTTTAAAAGGGCCATTCATGGCCAAGGGAGAGCAAGTGTAACACCCCCTATCCATTGCATAACATATAGTAGTCGGTCCGGCCGGGGCCCGACGCCATATACTACAGACAGACCGGGTGGTTACTCATGGAAACCATCCAACTAATCTTAACGTCCTACATAGAGCATACTAGCAGAAGCAGATTAATAAGTTGCAATAAAAAACCCAACACATAAGCATGAATGTCCACTAATACCAAATAGGAATGTTATACATACACCAGTACAAGCCTTAAGGCCTTACAAAATGGTTCACTTGATATTACATGTTTTACAAACCACGGCACGCAGGCCGGTCATACATGAATAAAGCAGTAAACACTCCAATTAGGCCTTCGAGGGCCGGCTTTGCAATTTGGGCTTTAGCCCACTATTGACCGCTTGGTCCAGCTGCACCTGCAAGCAACAACAAAACCACCGCACGGTGGCAAACAAGGCAACGGTCAGCAATGCTGACCAAATTATAACGATCCCACCCCCAACTCGGGGCGGCGATGCTCCTTCCCTGCATTTTCATTAGCATAAGCGAGCAGTATAACAATATTCATTTCATCACAGGCGTAGGCTCATACGGCCACACACCCCGTGCACTCAGGGCACATTCTCGGTGAGCACAGTCTAAGTCTGCCGACTCACCACCGTCCCTTTGGACGGCCAATCAATGAGCAGTTTGTCTTCCCAGCATGGGTCACGGTAATTAAAACCATAGACCGCCGAAGACACTCATCTATGCCAACGGCTCTAATCCGAACGACATAGAACAGGTACGGTTCCATCTAACCTGTGCTCACAACGCAACGGTAATTTAAACCAGATGCGCCCGCAACGGTAATTTAAACCATATGCGCAGGTCAAACTTCCCCCGAGTCCCTTTTCCATCACAATTCACATAACTCGGCTATGTTCAAGTTGGCTCTCAGGCCACCAAGTTGGCAAGATCACGCATCCGCCCAGTTTTCCGGGTGCACCTTTGGGTTAATCCCCAAGGCTCCCTGTTGCAATCTACCGTGTAGAAAACCCGAAAAACAACCAATATCACGGAGTCTTCTCCGGCATTATGCAATGCAACATCACCGATCCAGACCAACATGTCCGGATAGGCTTCACACATCATGCCTATGTCCGTTCTCGCTTACGGACTCTACACAACGGGGACTTTACATATCTACCCGAAGGAATGCCTCCAACTCACCGCAAACTCGCGAGAGCGGGCTTCCTATGTAAAGAAGGAGAGCTACACATGCTCAAGAAGAGAATCGTTACCCTTGCGTTCTTCTTTGGCGCCATGGAAAAGTAAGCGGATGAAAAGCACCGCACTAGCTTTGCCTCCGAAGATCCGGAGTCGGCTCGAGATTCGGAGCTTCGAAGCTCCTCCAATGGCCGGATCTAGCTCCTTCCTTCCTTGGCTCTCCTCTCTCTCTAAGCTTTAGAAAGATAACCACTCAAGTAAAAGTGAGGGTTTCTAAGGCCCAATCCCGGGTATATCCCATCAGGAACAACCCCCAGCCGTTGGATCACCAATTAAAGAAACGAACGACTTTGATTCGGGACTGAAATGTCCAATCTGGACCGAACACGGCCTGGCACACGCCCGTGTCCAGGGACGTGTGCCTCATTCGCCGTCAAAATCGACGCACCTGGAACAACACACGAGCATCGAACATGCCCGTGTTCGACCTGACACGGCCGTGTTCCACCTGACACGGCAGTGTGGCCGGCCGTGTACCCCCATCGATTTATCCTGAAAATAACCCGAGAACTGCACGGGTTCTAGGACACGCCCGTGTCCTTGCCCGTGTCTACCTCAACACGCCTGGGCTCCAGGCCGTGTACACGGTCTCGACACTCGACACTTCGTCGAGCAAAGTTCGTCGACCTCACGACACGACCTTGGACACGCCCGTGTCCTAGGCCGTGTGCCTTGTCCCGACACATCGTCGAGCAAAATTCGTCGACTCCCCGGGACGAGTGTCGACACGGGTCGACATGCCCTGCGACACGCCTGTGTCGCAGGCCGTGTGCCATATCTCGACACTTTGTCGAGCGCAGAGTGTCGACTTCGCGGGCTGAGTGTCGACACGGGTCGACACGCCCTGCGACACGCCCATGTCGCAGGCCGTGTGCCCTATCTTGACACATCGTCGAGTGAAATACGTCGACCTCTCAACCAACTCGACGACACATGCCTGACACTCCCTGGGACACGCCCGTGTCCCAGGCCGTGTGCCTTCTGCCAGAACACAAAACTGGCCCAAAACGTCACCCGTCGCTCTTTTGAGTTTCGGGGTGTTACAACTCTCCCACTCTTAAAAGAATTTCGTCCACGAAATTATATAAAAGAAAGACATGTACAAAACCAAAATTTGTGCCTGAGCGGAACAACTCCGGATACTCGTCAAGCATAGTCTGCTCTCGTTCCCAAGAGAGCTCCTCACGACCACAATTGTCCTACTGGACCTTGACCATCCTGATCTCTTTATTGCGTAGCCGCTTGACCTCCGAGTCCTCAATCCGCACGGGCTTGACTTTTGTTGTCAACCCACTATCCACTGGCACTTTATCAATCGCGATCACTTGCGTAGGCTCTTGCACTGCCTTCCAAAGCACCGAAATATGGAATACATCATGTAATCCACCAAGCTCCACTGAAAGCTTCAACCTATAGGCTGCTTCACCCACTCGCTCCAGAACCTCAAACGGCCCAAGGTACCTCGGGCTTAGCTTTTTCAATCTCCACACCCGCGAGACACCCTTGAACGGCTTGATCTTTAAGTACACATAGTCTCCCACAATGAACTCCACGTTCCTGTGCTTGACATTATAGTACTTCGCTTGCCGGTCCTGAGCGATAAGCAACCTCTCCCGAATGGTTCTCACCAAAGAAGTAGCATCCCCCACTTCCAATCGCTTATACAACTTTGACTCACCCGTTTCTAACCAAGACAACGGCGTGTGACATTTTCTACCATATAGGGCCTCGAAGGGTGCCATTTGAATACTCGCTTGGTAGCTTTTGTTGTATGTGAACTCCACCAAATAAAGGTGGTCTTCCCATTGCTTCCCAAAATCCAAGATACACATGCGGAGCATGTCTTCCATAGTTCTATTGACCCTCTCGGTCTGCCCATCCGTTTGCGGATGGAAGGCTGTGCTGAATTTCAGCTTTGTTCCCAACATTTGCTGCACAAGCCTCCAATCATTGGATGTGAACCACCCATCTTGGTCACTCACGATGCTGCGGGGCACACCGTGAAGCCATACAATGTTATCCACATAAAGTTTTGCCAACTTCTCCACCGGATCATCCTTCCTATGCAGAATGAAATGCGACACCTTCGATAACCGATCCACGACCACCCAAATGGCGTCATTCCCCTTTTGCGACCTTGGCAAACCGTGCACAAAGTCCATAGAGATGTCGTCGAATTTCCACTCCGGAATAGGCAAGGACTTAAGAAATCCTCCCGGCTTTTGACATTCCGCCTTCACCAAGGCGCAAGTTTGGCACTTCGTCACGTAGAGCGCCACATCTTTCTTCAAACCCGGCAACCAAAACAGTTTCTTCACATCGCAGTACAACTTCGTGCTCCCCGGGTGAATCGAGTACTTGGTATGGTGTGCCTCGTACAACAATTCCACCCGCAAATTACCCACACTTGGGACGCACAGACGACCGTCTTTCCAAAGCAATCCGTCCTCCACAACGAATTGGGAATTTGACCCATCCAGAGCCTCTACCATGAACTGCTTCATATGGGCATCCATATCCAAAGCCTACCAAATCCGATCAGCCAGGTCATATTTGACTTCATTCCAATTCAGAACTGCTTCAGCACTTGATTGCCTATCCACACAAACAATCTCGAACGCCTCCAACTCCCGCACCAACCGCTCATCATGCACCGATAGCCAATTGGCTTGAGCTGGGGCTCGGCGACTCAACGTATCCGCAACCGCATTCCCTTTACCAGGAATGTAGTGGATCTTTAATGTATAGTCTCCCAAGAACTCCATCTATCTACGCTGTCGCATATTCAGATCTTTCTGATCAATCAGATACATCAGGCTCTTATGATCGGTGTAGATATCAATCTTCACACCGTACAAATAGTGTCTCCACAGCTTCAAGGCAAAAATCACGGCAATCCAAACCGCTGCCCGAAGCATCACTGTAAATCTCATAGCCTTCGGTCCCAATCGGCGAACTTAGCACAGGCGTCGTGGTCAACCGACACTTCAACTCCTCAAAAGCTCGCGCGCACTCCGGCGTCCAAACGAACTTCTGCTCCTTCCTCGTCAAAGTAGTGAGAGGTAACGCTATCCGCGAGAAGTTCTCTACGAAGCGCCTATAATAGCCGGCAAGCCCCAGAAAGCTCCGGACTTCTGCTACCGTAGGAAGCTCAGGCCACTCCCATATCGCAACAATCTTCGCCGGATCCACAACAATACCCTCTCCACTCACTATATGACCGAGGAACGCCACTGAGGATAACCAAAACTCGCACTTCGAGAACTTGGCATACAGTTGATTCCTCCTTAGCGTCTCCAAAACTAAATGAAGATGCTTGAAGTGATCTTCCTCACTTTGCGAGTACACCAAAATATCGTCGATGAAGACGATCACAAAATGGTCCAAGTACTCCCTGAAAGTCCTGTTCATCAAATCCATGAACACTGACGGCGCATTAGTCAGCCCAAACTACATGACCGTAAACTCATAATGCCTGTATCTCGTACTAAACGCTGTCTTCGGGATATCCCTCTCCCTTATTCGCAGCTGATAGTACCCAGCCTTGAGATCCAACTTCGAGTACACCGTCGACCCGACTAACTGATCAAAAAGATCATCAATCCGGGGGATCGGGTAGTTGTTCTTCTCCGTCAACTTGTTGAGCTCCCGATAATCAATACATAGCCTCAAGCTTCCGTCCTTCTTCTTAACAAAGAGGACCGGTGCGCTCCAAGGAGAAGAACTTGGGCACACATACCCTTGCTCCAATAACTCTTGTAGTTGAACTTTCATCTCCGCCATTTCTTTAGGATCTAGCCGATAAGGAGATCGTGACATAGGCTTTGCACCTGGCACTAGCTCAATCGTGAAATCTATCTCCCGTTGAGGCGGGGCTCCAGGAAGATCTGCAGGGAACACATCAGGGTATTTCGATACCACTGAAATACAATCCAACGCGGGATTCGGCTTTGCAACCTCCACTAGCGTAAAGAACAGTTCTGCACCGGCACGAACCGCCTTCACCACCTGAAGAGCAGACATCAACGTCTTGCTCGGCCCCTTTAAGCCCGTAAAAGTCGTCTCATGACTTGCTCCCAACTTCACTTCCTTGAGACCGCAATCAATATAGGTCTGCTGCTCCGAGAGCCAGTTCATGCCAAATATAACGTCGAACTCCACCAACGGATGTAACGATGCTTGCAGATCGAACTCCTGATTCCCAATACGAATCCTAACATCGCAGATCCTATCCGTGCGCATCGAACACCCATTGGGCAACAACACATCCAACTTATCGTTCACCATCGAAGAAGGGACTCCGATGCGTGATATAAATCCCTCGGACAAGAAGGAGTGTGAAGCTCCCGTATCGAAGAGTGCTCTTGCCAGATTATCACAAATCAAAACAAATCCTAAACAAGCAGTGGTAAGGTAACATGTGCATAACAAGTATTTAAAGAAATTGACTTGCTATAAATTAAACCGTACCTGTCACCACATTGGCCTGTTTGATGGCCTCCTGTTGGCCAAGATTGTACACCCTTGGTTGGGCCGGAGCATAGTGGGACGCGGTCGACTCCACCGCCTTGCCCTTCTCTTCATAAGTAGCTCCCGGCTTTCTTTCGGACTTGGGATGTCCGCTCCAACAATCACGGGCAAAGTGCCCCGTCTTTCCACAAGTAAAACATGCCCCCGGGGTCCGACTCGTAGTCGCCCCAGAAGTACCAGAAGGAGCTGGACCCGAAGTCTTATGCTTCTTGAAGAATCTTTGATAGCCAGACTTTGAAGTAGTCGGCACTTTGAACCCAAATTTCTTCTCACCAACGTTCTTCTTCGCTTGAACATTCTTCATGTCCTTCTCTAAGGATCGGGCCGTGTTGACCAATGTCAAGAAACCCTGTGTCATCGACCCCGAGAGTAATAACCTCAACTCATCTCTCAAGCCTTCGTAGAATCGATTCGTCCTGCGCTACTCATCCGCGATGGTGGAGCTAGCATATCGACTCAAACGAGTAAACTCATGGAGATATTCATCCACGCTCTTCTCACCCTGAACCAACTTCAGGAACTCGTTCTCCAACGCTATCCTCTGCGCTGAATGGAGGTATCTAGCCAAGAACAATCTCGAGAACTCCTCCATCGAGACATCAACAAGTTGCCTACCTCTCAATAAGTACAGCTCCAATCCTTCCCACCACATTCTCGCTTCACCGTCCAGAAGGAACGTAGCGATGGTGGTCATTTGCCACTCCTCCATCTCCGTTGCTGTCATGACTCTCTTCACCCTGGAGAGCCAGTCTTCAGCTTGAGATGGGGTTCCAAACCCCGAGAATACCTGAGGGTTAAAGCTCATTACATGCTTAAGATGCCTCTTGGTTGCCCTCCTTGGCACCAACGGTTCCACTAACACTTGTTCCACTCTCCTCGGCTCAGCCTCTTGCAGCGGTACCTGCTCCATCACAGGAGCGGGCTGCTGCGTTTGCCTTGCAGGCTGCGCATTAATCATGGCCAACACTGCTTCGGCCACCAATCGTATGGTCTCAGCCAATAGAGGTGTTGAAGGAGCTTCATTAGGTGCACTGCTAGCCTTAGAAACTCGGCGTTCCGACGGCCCAGCACCATTTCTGGTCACCAATAGTGGTACAAAACACTGTTAAGCGACCAAATAAAATTGCAAACAACAATTATAGGAACACGCAGGTTCCTCAAACACGTGTATTTTCATTCCTAAGTGGACATTCATGGGTTCTTTTACTGTTATAACGATGACGCACACACATGTGCTCACCACCCCTTAAAAAGAATTCGTCCACGAATTCATTTTAAGCCCGACCAAAACCAGTAGTCTGATACCAAATTGTAACACCCCCTATCCATCGTATAGCATATAGCAGTATGTCCGACCGGGGCCCGATGCCATATACTATAGACAGACCGGGTGGTTACTCATGGAAACCATCCAACTAATCTTAACGTCCTATGAAAGATATTGTACCTACTCACCTAGAGGGGGAGGGGGTGAATAGGTGACTTAAATCTTTTTAACTTTTTAGGCAGAATTCAGATTATATCACAGAGTTCTAGTTACTTTATCACAGCACACAAGCAGCAATCACAGAATTACACAAGCAACCAGTAGACACACAGATTTATAGTGGTTCCCCAAGATTTGGGTACATCCACTTTACCCCTTCGCCTATCTAGCAGTGTACTAGATTCGACCAAACTCCTCCACTATCTCAGATCCTCAGATCTTACACTCAGAACCCACAACACAGGTTCCTACACCTCAGGCCCAAGGTGCTACAACTCAGCTTCTTCACAAAGCCTACACTCAGCTTCTTCACAAAGCCTATACTCAGCCACCTAGGCCTACACTCAGCCACAACAGGTCTACACTCAGAGATACAAATATCCTACACTCAGGCACACAGGCCCTACACTTAGCCTTTATAATTACAGGCTTACAAACTCAGATCCCTCAGGATCCTACAAGAAAAGATGAATACAAAAATGTAAACTCTACAACTCAGAGAAAATAGAGAAGAGTTTTGAGTTTCTTGATGAGTTCTTGGAAGAACTCAGCTGAGATCAATCTGACTTGGCTTTCTTCAAAGCTTCTTGAATGTAGAACACAAAGATTAATCTCCTCTGCAGTTGATCCTTGATCTCTGCTACTTACGATTCAGAATAAACTCTGAACCCTTCTTCTCAGCCTGGTTCTAATGGCTGTCTTCTTGGATGGATCTCTCTCTCTCCAACTTCTTAGATCTTCACTTGATTCTTCAAGGAATAGCTAGATCTTCTTTGTATATTGATCACTTGAACAACTATTAATCATCTGTTTCTGTAGACAGTATAAGCCTATTTATAGGCCTTCTTCATGGTAACCGGTTGGTCTGGTTCATAACTGATTTCTGACAACTCTGACAGGTGCAGTAGACCGGCTGGAATGGCAGCTGTCAAGTCATCCAGTCAGTTCTTGAAAATTCTGTAACTGTCTAAAAGTGTCGAGACTGTCTGTCTTTAAGTGTCGACAGTTATAGACCAAGTGTCGACACAAGTTGACTGAGTGTCGATACTAGCCTACAAGGTGTCGACACAACTCCTTGTATTGTAGAATTCACTTCTCGACACAGCTTCTTCTTTATGTGTCGACACTGATAATGTGTGTCGACACAACCTCTTGTTCTTCAGAATCTTGCTGAATTCTTGTAAGTGTCGACACAACACCTTTGTGTCGACACATCTTCATGTGTTGAATCTGTTAAGTGTCGACACTTCTTCTTGGTGTCGACACAAGCCTTCAGTGTTGATACTTGCTGAGTGTCGACACTGCTCCATGTGTCGACACATTCTTCTTCTATTGAGACTCTGGCTGAGTGTCGACACATCTCCTAGTGTCGACACTTGTACTTAGAATATATTGTTGAACTTTGCTAAGTGTCTACACAGCTCCTTGTGTGGACACTTTCTTCAAGTGTTGAGTCTTCAGCTGAGTGTCGACACATTCTTTCTTGTGTCGACACTTTATTCAAGTGTAGACTCTTCTACTGTATGTCGACACATTGTTCTGGGTGTCGACACTTTCTTCAAGTGTTGAGTCTTCTGCTGAGTGTCGACAAATCTTTCTTGTGTCGACACTTATACATAGTCTCTGCTGACTTTTGCTGAGTGTCGACACAGCCTCCAAGTGTCGACACTTTCTGATGTAGACACAGTTTCTCTGGGTGTCGACACAACTGCTAAGTGTCGACACTGCTTTACTGGGCTTCTCTTCACTGAGTGTCGACACAGCTCCTTGTGTCGACACTTTCTGTCTGGTGTCGACTCTGTATCCCTGGTGTCGACACAAATACTCCAAGTATCGACACAGCTTGCCTGGGTGTCGACACAAGTCTTCTTAAGTGTCGACACTTTCCCTCTGGGTGTCGACACATGGACTTAGAAACTTTTTCATCTTTCCTACAAATACTTAACCTGCACAAGGTAACTCAAAATACATCAAATACATTTTGATGTATATCATTGAGTTGGGTGAGGCTTCTTCAAATCAGGTACATTAGAAACAATGTACCCAACAATCTCCCCCTATTTGGAGAAGTCATAACCCTTAGTCAATGATATACACCATACAGAATAAAATCATAGTACGATGTAAAGCAGGATTATGTAATCAGGAAAAACATAACATGTATTAAACAAACATGCATACACAGATATCATCACAGAACAATTATGAAATAAATTTAGCATATAACACATTGTTCTAATATCTTGTCATATTCATTTTCCAAAAGTTTACAAAGTGTTTAACAATCAAAAGATTACAACTGTAAACTCAAGAAAATTCTATTCTATTTTTGTTCAGCCTCCTTGATCACTATTACTTTTCCAGATTGTACTTTGGCTTGAATAGGAGCTTCAGCATCTTCAGTTTCAGCAGGCTTTTTCCCTTTCAGCTCCTTCTTCTTTAGCTCTTCAGCTTTAATCTTTTGCCTCTCAAAGTAGTGATAAGGCTTGGGAAAGTACTTGCTAGGCTCCTGGGAAGTAGGAGGTAGCTTTCCCATCTTGGCCTTTCTCCTATATTGGACTATGGCTTCTTGCCTTGTCTCATGTTTCCTCCATTCTAGTTCAGAAAACCATTTATTTTTATCTTGAATATTATCTTTTGCAGCTTTCCATGCAGTTAAGATAATGTTTCTGGAAGTGGGGCTCCACTGCTCAAAGTCTGGTCTTTGTTCAGCTTGCTCTCTGAACCTTTTCTTAGACAGTCTGGCTTCTTGTTCTTTCTGCATAACTTCATGTTCTTTCTGCAAAGCTTCTTGCATAGCCTCATATACTGGCTGAACCACCTTCTCTATGATGACATTTTGCTGTCCCCCAGGTGGGCTATACATTGATTGTATATCAGCTTGAACCATATCAAAATCTGGAGGAGGGTAGATGACTTGAGCCACTTCAGGTTGCTCCCCTCCTAAATATGCAGGATGTATCCCAGATTCTGCAACATTGTCATCATCACATAAAGGAGGATAACCCAGAGTAGCTCTGATAGAATTAGAGATCCACTTAGCATGATCAGAGCTGGCTTTGACTAACACCCTCTCCCCCTTTATGACTTCTCTTTCTATGTGATCTCTTACATCATCTTTCTGAAATCTGACCTGGTTATCCAAATAATTGACTCCATCTTTAAAGAAAGGTTTCAACCTTTGGAGTTTGTCAGTTATCAACTTTTGAGAGTCTTGAATTGCAGTTGTAACAGCAGTTAAGCTCTCTTGCAGTACCTTATCAAAATCTACCTTAGTAGTAGTAGTAGAAGTTGTCAGTCCAACAGCTATTTTCTTCATCTCTATGACAATTGTATTTTGGGAAGCAGTTAAGTTATCATTCATTCTGATCTGATTTTCTAGAACATACCCTTGCTTCAGTGCAATGTCATCTACTTGTGCTTTTATCTTTTCTTGATGAGTTGCTAAATATACTACTGCATTCCCTCCTTTGTGGAAGTAGTCAGTCATCTCCTTCTTATTAAGATTCATTTCAAATCTTATAGACTTAATGTCCTGGGCCAGATCAAACTGTGAAGACTTGTGCCCCTGATCCACATATGTTTCTATGGCTTTTCTGTGCTCATCCAGCTTTATCTGCATAGCAACCATAAGATCACTGTAATCTACAGTTGGAGTTGGCTGTAGTGCAGGCTGTGGTGCTATGGTTTGCAATGCCTTCTTATAACTCTGGCTCATTCTTTTAAAGACTTGAAACTTCTTTTTCTTAGCTCTTGCTGCTTCCTCATCTTCAGATGCTGAGGTGTTGGCTATATCTAACCTCTCCCTTGGTAGCTCCTCAACTTCCTTAGGCTTCTCAGGCTCTTGCCTTGCTGTTTCTTCTAGAATTTGCACTTGCTCCCGCTCAGTTGGAGCATTCTCCCCCTCAGCAGCAGTACTTTCCTTTTCAAGGTCTTCTTGATCCATATTTAGGAAGAGATCTTCCATAGTAAATTCTTGTGGAGAATGGGCAGGAGAAATTCTTGGCTCATCTACCACTGGATCAGATACAACTTGAACTGTAACAGATGTGTCCTCCATGACAATATCTGGGACTTGACTATCAATCTGAGTTTGCTGATTAACATTATTTAAGGAATCAGACAAAACATTATCCTCTATAGGGAAATCTAAAGCATTAAGCTCAGTGATTACCTCAAGGATGATGTGGGTTGCTTGCTCACTCTCAAGAGGAGTTGGCTCTTCTACAACTAGAGGCTCCCCCTGGATTTGATCCTGGTGTATGGAACTAGCCTGAGGTAGCTCCCCCTGCCTCTCTGCAGCATCTTGTTGAGCTGGAGATTTCTCAGCATTTCCTTCTACACCCACATCAGGAGTAAAGACAACTTGCTCTTCACTACCTGAGCTGCTAGATGAATCCTGAGCCACTGGGACAATTTTCTTCTTCTTCTTTTGGGGTGTTACTTTCTCAGGAGTTATTTTCTCAGGGGTTGGCATCTCCTTAGACAAAACCCTGTCCCATCTGGAGAATATCCTCAAGTCTATCTTACTCATATGGTTGATCTTAGTGCCTGCAGCTTGACCCATAACTTCTGGTATACTACCAGCCAAGTATAGACTTATTATTCTACCCAAGTTGGGCTTCTTCATACTCTCCTTGATCTTTTCAAAGATTACTACAGACCAATCATTTTTTAGGCTGAAGATTATCCTGGTCATGAGATTGAACATATGGGAAGATACCCTATCATGCCCTCCAGGCTTACTTAAGATTACTTTGCCAACAATTTCTGATAGAAATTTACCATGGCTATTCATCCCCTTCCTATTGAATACAGATCTAATTTTCATTTTTGCATCCATTTCACACCATGTTAATGCTTCTCTGGTCTTAGAAGCAGTAACCTCATCCTCTTCTTTTGTCCTTGGTAGATTTAGGACTATTCTCAAAACTTTTAGGTGATACCTTCACCTTTTCTCCATGTACCCTGGATTTGATCTTGAATCCAGATTCGTCTACTTGAGCTCCATTCAGAAATTCTAGTACTTCTTTCTTCCAGATTTTAGTTGGCTCAAAAATAAGGAATTCTAACCCTGAGTCTGCAACTAGGGTTATCATTTTCTTGATCTCCTGATCTGCATCCTCAAACGCATGTCGCACCAGTTCGTAGCCTTCATTGATGTTCTCCTCGAGCTTTGGCGCCATTAGGGTTTGAAGAATTTGACTGGAGAGAAGAGAGGTGTCGACACACATGTTTGGTCTCGAAACTTTAGTGAGCGTGTCGACAGACAATAGAGAAATTCTATTTATACCTTTCTAGGTTTGAAGATGAAAATGCGGGTTAACTAACTTAAATTGTGTCGACACTGTTGAAAAAGTGTCGACACTGACTTATAATGTCTCGACACCTATGTGTCGACACAAGTTTAGTCAATAGATTATATGTGTCGACACTTGTCTATGTGTCGACACCACTCAACTCGACATATAGTCGAGACTTTACTTAGATAATTCTGAGTAAACTCTAAGTGTCGACACCGCCTTGGTTGTGTCGACATCTACTTGTCATGTGTCGACACTAATTTTCTGAAGTGTCGACACCAACTTATCATGTGTCGACACTAATTTTCTGAAGTGTCGACACCAACTTCCTAGATGTGTCGACACCTTTTCACTGAAGTGTCGACACCAATTTTCTGTCTCGACACAGACAACTCTGTGTGTCGACACTATTTTACTTAGCCATTTCTATAAACTTATCTTAAGTTTATCATACCTAGTTCAATTTTAAACCTATTGAACTTAGTTTCTTCTAAAGGCTTGGTATACATATCAGCAAGTTGATTTTCAGTATTTACATACTCTAGTGAAATATCTTGTTTTTCTACATGTTCCCTTAGAAAATGATATTTTATTTCAATATGTTTAGTTCTACTATGAGAAACATGATTGTTTGCAATTGATATAACACTAGTAGAATCACAAAAGAGTGGTGTTCTACTTACCTGAAATCCATAATCCTCAAGCTGATGTTGTATCCATAGAAGTTGAGCACATCAACTTCCTGCAGCCACATATTCTGACTCTGCAGTGGAGATAGCCACACTTGTTTGCTTCTTGCTACTCCATGAAATCAGTCTTCCACCTAGGAATTGAGAGGTTCCAGTTGTGTTTTTTTTGTCTTCTTTGCATCCTGCAAAGTCTGCATCTGAATAACATGTTAGTTCAAAATCCCCATTCCTAGGGTACCAAAGGCCTAGATAAGGAGTGCCCTTTAGATATCTCAATATCCTCTTGACTGCTGTCAAATGAGACTCCTTAGGGCATGCTTGATACCTAGCACAGACACATATAACATACATGATATCTGGTCTACTTGCAGTCAAATAGAGTAGAGAACCAACTATCCCTCTATACAAAGTCTCATCTACAGGTTTCCCTGCATCATCTTTGCTAAGAGACATACTTGACCCCATAGGAGTCTTCATGGTACTGGATGAATCCATACCATACTTCCTTATGAGTTCTAGGGTGAACTTAGACTGGCATATGGATAAACTATTCTCAGTCTGTCTAACTTGGAGACCCAAGAAGAACTTAAGCTCCCACATACTACTCATCTCAAACTGTCCTTGCATTAGTTTTGTAAACTTTTTGCAAAGACTACTTTCAGTAGACCCAAATATAATGTCATCTACATATATTTGGACTAGTATTACTTTGCCTCTGGATTCCCTAAGGAATAGAGTCTTGTCTATTTTCCCCCTTGTGAACTTATTCTCAATGAGGAAACTAGACAGGGTTTCATACCAAGCCCTAGGGGCTTGCTTTAACCCATATAAAGCTTTCCTAAGTCTGTAGACATGATTAGGTTGAGTTGAATCAACAAAACCTGATGGCTGTTCCACATAGACTTCTTCCTTTAGATTACCATTAAGAAAGGCTGACTTGACATCCATTTGGTAAACTTTAAATCCTTGAAAGGTTGCATAGGCCAGGAACATCCTTATGGCTTCCAGTCTGGCTACTGGAGCAAAGGTTTGATCAAAATCAATACCTTCTTCCTTCCTATATCCTTTAGCAACCAATCTTGCTTTGTTCTTAATGATGACTCCATGATCATCCATCTTGTTCCTAAAGATCCACTTTGTCCCAATTATGTTGTGGTCTTTTAGTTTAGGAACAAGCTCCCAGACCTTGCATCTCTTGAATTGATTCAGCTCTTCTTGCATTGCCTCAATCCAATGTGGGTCTAGGATGGCTTCTTCAAACTTCTTTGGTTCAACTTGGGATAGAAAACTGGAGTAGATTGCTGCACTCAGATTTCTGCTCCTTGTTTGTACCCCTTGTCTTGGATCACCAATGATTTGTTCTGCTGGATGATCTCTTAGGTGCCTATTAGTTGGAGGCATCCTTGCTTCAGGTTGAACTTTTTTAACTTCTTCATCTTGCTGTACTCCTTGGACTTCATCTGCATTAGGTACATGTAGTACTCCCCCTAGACAGCAGCCACTATCTTCTACTTGCTGTCTTGCAATAGGTTCTTCTTCTATAGTGAGCTTGTCCATCTTCTTTGTTATACCTGTGGAGCTGCATACACTACTAGATAACTCATTGTTAATAAGTCTAGTTTCATCAAATACTACATGTACAGATTCTTCTACAACTTGTGTAGACAAGTTGTAGACTCTATAAGCCTTACTGTTGTTGCTGTACCCAACAAAAATTCCCTCTTGGGACTTGGCAGCAAATTTAGTTAAGTAAGACTTTCCATTGTTAAGTATAAAGCACTTACAACCAAAGATCCTAAAGTAGGATAGATTTGGTTTTCTGCCTTTCATAAGCTCATAGGGGGTCTTGTTGTGACTTTTAGTAATGGTAGCCCTATTAATAACATGGCATGCAGTATTAACTGCTTCAGCCCAGAAATATTTTGGTAGTGATGTATCACTTAATAGGGTCCTACCAGCCTCAATCAAAGTTCTATTCTTCCTCTCAGCAATGCCATTTTACTGAGGTGTTCTTGGTGAAGAAAACTCTTGAAATATCCCAAATTCTTCACATAGTTTTGTCATACTATCAGACTGAAATTCAGTACCATGGTCACTTCTTATTTTGACCACTGTACTAGCTAGTTCATTCTGAATTTGTTTGACAAAGCTATAGAAGACACTAGTTGTTTCAGATTTCTGTCTAAGGAAGAACACCCAGGAAAACCTTGAGTAGTCATCTACAACTACAAAGGTATATACCTTCCTACCTAGGCTGTGAACTGGCATAGGACCAAAGAGATCCATATGCAAGAGGTATAAACACCTCACAACATCTTTGATTTCAATGCTACTAAAGGTGGATCTAGTCTGCTTGCCCTTTTGACAAGCTGAGCATATTCCATCTTTAATACACTTAACTTGATGACCATTCCTCACTAACTCTTTACTAAAGAGTTGGCCTATTGTCTTGTAGTTTAGATGGGCTAGCCTCTTGTGCCATTTGACACAATGAGAGACTGTCTCATCAGCTACAAGACACACTGGAGAACCATTGTTCTCAACCATTGTCTAGGCAGTAGACATTCCTTTTTCTATAACCAGTCAAAATGATCTCTTGATCATTTGACCTCCTGATATGACAACCATCTTTCACAAATGAGATGTCATATCCTACATCACTCAATTGACTTATACTAATAAGGTTATGTTTCAAACCTTTAACATAGGCCACTTGAGTAATAGTAATATGAGAGCTAGAAATGTTACCAAAACACTTGATGATCCCTTTTTCAGAACCACCAAAGGTGACTTTTGGACCATACTTTATAAGTGTGTAGTCCTTTAGCAATCCCCTTGTTCCAGTCATATGTCTGGAACATCCACTGTCCAAGTACCATATTGGGGCATGACCACTTGGACTCACCTGCAAATCAGATTAGTGAACCTTAGAACCCAAACAATTCTTGGGTCCTTGGTACTGGTTAGTTTGCTTCCTAACAAAGCTACCTGCAGGTTTTCCAACAGGCAGTTTGCTACTCACTTTGGCACTTGCATTGTGCCAACAGTCTATGGCAAAGTGGCCTACTTTGCTACAGCACCAACACTCAAACCTATTGTACCTTTGCTTAGGTATATTCTTAGCTGTTTTATCTACAGCTGGCTTATTGAGAGCTGGGGCTTTGCCCTTGGACTTGGACTGAACAGTCCTAGCTGGTTTAGTAAACCCCAGTCCAGCTTTACCTTTTTGATGAACAAATTCATCAATTAAGGGTAGAACTGACTTAGGTTTAGAAAACCTAGCAACTAAATCTCTCTCCTTCTGAAGACTAATCTCCAGACTTTTGATTTGATCATTCTTAAATGATATAGTCCCCATCTGAATCACAGTTATGTGCTTCAGTCTGGCTATCTCATTAAGTTTTTGATCAAACATCTTCTCATAATCATTTGCAGCCATTTTGAGACTTGCAATCTCCTTAGCTTGACTCTTGGCCAAGGATTTGCATTTCTTAAATGCTTGCAACAGAACTTTATATTCATCTATCAACTAATGAATATCCTCTTCAGACTCAGATGCACTCTCATCACTTGATGATGATGAATCTGATTCTGAACTAGCACAAGAAATTGAACTTAAAGAACAATTTTGTACCTTACTAGGTCCTGGCTGCTCCAGGATTTTATCACTTTCTGTCAATGCCATCAGTCCTTGACACTGACTGTCCTCTTGTTCATGTATAGAGTTCATGATCTGAATGAACTCTTCTTCTTCCTCAGCAAACAGTACTATGTATGCTTCAGCATCTGACTCAGTTTCTGATGAAGAAATGTCTGACAGACTCTTATTCTTTTTGGCAACAAAAGATCTTTCCTTCTTGCCCTTGAATGGAGTCTTTTTCTTATCATTAGACTCCTTTCTTTTCTCTGGACAGTCTGCAATAACATGTCCTTGTCTATTACAGCAATAGCAAATAATTTTTGATAGAGTTGCTTTGCTAGACTTGATCTTTTTCCTGTCTTTCTTTGAAGACTTTTTATTCTGATAATAGTCTTCTTTACCCTGTGAAGTAGATGGCTTTGTCCTCCACTGTTTCTTCTTTAAGAACTTCTGAAAATGTCTTGTAAAGGCAGCAAAGTCCTCATCACTTTCACTGCTTTCAGACTTTCTGCTTGCTGACTCATCTGACTCAGTTTCAGCTACTTTTGGAGGTGGAGTTGGTGACTTACTTCTGTACTTTCTGGGGGCTTCTGTTTTAAATGCCACTGTCCTTTCCTTATGTTCACTTCTTGTAGTCTTCTCCTCTTTTTTCCTCACCATCAACTGCATTTCATAGGATAACAATTTTCCAAACAGTGTTGGTGGAGGAATTTCTGCTAACTTTGCCATTTCCCTAATGGCACAGATCTTGGTGTCCCAATCTTTTGTTAGGGACCTTAGAAATTTATCATTGAGCTCATAATTACTGAACTCTCTGTCATAGGACATTAGCTCATTCACAATCCTATAGAACTTCTTATAGCATTCAGTTATGCTATCAGCCCTACCTTGCCTAAAGCTTTCATATTCTTGGTTGAGCAAAGATTTTCTGTCTTACCTCACTTCTTCAGGACCCTCCATGTACACAATAAGAGTATCCCACATCTCCTTAGCAGTCTTACAGTGTATCAAATTCTGAAAGGTAGCATCATCTATAGCACTCACAATGATGTTCTGAGCCCTCTTGTCCATTGTGGCTAGAACTATCTCATCCTTTGTCATTTTAGAGAAATCCTTAGGTGTTCTCTGATTTGCATCTAAGACTGAAACCTTCATGGGCATATATGGCCCTTCTTTCACTGTGATATATATCCTAGGGTCTGAGGCTTCCATAAACAGTCTCATCCTTTCCTTCCAGATGCCAAAGATCTCTTTTCTGCAAATAGGTAGCTTCATGGATCCCAATTCCTTATGATTCTCAGTGGAACCCATGGTTCTTGAGTTTCTTGATTCTGTAATTTTACTTACACTGAATCTGCCAACAGGATCTACTCAGACAGTTATGTCCTTTTTTGAGAAACCTGGCTCTGATACCACTTGAAAGATATTGTACCTACTCACCTAGAGGGGGGGGGGGTGAATAGGTGACTTAAATCTTTTTAACTTTTTAGGCAGAATTCAGATTATATCACAGAGTTCTAGTTACTTTATCACAGCACACAAGCATCAATCACAGAATTACACAAGCAACCAGTAGACACACAGATTTATAGTGGTTCCCCAAGGTTTGGGTACATCCATTTTCCCCCTTCGCCTATCTATTAGTGTACTAGATTCGGCCAAACTCCTCCACTATCTCAGATCCTCAGATCTTACACTCAGAACCCATAACACATGTTCCTACACTTCAGGCCCAAGGCCCTACAACTCAGCTTCTTCACAAAGCCTACACTCAGCTTCTTCACAAAGCCTACACTCAGCAACCTAGGCCTACACTCAGCCTCAACAGGCCTACACTCAGAGATACAAATCTCCTACACTCAGGCACACAAGCCCTACACTCAGCCTTTATAATTATAGACTTACAAACTCAGATCCCTAAGGATCCTACAAGAAAAGATGAATACAAAAATGTAAACTCTACAACTCAGAGAAAAGAGAGGAGTTGTGAGTGTTGGAACACCCTATTACTAATTTGGGTCAGGATCACTATGTCTCTAGGAAACAAATGCTTGACCTCCTGTATAGCTCAATAGGTCACTTAGAATTGAGTCTAAGGGTTAGAAGTCTAGGTTTGGAAGCTGCCCTGAAGACCAGGATTTTTTGTTTGGATACCAAGTCATATCGTCGAGCTCAGCACGACGATTCATCGAACTCCGATCGACGATCTTCTAGCTCAACTTCGACAGATAGTCGAACTCCATTCGACGATCACTAAGCTCAACTTCATCATATCGTCGAACTCCATTCGACGATCGGTGAGATCAGGTCGACGATCTTGACTCAGCATTGGATTTCTATCTCTGAGCTCAGTTCGACGATCCTTGAGCTCAGATCGACGATATTTT
This sequence comes from Platanthera guangdongensis, assembly GCA_039583875.1. Lineage (NCBI taxonomy): Eukaryota > Viridiplantae > Streptophyta > Magnoliopsida > Asparagales > Orchidaceae > Platanthera > Platanthera guangdongensis. The sequence goes on from CM077156.1 coordinate 181,050,178, forward strand.
GCTGCTGTATTAGTCCATATCGCTGAGCTCAGTTCAACGATAGCAGAACTCAGTTCGACGTTTTCAGATAACTTCAAGGATATTTCTAGATTCAAATTCAAATCAGTTAAGGAGTTATTCTGCAATTAATTCTGAAGATTTCCTAGCCGTTTTCATTCATTTCTGGACCAAGTTTCAAGGGATTTTCAAGGAATATTTCTATGGACTTTCCTCCAGAAGAGATTTTGCAATTAAGGATGCAATTAATGCAGGCCAACGGCTATTCTTCTCAGAGAATGTTTTGTTCAGTACCAGAGAATAAAAGATAATAATTTTTTTGAATCAAAAAGACAGATTACAGAGATACACAAACACACACAAACAGACATCAGTAATCTTCAACAAAATATTCTGTCTCAAAGAATTCTCAAGAACACTCATCCAAGGAGATCAAACTTTTCAAAAATCTTCAGATCTCTCTAGTTTTCAAGTGTTCAAGGACAACATATTTCAAGACTCCAGACATTCAACATTTCAGATGTTGTTGGAATCATCTTTTGCTGGAGCTCAACTTTTGAAGGTCTATCACCCTACAACAAAGCTTCTTTTCCTGAAGATCTCAAGGATTCAGGGGGAGCTTTGACATCAACAATCCACATAGTCTTCTCAGTTGTTTGAGAAAGAGAAGACTTCCATCACTCTCTCACCCCCTCTCTGTAAAGGGTTTCTCAAACTCCCTTCAAAAGTTTGAGCTTGGTTTTTGAGCACCTTGTGAAAAGCTCATTGGTGGCAAGACACCTGATCAAAAAATCTGATTTGGTTTTTGAGCACATTATCAAAAGCTCATTGGTGTCCAGGACACCTGATCAACTCATCCTGTAGTGGATTCCTACCTAGGGTGGTAGAAGAGTGGATGTACCCAAGTTTAGGGGAACCACTATATTTCCTTGTATCTTCTGGTTTTGCTTGTCTCTATTTTTGTTTCTGGCCTTGATTATTTTGTGATTAGCTTTTGTATAGTTTAGTTCTGTGATTAGATTTTTAACTACTTCCCTGCTCACTCATATTACAACAATTGTTGTAAAAAGTTTCAAAGCACCATATACTCTATTCACCCCCCTCTAGAGTATATCAGATCTAGCTGCACTTTCAATTAGTATCAGAGCCAGGTTGGTTAAACATACTATACCTGATTGGTTGTACAGGCTAACACCTGAACCCTAAGATCCCAAGTTAGATCTGTTTTTCTTTTGTATTTTATTATTAGATTTTGTTTTCACAAATCATGGCCCAAAACAAAGATTATGCTAGCACCAGACCTCCAGTGTGCAATCTATCCAAGTTTGCACTTTGGAAAGCAAGGATCAGACTGTACATGAATTCTATTGAGGAAGATATTTTTAACTCTGTTTTGACAGTGTGTCCAAGACCCCTAGAGAACATAAGTACAAATGTTGTTCCACCTCCATCAGGAACAGATGCTGATATCAAGAGATGGAAGGTAGCTGATGCCAAGGCTATGAACATCTTGGCCCAGACAATGTCTGATGACATATTTCAAAAGGTGGCTGAATGCAATTCAGCAAAGGAAATTTGGGACAAATTCTCAGAAATAGTCTCAGGCTCAGTTGATGAGAGAAAGGATAGGAGATCCCACCTCATATCTCAATATGAGAATTTCAAGAAGGGAGAAACTGAGTCAGTGGGAGATATGTACAACAGACTCAGTCTAATTGTTAGTGAACTCAGGACATTGGATAAAGAGATTTCACTAACTGAACTCAATGACAAGATTCTAATGTGCTTCCCTAGCACTTGGGATTCAAGAATCTGGCCAATTAAGGATGCCAGAAGTCTGAATGAGATCACCACTGAAGCTCTATTGGGTAAGCTCAAATCTTATGAGCTACTAATCAAGAATAGAGAAGAAGAACAGAAGGCTGCCTCACCAGCCACAAGAAAAGAGAAGACCATAGCCTTCAAGGCAACTGAAGATTAGCCTGAAGACAAAGTCACAGGTAATGAAGAACTGCTCAGTCTGTTGGCCAAAAGATTTTATAAGATGGCCAGAAAGGACTTCAGAAGGATATCATACAAGGAACATGATAAGCCAAGGTATGACAAGTCCATTAATAATAATAAAGACATTATTTGCTTTGGTTGCAGGAAAACAGGGCACATAGTTCCTGACTATCCAGAGAACAAAAACAAGGACAGAAGGGACAGGAAAGAAAGAAGAAAGGAGAAAGACTCCAAGAGGAATGGCAATGGTAAACCCTCATCAAGCAAAAATAAACATACAAGAAAGGGGTTTGTTGCTGAATCCTGGAGTGAGACTGAAGAAGAGTCAGAAGCATCATCCAGCTCCAGTGATGATGAAGATGATGCAGAAGAGAAAGAGTTCTGCATGATGGCAATCAATGCCTCACAGCACAATTCAGAAGAAGAGGAGTCAGAGTCAGATTCAGAGACTCAACCTGAAGAAGATCAGGTAATCAGCTCTTTTGATTTTAGTTCAGAGGACTTTAAATCTGAATTTAAAGCATTGTGTTTAGACCTGCTAAAGTCTGAGAAAGAAATTATCTCTCTCAGAAATCATCTATCTGAACATAATACTTTAAAGTCAGAAAACCTCAAACTCTCTCAAGAGTTGGAGTGCTGTAGGGAGCAGATAGCTTCACTGAAAAGTGATCTGTCTGAGGCCAAGAAGCTTGAAGAATCCCTTAATGGGAGAAGCATCAAGCTGATGGACATCACAAGCACAGTGAATTCCAGACTCAATAGTACACTGGGCTTGGGTTCTTCATCCAGCCAACCCATAGTTCTAACAACTCCAATCAAATTCATTTCTGATAAAGGAAAGGGAGTTGTAGAGGTTGCTAGGAAAAATTCTGATCTGCCCCAGAAAACTAAGTCCCAGCAGAAATCGTCGAACGGAGCTCGACGATCACCAAACGGAGATCGACGATCGCCGAACGCAGATCGACGATCTAAGGCAAAATCGACAAACGCAGGTCGACGATCTCAAGTACCTAATCTCAGCCATAGTCGACCGTCGAACGGAGCTCGACGATCTGACCCAAGATCGTCGAACGCAGCTGATAGTCGAACAGAGGTCAGAGCTCTGGAAAATTTTTCAAGGGCAAATCAAAATCCAATCCTAAGGGTCCTTCATCCCAAATCTTTAACCCTTATACTGAATGGATTATACCTCCAAGGAGATATCATCCTGAAGGATATAAGAGTCAACCTGGGATGTCTTTCATTTCAGAATTTAAAGGTTATCAACCTAGGCCCAAGGTAAACTGGGTCAAAAACAAATGAATTATCTTATGTGCAGGTGAAGACCTATCCAACATCTAACCAGCAATTGAACTTGGATAGTGGGTGCTCTAAGCACATGACAGGGAACAAGGACGACCTCACTTTCTTTAGAGCCAAGCTTGGACCCAAAGTTATCTTTGGTGATTCAAACTTTGGACAGACTAAAGGATATGGTGCAGTCCAGATTGGATCAGTAACTTTCAAGAAGGTAGCTTATGTGGAAGGACTGAAGCACAACTTAATAAGCATCAGTCAGCTGTGTGATGAAGGCTACCAGGTGACCTTCAGCAAAGCCTTATGCAAAATCAAGTCAGAAGACAACACAACTGTGTTGACAGGTAAAAGGAAAGGTAACATCTATCTAGTAGATTTTCTTTCAACTGATGTAGATATTTGCTTGTTTAATTCTGTCTGTAGACCAAATATTTTATGGCATAAGAGACTAGGACACCTAAACCTTAGAACTATTGCTAGGCTATCCAAGGACAACCTTGTTAGAGGACTACCTTCTGGCCCCTACAAGAAGGAAGGACTCTGCAGGGCTTGTCAATTAGGCAAGCAAACTAAAAACAGCTTTAAGTCACTTAATAAGAGTGATTCACCTAGGATATTGTATCTGTTACACATGGATCTTTTTGGACCCATCACAGTACAAAGCCTAGGAGGGAAATCCTACACTTTAGTAGTTGTAGATGACTTCTCTAGATTCACTTGGGTGTTCTTTCTAAGGAAGAAGTCTGATAACTTTAAGTGTCTGACAGAGTTTCTCAAATGTATACAGATTGAGTTCAATACTCACATTGTCATGATCAGAAGTGATCATGGGATAGAGTTTGATTCTCTTCTTATGCAAGAGTTCTGTCAGAGTGAAGGGATCAGGCATACTTTCTCAGCTCCTAGAACTCCTCAACAAAATGAGGTAGCTGAAAGGAAAAATAGAACCCTTATTGAATCTGCCACTACATTGTTGTCAGATGCTCACCTTCCTCTATCCTTTTGGGCAGAGGCAGTGAACACCTCCAAATATGTGCTGAATAGAAGTTTGATACATAAACTGAAGGGAAAGACTCTCTATGAATTACTCAAAGGGAAGAAACCTAAAGTTGATTATTTTAGAGTCTTTGGTTGTATTTGCTACATACATAACAATGACAAGAAATATTTAGCAAAATTTCAAGCTAAAGCTGATGAAGGAGTGTTTCTGGGATACTCCATGATCAGCAAGGCTTGTATGGTCTATAATAAATCATCTTTAAAAATTGAGGAATCTGTTCATATATCATTTGATGAATCTAACATGTCTTTCAAGGAGAAGATTTCTTCTACCATAGAACCTTTGCAGGAATATTCTCTAGTTGAAGACTTGAACAAGTTACAGGTTACTCAAGGGGATGAAAGCAGTGAAGATGAAGAAACTCCTCAACATATTGAAGAACAACTTGAAGAGCCAGTTGTTGTACCACAAGAGGAAACAACAACACTGGTTGGTGAACAATTAACACCCCCTGTTGATTTAGTAACATCAAGAGACCATCCAATTTCCCAAATAATTGGAGACATCTCAGCTGGTGTGCAAACCAGAAATCAAGTCAACCAAAACCTGTTGCACACCTGCTTCCTATCTCAAATTGAACCTCAGTCCATTCAAGATGCAGAGCAAGATCCACACTGGATCATTGCAATGCAAGAGGAGTTGCATCAATTTGAAAGAAACAAAGTATGGGAACTAGTGCCAAAGCCTAAGGATCACTCCATTGTTGGAACAAAGTGGGTATTCAGAAACAAACTGGATGATCAAGGAGTAATTATAAGGAGCAAGGCAAGGCTAGTTGCTCAGGGATATTCTCAAGAAGAAGGAAGACTACGACCAGACCTTTGCACCAGTTGCAAGATTAGAAGCCATCAGAATATTTTTAGCCTATACAGCACATAAAGGCTTCAAGGTATATCAGATGGATGTCAAAAGTGCATTTCTAAATGGAGACATCAAAGAGGAAGTATATGTCAGACAACCTCCAGGTTTTATCTCTCCAACTTATCCTGATTATGTTTTTAGATTGAACAAAGCATTATATGGTCTCAAGCAAGATCCTAGAGCATGGTATGAGACCCTAGCACGCTTTCTCTTGGAAAATGGTTTTATAAGGGGTAGAGTAGACCAAACTCTTTTCATTAGAACCCATAAGTCTCATACCCTACTAGTACAAATTTATGTAGACGATATTATTTTTGGTTCTACTGACTCCAAATTGTGCAGAAGGTTTTCCAACCTAATGTATTCTAAATTTGAGATGAGTAGCATGGGTGAGCTATCCTTCTTCCTAGGATTGCAAGTCAAACAACATGCTGAAGGCATCTTCATTTCTCAAACCAAGTGTGCAAATGAATTGGTTAAGAAATTTGGTATGTCTGAAGCATCTTGTATGAAAACACCCATGCCTACTAATGCTGTATTGGATGCTGATGAACATGGGAAACCTGTTGATCAGACAACATATAAAGCAATGATTGACTCTTTACTATACCTTACAGCTAGTAGACCAGATATAATTTTTGCTACATATATATGTGCTAGGTTCCAAGTAAGCCCTAGAGAGTCACACCTAACACTAGTAAAGAGGATTCTCAGGTATGTTAAAAGTTGTCCAAATCTAGGTCTCTGGTATCCAAAAGATTCAGCATTTGATTTAACTGGATTCTCTGATGCTGACTATGCTGGATGCAGAATTGACAGAAAAAGCACCAGTGGAACTTGTCAGTTCCTTGGTGACAGACTTGTCTCTTGGTTTTGTAAGAAACCAACATCTGTGTCAACTTCAACTGCTGAAGCTGAATATATGGCTGCAGGCAGTTGCTGTTCACAAATCTTGTGGATTCAAAACCAACTCCTAGACTATGGCTACAACTTAGAGAAGTCTAAAATCTTTTGTGATAACACCAGTGCTATCTCTATAGCTCAAAATCCAGTCCTCCATAGTAGGACAAAACACATAGAGATTAGACATCATTTCTTAAGGGATAATGTTGAAAAGAATAAAATTGAACTACAATATATCCCAACTGATTTACAAAGGGGAGATATTTTCACCAAGCCATTGAATGAAAAGAAACACACCTTCTTCCTAAATCAGTTAGGAATGTTAGATGGAGGAAGTCTTAAATAATATCCAAGATTTTGAAAGCTTAAAAATTGACCAAGACTAGGCAAACATCCTGATTTTTCTTAGTGTCTAGAGTTTTTCTGATCTCTGAACTGCGCTCGATGATTTGCCCCAAGATCGTCGAACGGAGATCGACGATTTCCAAAATCGTCGACCTGAGTTCAGCGTCTCTTAGATAGTATGAACTATCTCTTCCGGTCAACGATCGTCGAATGACGCTCGACGATTATGTTCTTTGAACGATCGTCGAACAGAGCTAGACGCTCTCCAATATCGTCGAACGGAGATCGACGATGTTGAAGACTCTTCAGATTCCTTTAGAAGCCTCGATCGTCGAACTGAGTTCAACGATCTTTCCAATTCTGCGTCGAACCCTAATATAAAATTCATTTTTCGCCGTCGTTCACCTTTGCGCTTTCGATTTCTCTGCAAGAATTTTCTTTCCCTCCAAACAATTTTGCACTTGGTCGTTTTGTTTGTTGAATTTTTGCAGGTACCCATGGCTGTGTCTGTTGCTGTTCTTGCCGCCATGAAGTTTGATGCTGGCTTCGACATCGACATGGAATCCTTCAGCACAACCGACTAGGTCTTTCAAGATATTTTGGGGTTATTCAAAGAGCAGAACCTGACAGCAATTATGACCACAAGGATCAAGCTTGCATCTGATGAGATCAAGGAATGGGTCTACACTGCCCACAATAAGACAACTCCACCATTGTTGGGTCAATATCTGGCACACAGGTACCTCTAACCCCAGCAATTTTATCAGAGGTTTTTGAGTTGAGAAATGGTGAAGATACTGCTGACCTGTCTGGAGAAGAGTATTCTGACCTGCTTGCCAGAATGGGTCACTCTGAGGCTAACCCTAGCAAGCTCTTGAAAAAGCACCTATCTGTGGAATACAGATTCATGGCAGATGTAGTTGGGAAAGTGCTACTGGCCAAGCACTCTTCCCATGATACAATCTCTAGGTATCAACTCTGCCTTATGGGAGCCCTTGTAGACAGAAAAAATTTGAATTGGGGAGAAGTCTTATTTAACCTTATCAAGAAGAAAATCAACAAAAGTTTTGTCAACTTTGGAAGGGTTATTGGGGTGTTTCTGCAGCACAGGTGCCCTGCTTTGCTGGTCTCCTCTAGAATCCATATCAATGCTTCCAAGAGACTGTCTTGTGCCCTCTTTGGAAAATGGGACAGACAAATCAGCAAGCCCAGCAGGCCCTCCTCCAGCACTCCTTCAGGCACAAGGACTCTCAGAGTCACTTCTCCATAGGTCTCTGCCCCTGCAGATAACCTGCATGCTGTTGCCTCTCCTCCTCCTCCTCCAATTCCATCTCTTCCCATACCACCTACCATTCAAACTCCATCCACCACCATCATCTTCAGTCCCTCTTCAACATCTACAACATCTTCAGTACCTATTCTACCAACACCAGAAGACCACTTCCATCCATTATTCTCCTACCCTCAAGCAGATGCCACTTCATCACCCTCCCATCCATCCTTCACCCTCATTGATGATTCCTTTATGGATGACTCTCCATCCTCTCCTCCTGAGCTACCCTCATCCTACACTTCCTATCAAGACCTTCTACAACAAATCATTGACCAACCCACATTCACCCCATCTATTTCCATCCCACTGTCCTCCATATCCACCTTACCCACACCTCAGCCATCTCTTCCCCCCTTCACCAGCTCTCCACTACCATCACCAATAGCTGCTCCTCTATCTTTTACCTCTGCTCCAGTCACCCTTGAGCAAGTGGACATCCCAGCCCTTGCTGACATGTTGTATGAACTGCTAGCCCCTAGGCTATCTCTTCTTTTGGAGACCACCTTGGCTCCATTACACCTGTCAGTGGCAGCTCTCTCTGCCAGGCTCTCATCTCTATTCCCTCAGGCAGCCCCTACAGCAGTGTGCCTTGATCCAGCCTTGTCTGAATCTAGGTAGGGGGAGATGCCCTATGAAGTGAGTCTTCCTGCTGCTGCTGTTTCTGTGAGCCTGTCTGCTACTGCTGCTGTTATTGCTGCTTCTTTAGCTCCTGTTCTTGCTCCTGCTGCTGTGTCTTAAGATCTCATTCCTCCTGCTGCAGTCTTTGCAATAGACCTCAGGTCTTTGCTATCAAACTTTGATCAGTTTTATTTCAGCTGTCTGCCAGAGCCAGTTGCTGTCCAGCCTCCAGAGGATCTATCCAACTCACTTGTGCCATTTTCTTGCTGTAACCCAAACATCATCACCTCTTTTGTTCACTCAGTATATGCTGTTGCTTCTTCTGATGAAAGCATTGTTGTTGCTGTTGATGTTGTTGCCTCTACTGCAGCTGACATTTCTGTTATTGCTGTTGAGCCAATTTCCAAGGAAATTCTTATGTCAGAGGCACCTGAGTTTGAGCCTTCTGCGGTTTCTGATGATTTCTCTACTATTGATGTTGCTGTTAGTGAGACTGTTATTGCTGCTGTCACCTCTCCAGAGCCTATAGTTGTTGTTGCTGTTGTTACTGCTTCTACTCCAATTGCAACACCTTCAATATCTACTGCTGTCACTGCTGTTACTACTTCAACACCTGCTGCTACACCTATGTTGCCTCATCTGCTTCTATACAGCTCAAGAAGGATCTGATGAAGAAAATAGATGCCCTGTATGATGACCAGAGTTCTGAAAGTGATGAGTTCAGAACAGACTCTGATGACTCTTCTGCTACCATTGCCAGGAAAAGAAAGGCAAGGAGCAAAGCCATGAAGAGAGTACCTCCTGCCAAGGTCAAAGACAACAATGATATTCCATACTACATTCTTCATGACTGCCCTATCACTGAGCACTGGATGCAGTACTCTAAGAATCAGCTGAAGGAAATGAAAAAGAAGAGAAAATATGAAAAGGGTTCCTCACAATTCCAACACTCTTATCCTCCTCCACCACCTTCTCCTGATGCAGTTGCAGGTGGAAGCTCTGCAGCTCAACCCCATGCCAGAGGTCAGGCCTCCTATCAGCCTCATGCTAGATCCTATAATAGGGGAAGCCAATCCAGGGGTTCTCAATCCAGGAGAGGAGGATACAGAGGAAATCAAAGAGATCTCCAAGTCTACTCCAAAGGATACTCAAGGCAACATCCATATTCTAGGGGAGGACAAATTTCAACTGATACCACATCTGGTACTTTTCCCTATAAGCTGAAAGAAACTGTGTCATCCAGGCCTCCTCAAGACAATCCCTCTAACAGATATGAGCCCCCAGTACCTTTTGAGGACCCTGAGAACAATCCAGCTGCTTGGACTGCAAGATTAAAAGAACTAGCTGCACTGGATCAGATCAAAAAGGCTAGAGAGCAAGGAAAAGATTCCTCCAACATCTCAACAATGTCTGAACAGAGAAAAAAAGAGCTAGAAAGATATGCATCAAGCAAGTTCTTTGATTCTGACAGTTATATGGAATTGCATCCTGAAGCTGTAGTTCCCAGGCCTAAACAGCAAACATCTTTAGGTGCAGCAGATGATACCAGATCAAAGAAAGAAGCCCTTAATCCTAACAGAGAAATCAAACTTGTTAAGGGGAAGGAAAAGAAATGACAATGTAAGGTGACATTCTCTGTGATTTCTATTTACTATCTGGGATGTTATATATCTCTGTGGTTCTGCAATGTCTAGCTTGTTGCTTTTCTGTTTTGCTGCTTGTATGTTATTTAAATTTTTCCAAAGTTTGTAAATAGTAATCCTAACCCAAATAGGGGGAGATTGTTGGAACACCCTATTACTAATTTGGGTCAGGATCACTATGTCTCTAGGAAACAAATGCTTGACCTCCTATATAGCTCAATAGGTCAATTAGAATTGAGTCTAAGGGTTAGAAGTCTAGGTTTGGAAGCTGCCCTGAAGACCAGGATTTTCTGTTTGGAGACCAAGTCATATCGTCGAGCTCAGCACGACGATTCTTCGAACTCCGATCGAAGATCGTCTAGCTCAACTTTGACAGATCGTCGAACTCCATTCGACGATCGCTGAGCTCAACTTCATCATATCGTCGAACTCCATTCGATGATCGGTGAGCTCAGGTCGACGATCTTGACTCAGCATTGGATTTCTATCTCTGAGCTCAGTTCGACGATCCTTGAGCTCAGATCGACGATATTTTGCTGCTGTATTAGTCCATATCGCTGAGCTCAGTTGAACGATAGCAGAGCTCAGTTCGACATTTTCAGATAACTTCAAGGATGTTTCTAGATTCAAATTCAAATCAGTTAAGGAGTTATTCTGCAATTAATTCTGAAGATTTTCTAGCCGTTTTCATTCATTTCTGGACCAAGTTTTAAGTATTTTCAAGGAATATTTCTATGGAAGAAGAGATATTAAGGATCTATGCAGGCCAACGGACTTTCAGAGAATGTTTTGTTCTCAGAGAATAAAAGATAAGAATTTTTTTGAATCAAAAGAGATACAGAGATACACAGAAACATACAGACAGACATGTAATCTTCAACAATTAAGGAACACTCATCCAAGGAGCATCTCTCTATTAAGTGTTGCCAACATATTTCAGACTCCAGATATTCCATTTCACGGCTGGAATCATCTTTTCTGGAGCACTTTTGAGGCCTATCACCCTACAGCAAAGCTTTTTTTTTTCAAGGTTCAGGGGGAGCTTTGACATCAACAATCCACATAGTCTTCCAGTTGTTGAGAAAGAGAAGACTTCCATCACTCTCTCACCCCTCTCTGTAAAGGGTTTAACTCCCTTAAAAGTTTAGCTTGGTTTTTAACCTTGTCAAAAGCTCATTTGGCAAGACACCTGATCAAAAAATCTGATTTTTGAGACCTTATCAAATTGGTGCCCAAGACACCTGTTCAACTATCCTGCTGGATTCCTACCTAGGGTGGTAGAAGAGGGATACCCAAGTTAGGGGAACCACTATATTTCCTTATGTCTTCTGGTTTTGATTGTCTCTATTTTTGTTTCTGGCCTTGATTATTTTGTGATTAGCTTTTGTATAGTTTAGTTCTGTGATTAGATTTTTAACTGCTTCCCTGCTCACTCATATTACAACAATTATTGTAAAAAGTTTCAAAGCACCATATACTCTATTCACCCTCCTCTAGAGTATATCAGATCTAGCTGCACTTGTAGTGAGTTTCTTGATGAGTTCTTGGATGAACTCAGCTAAGATCAATCTGACTTGGCTTTCTTCAAAGCTTCTTGAATGTAGAACACAATAAGATTAATCTCCTCTGCAGTTGATCCTTGATCTCTACTACTTAAGATTCAGAATAAACTCTGAACACTTCTTCTCAGCCTGGTTCCAATGGCTGTCTTCTTGGATGGAGCTCTCTCTCTCCAACTTCTTAGATCTTCACTTGATTCTTCAAGTAATATCTAGATCTTCTTTGTATATTGATCACTTGAACAACTATTAATCATCTGTTTCTGTAGACAGTATAAGCCTATTTATAGGCCTTCTTCATGGTAACCGGCTGGTCCGGTTCATAACTGATTTCTGACAACTCTGACAGGTGCAGTAGACCGGCTGGAATGGCAGCTGTCAAGTCATCCAGTCAGTTCTTGAAAATTCTGTAACTGTCTGAAAGTGTCGAGACTGTTTGTCTTTAAGTGTCGACACTTATAGACCAAGTGTCGACACAAGTTGACTGAGTGTCGACACTAGCCGACAAGGTGTCGACACAACTCCTTGTGTTGTAGAATTCACTTCTCAACACAGCTTCTTCTTCATGTGTCGACACTGATAATGTGTGTCGACACAACCTCTTGTTCTTCAGAATCTTGCTGAATTCTTGTAAGTGTCGACAAAACACCTTTGTGTCGACACATCTTCATGTGTTGAATCTGTTAAGTGTCGACACTTCTTCTTGGTGTCGACACAAGCCTTCATTGTTGATACTTGCTGAGTGTCGACACTGCTCCATGTGTCGACACATTCTTCTTCTATTGAGACTCTGGCTGAGTGTCGACACATCTCCTAGTGTCGACACTTGTACTTAGAATATATTGTTGAACTTTGCTAAGTGTCGACATAGCTCCTTGTGTCGACACTTTCTTCAAGTGTTGAGTCTTCAGCTGAGTGTCGACACATTCTTTCTTGTGTCGACACTTTCTTCATGTGTTGACTCTTCTGCTGTGTATCGACACATTGTTCTGGATGTCGACGCTTTCTTCAAGTGTTGAGTCTTCTGCTGAGTGTCGATACATCTTTCTTGTGTCGACACTTATACATAGTCTCTGCTGACTTTTGCTGAGTGTCGACACAGCCTCCAAGTGTCGACACTTTCTGATGTAGACACAGTTTCTCTGGGTGTCGACACAACTGCTAAGTGTCGACACTGCTTTACTGGGCTTCTCTTCACTGAGTGTCGACACAGCTCCTTGTGTCGACACTTTCTGTCTGGTGTCGACTCTGTATCCCTGGTGTCGACACAAATACTCCAAGTGTCGACACTGCTTGCCTGGGTATCGACACAAGTCTTCTTAAGTGTCGACACTTTCCCTCTGGGTGTCGACACATGGACTTAGAAACTTTTTCATCTTTCCTACAAATACTTAACCTGCACAAGGTAACACAAAATACATCAAATACATTTTGATGTATATCATTGAGTTGGGTGAGGCTTCTTCAAATCAGGTACATTAGAAACAATGTACCCAACATCCTACACAGAGCATACTAGTGAAAGCAGATTAATAAGTTGCAATAAAGAACACAACACATAAGCATGAATGTCCACTAATACCAAATAGGAATGTTATACATACACCAGTACAAGCCTTAAGGCCTTACAAAATGGTTCACTTGATATTACATGTTTTACAAACCACGGCGCGCAGGCCGGTCATACATGAATAAAGCAGTAAACACTCCAATTAGGCCTTCGAGGGCCGGTTTTGCAATTTGGGCTTTAGCCCGCTATTGACCGCTTGGTCCAGCTGCACCTGCAAGCAACAACAAAACCACCGCACGGTGGCAAACAAGGCAATGGTCAACAATACTGACCAAATTATAACGATCCCGCCCCCAACTCGGGGCGGCAATGCTCCTTCCCTGCATTTTCATTAGCATAAGCGAGCAGTATAACAATATTCATTTCATCACAGGTGTATGCTCATACGGCCACACACCCCGTGCACTTAGGGCACATTCTCGGTGAACACAGTCTAAGTCTGTCGACTCACCACTGTCCCTTTGGACGGCCAATCAATGAGCAGTTTGTCTTCCCGGCATGGGTCACGGTAATTAAAACCATAGACCGCCGAAGACTCTCATTTATGCCAACGGCTCTAATCCGAATGACATAGAACGGGTACGGTTCCATCTAACCCGTGCTCACAACACAACGGTAATTTAAAACATATGCACCCGCAACAGTAATTTAAACCATATGCGCAGGTCAAACGTCCCCCGAGTCCCGTTTCCATCACAATTCACACAACCCGGTTATGTTCAAGTTGGCTCTCAGTCCACCATGTTGGCAAGATCACGCATCCGCCCAGTTTTCCGGGTGCACTTTTGGGTAAATCCCCAAGGCTCCCTGTTGCAATCTACCGTGTAGAAAACCCGAAAAACAACCAATAACACAGAGTCTTCTCCGGCATTATGCAATGCAACATCACCGATCCAGACCAAAATGTCCAGATAGGCTTCACACATCATTCCTATGTTCGTTCTCGCTTACAGACTCTACACAACGGGGACTTTACATATCTACCCGAAGAAATGCCTCCAACTCACCGCAAACTCGCGAGAGCGGGCTTCCTATGCAAAGAAGGAGAGCTACACATGCTCAAGAAGAGAATCGTTACCCTTGTATTATTCTTTGGCGCCATGGAAAAGCAAGCGGATGAAAAGCACCACACTAGCTTTACCTCCGTGGAGCCGGAGTCGGCTCGAGATTCGGAGCTTCGAAGCTCCTCCAATGGCCGGATCTATCTCTTTCCTTCCTTGGCTCTCCTCTCTCTCTCTAAGCTTTAGAAAGATAACCACTCAAGTAAAAGTGAGGGTTTCTAAGGCCCAATCCTGGGTATATCCCATCAGTAACAACCCCCAGCCGTTGGATCACCAATTAAAGAAACGAACGACTTTGATTTGGGACTGAAATGTCCAATCTGGACCGAACACGGCCTGGCACACGCCCGTGTCCAGGGCCGTGTGCCTCATTTGCCGTCAAAATCGACGCGCCTGGAACAACACACGAGCATCGAACACGCCCGTGTTCGACCAGACACGCCCGTGTTCCACCTGACACGCCCGTGTGGCCGGCCGTGTACCCCCATCGATTTATCCCGAAAATAACCCGAGAACTGCACGGGTTCTAGGACACGCCCGTGTCCTTGCCCGTGTCCACCTCAACACGCTTGGGCTCCAGGCCGTGTACACGGTCTCGACACTCGACACTTCGTCGAGCGAAGTTCGTCGACCTCACGACACGGTCCTGGACAAGCCCGTGTCCTAGGCCGTGTGCCTTGTCTCGACACATCGTCGAGCAAAATTCGTCGACTCCCCGGGACGAGTGTCGACACAGGTCGACACGCCCTGCGATACGCCCGTGTCGCAGGCCGTGTGCCATGCCTCGACACTTCGTCGAGCGCAGAGTGTCGACTTCGCGGGCTGAGTGTCGACACGGGTCGACACGCCCTGCGACACGCCCGTATCGCAGGTCGTGTGCCATGTCTCGACACATCGTCGAGTGAAATTAATCGACCTCTCGACCAACTGGACGACACAAGCCTGACACGCCCTGGGACACGCCCGTGTCCCAGGCCGTGTGCCTCCTGCCAGAACACAAAACTGGCCCAAAATGTCACTCGTCGCTCTTTTGAGTTTCGGTGCGTTACAGCAAGGGCCTCTCCAATGGATGGATACATTCTCCCTCATCAGTTTTGAGGAGTTTAATAATCATAGCCAGCCACCAAAGTGGCTAAATTTAATTTCTCCCATAAGGAAGAGAGAGAAAGAGGGGAGAGAAAGCCATTAATGGCCATAAGAGATCAAGGGCCCCTCCCATCACCTCCATTTGTTGGATTCATCTTACCTGGATAATTAAGATGAGACTAACAGCCATAATCAGCCCTAAATGGCCGAGTTCAGTGAACCCATGGGTGGCCAAAATTTTCACCTTCATGGCCAATAATGGCCATTAGTGCTACACCCTTCCTCTCTCCCATTTAGCCCTCTTAAAAGCATCCATGTACTCAGAGGAGGCGTTTCCACACTTTACCTGAAGGACTCATGCACCTTGGTAGTGCTTTTGCAGAACACCGCAAGCTCCACCACCGACCATGGCGCACCACCCCCACACTCGCCGGCAAGCCCGGTTAAAGGTCCTCCTCTACTTCTCTCTTCGTGGATTAGATCTTTTAATCCTTTAGGAGATAAATCGGGCTCAATTGAGCAGGATTGGGTGAGAGAAATTTCAAAAATTTCATGGTTTTTCAACCACTCGGGTTTGCCGAAATCCGCCCCTCCGGCGTCCGTGCCGCCGCCCGGCGATAGCCCCCACCTCAACGAAGGTGGTGGTGGTGGTGGCCGGCCAGGGAGGTGGTTGGATGGCCGTGAAAAAGGCTTGCAAGTTACTTCAGGTTCGAGCAATCCCAGCTCTTGGGTGGAGGAAGAAGATGACCAGGAGGCGTTGGATCTGCTTCAAGATTCGTGATGGATCTTATAGATTTATTTTGATTTTTTTGTATTTTTTCTCCTATTTACTGGACTTTTTTTAATTAAATATTAAAAATAATTAGGTCCCCCTACATGAAATATTACCAACATGAACATTGTAGCCCAGGAAGTCTAGTTTAATTTAAAATTGATTTGAACCAATTTGGGTAAGTGGTTTGACCACAGCACCCATTTTGGTGAGTACTATACCTAGGCTAAACCAGAGACTATTTTGAGTTCCCCCATTGATCCAGATATCCAAATGAGTTGAAATTTTGGATGAGGGTCATTATTACAAGTACCTAGAACATATACCAAATTCGAAATTTTTGGAAAATATTTTCCTAATTTAGAAATTTAATAAATAATATAGGAATTATTTAAAGGTCTAATTACCTCTAAACCCTCCCAAATTTTGGTGAGTGGTCCTTAGGGTCTTCATAAGGCTCGAGTTAAAAGTTTATCTCATTTGGAGATGGTATAAGTTGAAATCATGCAAACCCTAGCTTTGCCATAATAAGGCTATTTAGGTCAAATAGTGCGCTTTGGGTTTGAGTGGCCAAATCACCTCAACAGAGGCTGAAATTGGGGCCACTGACTTGGCATGGCTTGTAAAACCTTCCCATGGAAGATGTGGTGGATTGGGGCGAGTTTGCCCTTGGACCCAAGACCAAACCCTAAGGATGGTCTTTGGTGCCTTGTGAATGGCATGTGGTTAAAAGACCTTGTATGGACTTGAAACGTTGTAAAGAGGGTACTGGGATAGCTAAAACCCTACGGTAAAACTCTTTTTGGATTTGGAAATAGGTAGGATCCACAAAACTCTAACCCTAGTTTAGGGCACAAAATTTGTAGTGATAGAATAGGTGACTAAACTCATAGAATAAAGATGAAACTTGGGTAGTGTAGTTTTAGGGTTAGTATGAACCTCTGGAAATTTAATTGGGAACTTTGGATCAATAGTCTTAGTACTTCCTTTGTAATGCATGAGTTAGCCCTACTTAATCATTTGCTTATCGTGAACTCATTGTCTATTGGAAAGTCATAAAAATTTGGTAGAAGAAGTTTTAGACTATTATGCTCATGTATGAATTTTATTAGAATTTTTGAATACTTGATTATAGTACCTACTTCACAAACTCATTAGCTTGGAAACATGTTCAATATTTTATATAGAGCTCATTATATGTTTAGAAATCATGAAACTCAGTCAATAATGATTCTAGGTCAATATGATCTGTTGGAGATTTTTGTTATAATTTTTAAATGAATAATTTCTATACTTAGTGCATAAAATTGTCAATATGAACATTGGATCAAAATTAATTTTAGAGCTCTTTATTAATTTATAAATTATTAAACTTGTCCTGGAGTATTTATATGTCCTTATAATCATCCTTGAATTTTCTCAGAATTTTTGGAAGTATTTTTGCTGTACTTGTCTCTTAAAATGTTTTATTGTAGGATATACTCAAAATTAGAATTGGAGGCCTAAACCTTGCTAAAAAATTGGGAGACTTTGAATTTTATGTTAGATAGTCATATTGTATTTATCATAAATATTGTGGAGCATTTGCTTGTCTGATAGTGGTACTTCATGTTCAAACTTAGGGTTTTTAGATTACTAGAATAATTAAATAAATTACCAGATAAATTAGAAAAATTATGAACTTCTGGATTTAGGCTAAAAAGGTCATGATAGATCTCCATGTTTTATTATCGGGATACTGGATGAATATTATGAGTACCTCTCGTTTTACTCATCATATAGCTTAGGATGGTCTGCATTTA
This sequence comes from Platanthera guangdongensis, assembly GCA_039583875.1. Classification (NCBI taxonomy): domain Eukaryota; kingdom Viridiplantae; phylum Streptophyta; class Magnoliopsida; order Asparagales; family Orchidaceae; genus Platanthera; species Platanthera guangdongensis. Next base: position 181,068,088 of record CM077156.1, read on the forward strand.
GTAAAACTGCAGAAACTATATTGAAATGTGAATTTGGGCCCATGAGTTGGGGTTCGATGCTTGCTAGTTTGGATGAATAAAAAAAGGAGTTCATCAGTGGAAGGTAGGATGATTAGAGTGTTGGTTTAGCTAGTGTTAAGTGGTGTTCGGGATCGACAAAAGATCGTCTTTTCTGTGGGGAGGAAGCGTCAAATACTCTAGGGTTAGATCCAGTACAACAAGTAAGGGTTTGGGAAATTTTATAGCAACTAATAATAGTACGTGCCTTGTGAAAGGTAGCTTTGAGCGTAATCTCATCGTAGTTCCTAGTGCCTTCGAGAGCCCTTCACGGGGAATACCTTGGGCAGTCCTTGTCTAACCTAAACAATAAGAATAAAATATTACAAGAGCAACTAGTATAACTAGGGTTGCACATTCACATACCCTCGGTAGCTCGGGAGGATGATTATATTGTTTTGATTGCCATCTGGGCGGTTCATTCGGAAGGTAGATGCACGGACGGACAGTCCGGGGAGCCAGTGGCTCAAAAGGTTTTGGATACAAAATAAGGTGGTGGGTCTTCGATATTGGACGGTCGTTCACACCTACATCGATACGTTGACTCGGTGGTGTGGGACACTTAGCCAAAGAAAGTCTGGTGGATATGGCCAGCATTAGTACGCAGATACTCTAGGTTGTGTTCTTCTAGGGGCGTACGGGAGGGCTAGGCCTGGTAGTGTGGATATCCGCCTAGGAGTGGGGGGCCTGACCCACTGTCTCCGTTTGCCACTACAGAGGTTCCTAGTAGTGGAGCTAGCTGCCTAAATAGGGGAAACTAAAGGTCTGTGTGCATAGAGTCGTTTGCGTGGGCTGTACTTGCATGAATCATGGCATAGTATACTTGCATACAACCGACACCCCAACGTATAAATTGGTATGAGACTTTTTATACGGTGGGAGCCTTGCCTAAGACCCCTTAACTTATATGTTTGTATGGACATTCATATAAGTTAAGTTTACTTACTTCTTACCCTTTCTTTCTTACATATGCTGCTTACTCTACTTGCTTACTCTACTTGCTTACCTTACTGCATACTATTATAGAACTGCTAGACTAGTGACACTGTCACATGCCACTTTGTACTCTCGACCTTTATAGCTTCCCTTTCCTCCTCCCCGCTCGGTGCCTAGGAGCCATGGGGGGAGGGGTATGGGATGATAGGGCTTAGTCTTTATGACTAATGGTTTTCGTACCATAATATTACAGGGACTCCGGATGGGAGACAGGGACCAGCAACATAGGGACCAGCACCACCGGAGTACGGTGCGCATAGATGTGGGCCAGTCTAGTACCAGAGCACCAGCGACCAGCTCTGTGAGTGATAATCTTTTTATAGCTTCCGCGAGAGATTGTAGCGAGCATCTGATGTACCGGGCTTAAGCCATTTTTATTTCCAGTTTTGTTATTTTTCAGTGCTCTCTATTATATATGGACTCGATGTGATTTCATTTACAGATATTACATGTGATGGTGGACTTAGTTTTATTGAAACTATGTTATGTTTCTTTCTCTTTGGTGATCAAAAAGGCCTGCAGAATCGGCGTTTGTAGTGGTGGCTTTCCCGAGTGTCGGGGCCACCGCAAAATGGCAGTTCTAGGCATAAGACCCCGGGGTTTTAAAAAAAGAAAAATAAAGGGGTCTTATAAGTGGTATCAAAGTGAAACCTCGTTCGCAAGAGAAGTAGTCCACAAAAACCTTAAGCTACCCCCGCGCGAGCTTAGTTTGCGGACAAACTAGCAGCGGAAGCAGTGGTGGGCCCATTAGGGAAATCACATGTAGAAGTCCATTTTTCTCCTCCTTTTATTCCATTGGAAAACACTTCTCCTCTCGGTCTTTAGGAAGAGGATTCGCAAGGTAACGACACTTCTCCTCTTGGTCTTTAGGATGTGTGCATGGCATCTGTTTCATTCTTGCTTACTTTCATGCATTTAGGCACCGGATCTCTCAAATGAGAGGGGTATGGATCGCCATGGTTCAAAAGGATTCATCGGGTCGATTGTGTTTGTCCTCGACATGATGATGCATTAGAAATCTGCTCCGCTAGTGGATTAGGCTTTGTGGGTGAAGCCGAAGTCGCGACCGTTAGTCCGACTCGGTGATGTTGCATAACGAGCCTTAAGGATTTTGCTAGAAATCCGTTTGCAGCAAGATGTTGTTTGTGATATTTGTCCCCCCTTATTTTCGTGCGAGAATGAATAGTAGATTAGGGTGGGAAAGGCTATGTTTGTGGATTGATGTGCAAAGGCGTGACTTTGTCGTCGACTGGCTAACTCGTGACGTGCAGGTCATGTGTGAAGAGTGTCCCGATGAGACAATTCCCCTTCTGAGAAACTGACGAGAATGTCAATCTTTTGACAAGCTCGGGAGATGAATCCCATGAGCGGGTAGGGTCAAGCAAGGGTTCTTAGCATCGGTTTGTTTGTATGACAGAATCCTGACGTGAGAAGTCAGATCTTGCAGGCTGTTGAAGTATTAGACCGGGCGGCTTGCGGTCTTGTCTGGCGGTTTGTTGACCGAGCGGTCTGGCGGTCTCCTCTGGTGCTTGGAGACCGGGCGGTCTGTCGGACTCTCAGTGCGGCCTGTTCTTATCCTACTGGAGGTGCCGTGCGGTTAACCCATCTGACTAACCGCGCTGCCTGTGCGGTCTCCTTTATTTCTAGTCGCTCTCCCTGTAAATGTTTAGTCCCACATTGTTTGTTTATACTCTCTCATATCTCCTCCATTCTTTATAAGGGAGGCCATACCTTTGTAAATGATATCTTTTTTGGATAATAAAATTTCAATTATTCAAAAGTCTATCCGTTTGTTCTTTCTTATTCTCTACTTTTTACATGGTATCAGAGCACACGGTCGTTTCCTCCTGATTGTGTGTGCTCTCTGATTCTCGCGGCTTGTTTTCCGCTTTCCGCGATCTGTCTCGCGGCTTGCCTTCTCTTCTGTTCGCGCGACTTGTTTCTGTCTGCTGCACTGTTCGCGCGGCTTGCTTCTCCTTGGTTCTCTTCTCCTGCTGCTCTTCGTCGCCGCGGCATGTTTCGTTGTCACCGCGCTCTTGGTTCTTTCTTGCCTCTCCGACTTCCTAGTCGTTGCGGCCTGTTTCTGTTCGCCCGGTTTGCGACTTGTTGTGGTCGCTGCTTCTTGCCTCCTCTTCTCTTCTGTTCGCTCGGCCTTTTCAGTCCGCGCGACCTCTTCCCCGCTGTACCTTTGACTGCTTTCTAGCCGCTTGTGTTCGCGCGGCTTCTTCCTTTTCTATCCGCTGCGGTTTCTTGCTGTGTTCTATGACTACTTCCGGTCTCACCACTACTCCTGCAGCTCCTTCTCCTCCTCCTCCTTCAGGCAACCTTGACACCCTTTCTAAGCTTGTAGGCTCCAACTATCCCGATTGGAGCATTTCTTTCACTTTTCTCCTTCGTTCTCAACGCAAGCGTCATCACCTCACCGATGACCCTCCTCCTCGTACCTCTCCTGAGTTTGATGACTGGGATGCGAGTGATGCTCTTGTCCGCACTTGGCCGGCCAACAGCCTTTCTGATGAGTGCCTTCCTGTCATTCGCCATGATGAGACGGTCAAGGCCGCCTGGCTTCACCTTGCTGCGCTCTATTCGAAGGGGGGCCAGACGTCCCGCATTTATACTCTCTATGTGGACCTCTTCGCCCGCCCTTCTATGTCTCCTGCCGCGGCTTATCAGCAGGTTCAGGTTCTTGGTGCTGAAATCCTCCAGAATCGTCCCTTCTCCGCGGACTTGGCCGAACAGCACAAACACTTCCAGGAACTCCTGGTTGTTTGTTACCTTCTTCGTCTTCCCGATTCTTATGATATGATCCGCCAGCAGATCTTGGGTGAGGCGGAATCTCCTACTTTGGATGCCACTGCGGCTCGCATTACCGCTGTTACTTCACTTCTCCAGCGGCCTCTGTTGGCCTCCCCCCCTTCCCAGGACTCCTTTGCTCACCAGGCTCAGAGGGGGGGCCCTAGTGGCCGCGGCCACTCCGGCGGACGGAGTTCATCCCGGTTCCTCTGCTCTCACTGTGGTCGTACCAGCCATTCTGTTGACCGCTGCTGGCAGAAACATCCTCATCTTCGCCCTTCCAGTGATGCTCCTTCTTCGACCTCCGTCTCTTCTCGGCCATCTGCCTCTGTGGCCACGACGTCAGGTAGTGCCCACGTCGTTACCCAAGGTAAATGGCTAATTGACTTAGGTGCTACAAATCATATGACGGGCAACCCTCATTGCTTCTCCCGTCTTGAGACACATGATCGCTTACCCCCGGTTCGTGTGGCGGATGGTTCCCCGTCCCCGGTTCATGGGACGGGCATGGTTTAACTCACCCCATCGCTTTGATTGGAGGACACCCTCTACGTCCCGAAGTTCCCGTGCAATTTATTATCAGTTACTACTTTATGCCTGCAACTTCAGTGCTCCGTCTTATTCACTCCCACTACTTGTTCTTTTTAGGACCCGAGGACCCAGCGGACGATTGCTACTGGGACTGAGAGCGGCGGCCTCTACTTCCTCGACGATGTTTCTGCTCTGTCCGCCTACTCCTCCTCCACAGATCTTCTTCAGTGGCACCTTCGCCTTGAACATCCTCCTCCTCGGATTCTTCGCCAGCTTCTGCCCCACTTACCTCCTACCAGTTCTCCGCCCAACTGTGATGCGTGTCTGCTTGGCAAACATCATCGCTCCTCCTTCCCACCAAAGCAAGGTCGTGGCTCCTCTCGCCCCTTTGATCTTATTCATTCTGATGTATGGGGTCCTGCTCCTACCCTCACTGTTGGTCGGGGTAGTTCCTATTTTGTCACTTTTATAGATGATTTTTCTCGCTATACCTGGGTGTATCTGTTAAAAGATCGCTCTGAACTCTTTTCTGTTTGGCAATCATTTTATTTTATGATTCAGACTCAATTTGCTCTTTCTATTAAAGTTTTATGTTCTGATAATGCCAAGGAATATCTGAGTCATGAGTTCTCCTCTTTCTTTCACCAACATGGCCTGCTTCATCAAACACTTGTTTTTACACCTCCCAGCAGAATGGGGTGGCGGAGCGTAAAAACTGTCACCTGCTTGATGTTGCTCGTACTCTCATGACGCAGATGCACGTCCCTCGCTCCTACTGGGGCTACGCTGTGCTCCTCGCATGCTACCTCATCAATCGCCTTCCATCCACCGTTCTCCACGGCCAGACCCCCTTCTCCATTCTCTACCCCCACAAGGCACCTTTTCCTCTCCCTCTCTGTGTCTTTGGCTGTAAGGCCTTTGTTCACGCTCCCTCCGCTACCTGCGACAAGGTTTCCCCCCGTTCCACCAAGTGTGTCTTTTTGGGGTACTCTACCACTCAAAAAGGCTATTGCTGCTTTGACCCCCTTCTCCGCAAGCAGTTTGTCTCCGCGGATGTGACTTTTTTCGAGAATGCTTCCTATTTCTCTCCTACATCTCCTCTTCCTTCTGATATCTCCGTTCCATCCACGCCTCTCGGCGTATTCCCACCTCCGTCTCTTCCTCCACCGACTTCCTCCCAATCTGTCTCCCCACCCACCCCTCCACCCTCCTCTCCGCCGCCGTCTCTCTCTAGTCCCGGGCCAGCCTTCTCTGCCACGGACGCTCCCGTCGACCTGGATCTCCCCATTGCTCTTCGCAAAGGGGTGCGGGCGTGTACTCAACACCCGCTTGCGGCAGTTGTTTCCTATGATCGGCTTTCTCCTTCTCGCAGGTGTTTTGCCTTGGCTATCTCTGCTACTTCTACTCCCCGCACCTACCAGGAGGCTCTTGCTCTCCATCATTGGAAGTCTACCATGGTATAAGGAGATGGACTACTCTTACTGAACGGGGTACCTGGACCCTTGTTCCTCCTCCCGTGGGCACTGATGTGGTTGGCTGTCGCTGGGTCTTCGTTGTGAAATTTCGCCCCGACGGCACTGTGGATCGCTACAAGGCCCGGCTGGTGGCCAAGGGCTTCACTCAGACTTACGACATTGATTACTTTGATACCTTTTCTCCTGTTGCTCGCCTCAGCACCATCCGGGTTCTCCTTTCTATGGCTGTTAACCGGGATTGGGCTATTTCCCAGCTTGATATGAAGAATGCCTTTCTCTATGGTGATCTTCAGGAGGACGTCTACATGGAGCAACCTCCTGGGTATGTTGCTCAGGGGGAGACACGCGTATGTCATTTGAAGAAGGCCATTTATGGCCTAAAGCAGAGCCCTCGGGCATGGTTCGACAAATTCAGTGGTATTGTGGCTACTATCGGCTTTAGAAGGAGTTCGGCCGATCACACCTTATTCATTCGCAAAACGGCCTCGGGACTGGTGGTTTTGGCAGTATATGTGGATGATATTCTTCTTACTGGTGATGACCGAGATGGGGTGGACTTGACGAAGAAGCACCTCCGTCAGCACTTGGTCACGAAGGATATGGGCTCCCCGAAATACTTTTTGGGGATAGAAATCTCTCGGAAACCTGACTCGTTGGTTCTCTCCCAATGGAAGTATGCCCTTGATCTTCTACAAGAAGCAGGACTGACAGGTGCCAAACCGGCTCGGTTTCCTATGGCTATTGGAGAAGACAAAACGTGGACGGATGACTCGCCTCTTCTATCTGATGTCACAAGGTACAGACATTTGGTGGGCAAACTCATCTATCTCACGGTGACTAGACCCGACATCGCCTATGCTGTAGGCAAGGTCAGTCAGTTTATGCAAGCTCCCAGGGAGTGCCATCTTCAGTCTGTCCTGAAGATTTTAGAGTATATAAAAGCAGCACCAGGAAAAGGGTTACTCTTTCAGAAGAATGGTCATCTGAGGGTTAAGGCCTACTCAGATTCAAGTTACGCGGATGACAAAGGCGATCGTAAGTCCACATCAGGTTTTTGTACCTTTGTTGGAGGTAATCTTGTGAGTTGGAAGAGCAAGAAACAGTCCGTTGTCTCCAGATCCAGTGCAGAAGCAGAATACCGGAGTATGGCGTCAACCACGTATGAGTTAAAATGGTTGCGGGCTCTCATGCTTGACCTGGGCGAGGTATATGACTATCCTCTCCCTATGTTCTATGACAACAAGGCCGCTATATACATATCCAGGAATCCGGTCTTCCATGAGAGAACAAAGCACATAGAGGTGGACGGTCACTTCATTCGGGAAGAGATTTTGAAGAAGCAGATTTGTACTCCATTTGTCACGTCTGACAAGGAATTGGCAGATATCTTCACCAAGCCGGTCTCTACTTCCTTCTTCCACATTTGTGACAAGCTGGGCATGATTGATATCTATGCTCCAGCTTGAGGGGGAGTGTTGAAGTATTAGACCGGGCGGCCTTGCGGTCGTGTCTGGCGGTTTGTTGACCGAGCGGTCTGGCGGTCTCCTCTGGTGCTTGGAGATCGGGCGGTCTGTCGGACTCTCAGTGCGGCCTGTTCTTATCCTGCTGGAGGTGCCGTGCGGTTAACCCATCTGACTAACCGCACTGCCTGTGCGGTCTCCTTTATTTCTAGCTGCTCTCCCTGTAAATGTTTAGTCCCACATTGTTTGTTTATACTCTCTCATATCTCCTCCATTCTATATAAGGGAGGCCATACCTTTGTAAATGATATCTTTTTTGGATAATAAAATTTCAATTATTCAAAAGTCTATCCGTTTGTTCTTTCTTATTCGCTACTTTTCACACAGGCAAACCCAGGTTTTGAGACCCATGAGCGGGTGGGGCCTAGACAATAATTCCATGTGGCGTCTTGAATGTCGTTAGTGGAAAATTGAAGTGCCTGTGTGATGTGATGTGATGATGCGTGATGATATGTTAGATTCATGCACTATATGGTGCCTTGGGTGAAACCCAAGTTTGCATACATGCTGTATTGTAGGCCCCCCTTTTATTAAATGTTCAACCTAGAAAGGTGTTTGATGTTTATGACATCCCAACTTGTTTCTTTACTCTCTATGTAAATATACATTTGCATACGAAGTGCTGACCTGCAGGGTGATGGAATCCCCCGGGGTCCGCTAGGGATGGACGGGAGGAGATGTTTTAGTTACGCTGTTGAGGTCAACCTTTGCTGACCCATGTTAGAACAATTTTTATAGGGCAATATGCACATGGTGGATCAAGCTCGCCAGCCAAAAAGGACAAGTCTCATGAAGTGTTCTCCTTTGTTGTACTTTTTAGTTGCTGAATGTTTATGCTTAATACATTGTAAACTGGCTTGCATGCCGAGGTTGCTTAGGAGTGCTAAAGCACATTGCTCTACTTTTGGTTGTTTCAGTTTTGGACAATTGTATGTATAAGGTTGTAAGGCTGCTTCATACTCTTATGTTAGTGGATAATTTATAGTTGTTTTGTGCTTCCGCTGTCTTGTTTCTGAGTTTTGAGTTTGGTAGTTTTTAATATCATCTTATAATGCTAAAGCTGTGGAGTATGTATATTGTGAGGTCCCGACCAGACCCATATTATATGCACATTACAGGGGAGGCGTTACATCAACGACCAGAAGGAATATCCTCATATAGAGAAACCATAAAAGGCTTTATACCCTCATCACCGTAGATAACCGTAACAGCCTTCCTCTTTCGATCACGAGCTGGAGAAGTCTCGGCTGTCTGCACTGAATCCGAAGAGATCCCGCACCTCAGCAAACATTTTTCCTCTATAAATGAGGAAATGCTAAAAGGGCGATTGGCCAACTCATGGGGCTCCGTGAATTTGAGCATCGGGGAAAACTCCCACTCTCTCCCCTTCTGACGACGACAACAGTTCGGCAGCGCATTCCACAATTCCGGCAAGTCCCAGGAATTTCTAACATAGCCAAACAAAGTATTCACGTGACGACGGTCCATCCGGGTCTCGAAATCAAGCCATTTTTTGTTGTTAAAAATCTCAACACGGCCACCACCATCAACGCGAACATCACAATAGATTCTAAAGCAGTCCAAGGAGAACCTTGAACTGTGCTCTTTGAAGAATGCGACCAGTCCTACCAAGCACTCCATCCCGAATGGAGTAAACTTAGACATTAGAAATCCACTAAACTTCAGAATATCGATCACCTATTCGCACGGTGGAAGTCGAAAGCCCGACCTCAGAGTAATCTCGCAAATCGTGTTGGGTATTGAATCCACATTTACTCAGATTTGGTGAAGTCACCCTTGAAATAAGATGAATTAAGTTGTATTTGATATTTTGTTTGAGTTATGTGCTTGCAGGATTATATTCCCAAGTGTAGACCAATGTCAGTCTACAATGGGTCACCAAACATAGGACCATACAATGTAATTCCTCATTGTGTGATCTATGGTGTTGACTCATGCGTAGCCTCTCTATAGGAATACACTTCATTTTCAAACACTAGGACTGATTGGAGAAAGAATTGTTGCTGAATTTATTGAAGAAGAGAAAAATCAGTTGAAGAAATTTTTGCTAAGTATTTTACTCGAGTAGTTACTGATATACTCGAGTGAAACACTTAGTTAATACTCAAGTTAGTCTATCTGTACTCGAGTAAGGGAATTAGCTCTCGAGTAGTCAAATTATAGCTCTCGAGTAGCCAAGTCAATTACTCGAGTAAATCATCTCTTATTCTCGAGTTAATAGATTTCCCTCTCTGAAAACTTTTCTAAGTCATTTACTCGAGTAGTCATATTAGTACTCAAGTAGATTAGTCTTTTGTCTCGAGTTATAAAAGACAGAATTTCATGTTATTTTACTTCACTCGAGTAGTCAAGTTCATGTACTCGAGTAGTTCATCTACTACTCGAGTAGTCCAGATTAAATACTCGAGTGATAAGCTTTTCATCCCTTAGAATTTTTCTAAGTCCATTACTCGAGTAGTAATATCCATACACTCGAGTAGTTTATCTCCTCTCGAGTAGTCGAGTTCCACTACTTGAGTAACCCAGATTCTTCTCCCGGAAATTATTCTAAGTCTTTGACTTGAGTATTCCTTCTACCTTTCGAGTAGTTAATTTCTATTCTCTCGAGTAGTATTTCTTGTACTCGAGTAGTTCAACTTCACAGCTCGAGTTACTATATTAGCACTCGAGTAAGTCTTTGTGTACTCGAGTAGTTTCTCATTAATTCTGGATTTTCTCTAAGTCATTTAATCGAGTAATTTTCTTCCATTCTTTCGAGTTGTAACATCTCTTAAACAAATAGACCCCTAGGATTTTGTTTTATCATGACTAGGTCATGACAAAACTACCAGAAGCTCAATGGACCAAGTGAACAAGGCCAAGGTGAAAATCACCTTGGTATGCATATAGCTCAGCCTCAACATTTAGACCTAAGGTCAGACTTTAGGGATACACTTTGATCCCAGGACCCTACCACAACACCCCAAACACCTTGGGAAGTCCATAAGGCCACTAAGGACCCACTATAGGAAGACAAAGAGGTAAAGTTGACCTAAGTCAACCCTAACCCTAAATGGGTCAAACTAGCCTACTTAGGGTCAATTGACATTACTCTAGCCAAGTAGACCCCACCCATGCCCTCCTAACCCTAAAGTGAGGTCAATGGGTCACCAGGGACTCATTGGGGTCAACTCTAGTGGTTAAGTTGACCCAAGTCAACTCTAGCCCCAAAGTGGTCAAAGTGCACTTACTAAGGGTCATGTGACCTCCAAGGTGCCAAGTCAACCCTACCCATCCCTACCTAGAACTTAGGGGAGGCCAATGGGTCGCCAAGGACCCACTAAGGTCAACCAAAGAGGCTAAGTTGACCTAAGTCAACCCTAGCTCCAAAAAGGTCAAAGTGCCCTAACTAAGAGTCAAGTGACCCCCAAGATGCCCCACCAACCCTACGCAAGTCTTCCTAGACCATAGTGAAGGAAAATGGGTCACCAAGGGCTCATTGGGGTAAACCCAAATGGTCATGTTGACCAGAGTCAACTTTATTCTAGTGTTACGTCAAATTAGCCCAAATGGGCTAACCCAAGCTCAAACTCATTTCCACCACTTGGGCTAACTTCATTTTTATTATTAATATGAGTTAGTGGGCTGCCATTAGGCTAGAGAGATGATCAAATTCGGCCTTGATGATTAGGAGAGAGAAAACTCCATTTTTTACCCTTTAATGGAGGAGAGAGAAAGTAGTTTAAAAGGGCCATTCATGGCCAAGGGAGAGCAAGGGCCTCTCCAATGGATGGATACATTCTCCCTCATCAGTTTTGAGGAGTTTAATAAACATAGCCAGCCACCAAAGTGGCTGAATTTAATTTCTCCCATAAGGAAGAGAGAGAAAGAGGGGAGAGAAAGCCATTAATGGCCATAGGAGATCAAGGGCCCCACCCCTCACCTCCATTTGCTGGATTCATCTTCCCTGGATAATTAAGATGAGACTAACATCCATAATCAGCCCTAAATGGCCGAGTTCAGTGAAACCATGGGTGGCCAAAATTTTCACCTTCATGGCCAATAATGGCCATTGGTGCTACACCCTTCCTCTCCCCCATTTAGCCCTCTTAAAAGCATCCCTGGACTCAGAGGAGGCGTTTCCACACTTTACCTGAAGGAGTCGTGCACCTTGGTAGTGCTGTTGCAGAACACCGCAAGCTCCACCACCGGTCATGGCGCACCACCACCACACTCGCCGTCAAGCCCGGTTAAAGGTCCTCCTCTACTCCTCTCTTCGTGGGTTAGATCTTTAAATCCTTTAGGAGAGAAATCGGGCTCAATTGAGCCAGATTGGGTGAGAGAAATTTCAAAATTTTCATGATTTTTCAACCACTCTGGTTTTCCAAAAACCACCCCTCCGTCGGCCGAGCCGCCGCCCGGCGATATCCCCCACCGCAACGAAGGTGGTGGCGGTGATGGCCGACCAGGGAGGTGATTGGATGGCCAGGAAAAAGGCTTGCAAGTTGCTCCAGGATTGGGCAATCCCAGCCCTTGACTGGAGGAAGAAGATGACTAGGAGGCGTTGGATCTGCTTCAAGATTCGTGATGGATCTTATAGATTTATTTTGATTTTTTGTATTTTCTATCATGTTTACTGGACTGTATTAACTTAAATATTAAGACTATTTAGGTCCCCCTACAGGAAATATTACCAACATTGTAGCCCTCGAAGTCTAGTTTAATTTAAAATTGATTTGAACCAATTTGGGTAAGTGGTTAGACCACAACACCCATTTTCGTGAGAACTATACCTAGGCTAGACCAGAGACAATTTTGAGTGACCCCATCGATCCAGACATCTAAATGACTTGAAATATTGGATGGGGGTCATTCTTACCAATACCTAGAACATATACAAAATTGGGAATTTTTGGAAAATATTTTCCTAACGTTTTTGTAGAAATTTAATAAATAATGTAGGAATTATTAAAAAGGTCTAATTACCTCTAAACACTCCCATATTTTGGTGAGTGGTCCTTGGGGTCTTCATAATGATGGGGTTAAAATTTTATCTCATTTGGAGATGGTTTGAGTTGAAATCATGCAAACCATAGCTTTGTCATAATAAGGCTATTTAGGTCAAATAGTGCACTTTGGGTTTGAGTGGCCAAATCACCTCAACAGAGGTTGAAATTGGGGCCACTAACTTGAAATGGCTTATAACACCTTCCTATGGAATATGGGGTGGATTGGGGTGAGTTTGCCCTAGGACCCAAGACCAAATCCTAAGGATGGTCTTTGGTGCCTTGTGAAGGGCATGCTGTTAAAAGACATTGTATGGACTTGAAACTTGGTAGGGAGAGTACTAGGGTAGCTAAAACCCTCAGGTAAAACTCTTATTAGATTTGGAAATAGGTAGGCCCCACAAAACCCTAACCCTAGTTTAGGGCACAAAATTTATAGTGAGAGAATGGGTGACTAAACTCATTGAATAGAGATGAAACTTGGGTAGTGTAGTCTTAGGGTTAGTATGAACCTCTGGAAATTTAATTGGGAACTTTGGATCAATAGTCTTAGTACTTCCTTTGTAATGCATGAGTTAGCCCTACTTAATAATTTGGTTATTGTGAACTCACCGTCTATTGGAAAGTCATAAAAATTTGGCAGAAGAGGTTTTAGACCTTTATGCTCATGTATGAATTTTATTAGAATTTTTAAATACTTGATTACAGTACCTACTACACAAACTCATTAGCTTGGAAACTTGTTCAATATTTTATATAGAGCTCATTATATGTTGAGAAATCGTGAAACTCAGTCAGTAATGATTCTAGGTCAATATGATCTGGTGGAGATTTTTGTTACAATTTTTAAGTGAATAATTTCTATACTTAGTGCATAAAATTGCCAATATGAACATTAGATCAAAATTAATTTTAGAGCTCTTTATTAATTTATAAATTATGAAATATATCCTCGAGTATTTATAAGTCCTTATAATCATCCTTGAATTTTTCTCAAAATTTTTGGAAATATTTTTGTTGTACTTGTCTCTTAAAATGATTTATTGTAGGATATACTCAAAATTAGAATTGGGGGTTTAACCTTGCTAAAAAATTGAGAGACTTTGAATTTTATGTTCGATAGTCATATTGTATTTATCATAAATATTGTGGATCATTTGCTTGTCTGATATTGGTACTTCATGTTCAAACTTGGGGTTTTTGGATTACTAGAATAATTAAATAAATTACCAGATAAGTTAGGAAAATTATGAACTTATGGATTTAGGCTAAAAAGTCATGACAGACCTCCATTAATTATTATAGGGATACTGGATGAATATTTTGAGTACCTCTCGTTTTACTCATAATATAGCTTAAGATGGTGTGCATTTAGTAAAACTATAAAAATTATGTTGGAATGTGAATTTGGGCCCATGAGTTGGGGGTTAGATGCTTGCTGGTTTGAGTGAATAAGAAAAAGCAGTTCATTAGTGAAGGTAGGATGAGTAGAGTGTTGGTTTGGCTAGTGTTAAGTGATGCTCGGGATCGATGAAAGATCGTTTTTCCCAAGGGGAGGAAGTGTCAAATACTCAAGGGTTAGATCCAGTACAACAAGTAAGGGTTTCGGAAATTTGATAACAACCAATAATAATAAGTGTCTTGCGAAAGGGAGCTTTGGGCGTATCCCATCGTAGTTCCTAGTGCCTTCGAGAGCCCTTCACGGGGAATACCTTGGGCAGTCCGGGACTAAACTAAACAGTAAAAATAAAATATTACAAGAGCAACTAGTATAACTAGGGTTGCACATTCACACACCCGGGTAGCTCGGGTGGTTGATTACGTTGTTTTGATTGCCATCTGGGCGGTTCGTTTGGAAGGTAGATGCACGGACGGACAGTCCGGGGAGCCAGTGGCTCAAAAGGTTTTGGATACAAAATAAGGTGGTGGGTCTTCGATATTGGACGGTCGTTCACACCGACGTCGATACGTTGATTCGGCGGTGTGGTACACTTAGCCAAAAAAAGTCTGGTGGATATGACCAACATTAGTACGCGGATACTCTAGGTTGTGTTCTTCAAGAGGCGTACGGGAGGGCTAGGCCTGGTAGTGTGGATACCCGCCTAGGAGTGGGATGCCCGACCCACTGTCTCTATTTGCCAGTACGGAGGTTCCTCAGAGTGAAGCTAGCTACCCAAATAGGGGAAACTAAAGTTCTGTGCACATAGAGTCATGTGCGTGGGTTGCACTTGCATGAATCATGGCATAGCATACTTGCATAAAACCGACACCCCAATGTATAAATTGGTATAAGATTTTTTATACGGTGGGAGCCTTCCCGAAGACCCCTTAACTTATATGTTTGTATGGTCATTCATATAAGTTAAGGTTATTTACTTCTTACCTTGTCTTTCTTACATATGCTGCTTACTCTACTTGCTTACCTCACTGCATACTATTATCGAACTGCTAGACTAGTTCCACTGTCACCTGCCACTTTGTACTCTCCACCTTTGTATCTTCCCTTTCCTCCTCCCCGCTCAGTGCCTAGGAGCCATGGGGGGAGGGGTAGGGGATGATAAGGCTTAGTCTTTATGACTAATGGTTTTCGGTCCATAATATTACAGGGGCTCCGGATGGGAGACAGGGACAAGCAGCATAGGGACCAGCACCAGTGGAGTACGGTGCGCATGGAGGTGGGCCAGTCTAGTACCGGAGCACCAGCGACCAGCTCCGTGAGTGATAGTTATTTTATAGCTTCCGCAAGAGATTGTAGCGATGATCTGATGTATCGGGCTTAAGACCGTTTATATTTCCAGTTTTCTTACTTTTCAGTACTCTATATTATATATGGACTCGATGTGATTTCATTTACATATATTACATGTGATGGTGGACTTAGTTTTATCGAAACTATGTTATGTTTCTTTCTCTTTGGTGATCAAAAAGGCCGGCAGAATCGACGTTTTGTAGTGGTGGCTTTCCCGAGTGTCGGGGCCACCGCAAAACGGCGGTTCTGGGCATAAGACCCCGGGGTTTTAAAAAACGAAAAGGGGGGGGGGTGGTCTTACAAGTGGTATCAAAGCGAAACCTCGATCTCAAGAGAAGTAGTCCATAAAAACCTTAAGCCACCCCCGCGCGAGCTTAGTTTGCTGACAAACTAGCAGCAGAAGCAGTGTGGGACCATAAGGGAAATCACATGTAGAAGTCCATTTTTCTCCTCCTTTTATTCCATTAGCACGCTATCTAACGGTTGGAATTTTTCCTTGTAGCCTGCGACGAACCCTACTCCCCAGCAGGGGACACCTCAGGCTCCGAATATTGTTCCACCTCCACCGGCTCCAGTTCCGTTTCAGCAGACGGAGATGGGGAAAACATTGACGGCCTTCCTGGAGGCCTTCAGAGCTCAGCAGGCCCCGGCTCCACAGCCAATTCCTGGGGCCAACTGGATGAGTGCCTTCCGGGCACTTTCAACTCCATCCTACCAGGGGACGGAGTCGGCAGTTCGCACGGAGGAATGGTTGTATACCATTTACGAGATGCTTGCGGGTATTCAATGCCCCACTGAGGAGGCAGTTGCTTTGGCAGTCTCCTGCTTGGAGTCGCACGGGAAGAGGTCGTGGAAGTCACAGCTAGACACCACCTTTGCGGATATGCATTACGCAGATATCTCTTCGGGAGAGTTCAGAGCAGAACTTCAGGGACATTTTGTACATTAGTCGACGACGGACGAGCTGGAGGATAGGTTCCTGTTGTTGAAGCAGGGCAACAGGACAGTGCTGGAGTATTACGAGGACTTTACTCACTTAGCCCGTTATGCGGAATTGTTGGGTACATTGGAATATATGTACCAGATTTGAAGAAGCCTCACCCTACTCAATGATATACATCAAGATGTATTTGATGTGCTTTGAGTTTATACGTGCAGGTTAAGTAATTGCAGAAAAATGCATAAAAGTTTCTAAGTCCATGTGTCGACACCTAGAGGTGAAGTGTCGACACTTATGAAGGCTAGTGTCGACACCCATAGAAGCTGTGTCGACACTTGGAGTAATTGTGTCGACACCAGGAAGACAGAGTCGACACCAGAAGAAAAGTGTCGACACATACAGTGTAACATCCCATTTCCAACTAGACCCCTAAGAGTGGTTTTGGCCATGACTAGGTCATGACAAAACCCTAGGAAGCCAGAAATGGGCCAAGAGATAGGAGGCCAAGGTGAGGATCACCATGGTCTACAAATAGTAGAATTTTGAACAATGGTTTAGAATGACAATGGAGCTTCACCATGGCCCCAAGACCCTACCACAACACTCCCAAACATTTTGGGAGACCCATTATAGCCAAAAGGACCCATTAGGGTCAACCCAAGAGGCCCAGTTGACCAAGGTCAACCCAAGCCCTAAATGGGTCAAACTAGCCTACTTAGGGCCAACTGACCTACTCCTAACCTAAAGGACCCCTCCTATGCCCTCCTAACCCTAAAGTGAGGTCAAATGGTCACTAAGGACACATTGGGGTCAGCCCTAGAGGCCAGGTTGACCCAAGTCAACTCAAGCCCTAACCTGGTCAAAGTACCCTTACTAAGGGTATGTGACCTCCAAAGTACAGGGTAACCCTACATAACAATACCTAGACCCTAAGGGAAGCCAATGGGTCACCCAGGACCCAATGGGGTCAACCTAGATGGTCAAATTGACCAAGTCAACCCTCATTTGGGTCAAGTCAAACTTAGCCCAAAAAGGGCTAACCCAAGCCCAAGCCACTTCTCCCTTAGGCTAAACCCATTCCCATGACCATCATAATCAATTGGGCTGCATTTAGTTTGTGAGGCTGACTAGTCAACCAGAGGTGACTAGGAGAGAGAAAGGAGCTCCTCTCCATGATAATGGAGGAGAGAGAAAATGAGGAAGAAGAAGGGGAAGTGAGAGGCCGGCCAAGGAAGGCTAACAGCCACCAATTATGGCTGCAATCAACTCCTCTAGGAGAGAGGAGTTGATTCCAGCCGTTTCCGGGCCACCAAGGGGTGGGTTCAGCCCCCCTCCACACAACCCGAGCCACACCTTTAATGGTGTTAATGGCCATTGAAGAACCAGCCTCCCCTCTCCCCCATTTGTCATTTAAACACCTTCAGGGAGCCGAGGGGATCATTTTAGAGCATTTACCTGGAGGAGACGAGCCATTCCACTGTGCAGTTGCAGAAGCCGAGCGCCGCCGCCATCGTCAATGGCATCCCGCCGCTCCTCTCGCATCCAGGCCGCCAGGAAGGTCCTCCTCCTCTCCTTAACCCGCGGGTAGATCTTAGGATTAATTAGGCTTGAGTTTCGGGCTCAATTGAGCCCGATCCAATCCGGGATTTCTCCTGGTTTTGGCAAGAAAACCTCTTGCTATATCCGCCGGAAAACGCCTCTCCGGCGGCGGAGCCGCCGCCTGGCGATAGCCACCACCTCAACGGAGGTGTTGGTGGCGGTGGCCGGCCGGGGAAGGGGCTGGATCGCCGGCGGCAGGGCTTGGAAATCGCTCCAGGCGGGACGAATCTCAGCCGTCGGCTCAATGAAGACGATGACCAGATGCCGTTGATCCTTGCGCCAAGATTCGTGCAGCATCAGTATTAAACTATAGGAAATTAATGTTATTTATTTCATTCTGTCACACTTTTGACATTTAATGTTTTAAATTTTTAAAAATAGTTAGAGGCTCTGTATGAGAAAATGATCAACACATGATTTGTATCCCTTTCTGTTTACTGTATTTTAAAATTGGTTTGAACCCATTTAGGCTTCTGGTTTGACCAGGGCACACATTTTGGTGGGACATACCCTTAGGGCTAGGCAGTCATTAAATTGAGTGCCCACTCTTCACCCTAGCCCAAATTAGCTGAAATTTGGGCAGAGAGTCTATCCTAGATATATCTAGGGCCTGCCCAAAAATGGGAATTTTTGGAGGAAATATTTCTATAGTTTTTGTAAATATGTAATAATTATTAGATAAATTAAATAGGTGCCCTAAACACCTCCAAACCCTCCCAAATCTTGGTGACTGGTTCCTGGGTTCCAATTAGGTATCTGTATAAAATTTCATTCAATTTGGATGTGTTTTGAATAGGTTTTGACCCAACCCTAGCTATACCTTAAAAAGGGCATTTTGGTCAAAAGTTGCACTTTTGATTTTGAGTGACCAAATCACCTCAACAGAGGCTGAAATTTGGGTCACTGACTTGTTAGGGCACTCATCACCTCCCCATGGAATATGGGATAGGGAGGAATAGATTTGCCCTAAGTTCCTAGGTCAAACCCTAAGGAGGGACCTTTTGGCCTTGTGAAGGGTATGAGTCCTAAACACCTTGGATGAACTTCAATTTTTGCAAAGAGGTTCGTAGGATATATATAACCCTCTGTTAAAAATATTAGCTAACCTTGAAAATGGTAGAGCCCCCAAAACTCTAACCCTAGCTTAGGACCTAAAACTTGTAGTGTAGGTTTAGGTTAGCTAAACATCTTGAACCTTAACCAAATTTGGGTAGTGAAGGGGCTAGGGTATTTTGAGCCTCTGACAATTTACTTGAGGAATTTTGGACAATGGTTATAGCACTTCATTTGTAATCAATAATAATGCCCTAATAAATATTTTGGCTATTGTGGTCTCACTGCCCATAGAGAGGGTATAAAACATGAGCAGAGTTGGTTTTAGGTTATAATAAGCTTGTATGAATTTTGTTAGAATTTTTGGGTATCTATTTAGGGCATGTACTTCACAAGTGCTTTATTTCGATTACATATTAATAATTCTTGTCAGAGGCCATTACTTACTGAAAAATCTTGAAACTTCCTGCATAGTGTTTTCAGCTCAATGTTATCATATGGAAATTCTTTTGGAAATATTTGATGACTGATTAGCATACTTTGTTCATTAACCCTTAAATTAGAGAGTTCATAAGAAAATCAAATATAGCTTTATTTCCAAATGATAAATTATGAAACTTTTTCTAGGGTACTTGTAGTCCATCACAATCATCCCTGAATTTTCTCTGAATTTTTGGAGGTGTTATTACTATAGAATCTTTTAAAATGACTTTTTATGGGGCATCTTTGAAATTAAATTTGAAGGCCTAAACCTTGCTGAAAAATTGGGAGACTTAGGATTTAGAGTTGATTAGTCATTTTGTAATTATCATAAATTTAGTGGATTAATACCTTGTCTGAAAATGGTACTTCATGTTCAAACCTGGGCCTTTTGGGGCATTAGAATAAATAAATTAATTATCAGACAAATTAGGAAAATTATGGATTTCTGGATTTATGCTTAAAATGTCCTTGTAGACCTCTAATAATTATCATAAGGGTACTGGATGAGTATTTCATGTACTTCCCTTTTTACGGGTCATGTAGCTTAAGTGGTCTGCATATAACAAAACTGCAGGATTTCATTTGGATGTGAATTAGGGCAAGTATGATGAGTCATGATGGTTTGTTGTAAGGACAAGTGGAATGGGCTGCATCTTTGGAAGATGAGTGAGTAAGGTGTGGTTCTGTCTAGGGTTATAGGCGTTCGGGTCCGACGAAAGATCGTCCTACCCAAGGAGAGTTGGAGTCAAATTACCCTAGGATTAGCATATCGAAATATGAGAAAATAAAGGGTAAGGGAATCAACCAATAATAAAATAAGTACCTTGCGAAAGGGACGCTTTGGGCGTATCCCAACATCGTAGTTCCTAGTGCCTTCGAGAGCCCTTCACGCAGGGAATACCTTGGGCAGTCCGGGTTAACGTAAACTATTTAACAGTAAAAAGCTAAAATATTAAAGAGTAACTAGTAGTAATTAGGGTTGCACATTCCACAACACTGATGGCACCCAGAGGTTGGATAGGAGCTTCGGCTCGGATGGTTATTAGGCGGACTTGTTTTGATTGTCATCGGGGAGCGGTTCGGCTCGATTGGAAGGCTTGAGCCGGACGGACAGTCCGGGGAGCCAGTGGCGATTCTTGATTACGCTAAGGTTTTGGATAACAGGAAAGAAAATAAGGTGGTGGGTCTTCGATATTGGACGGTCGTTCATGCACCGACGTCGATACGTTGATTCGGCGGTGTGGTTACACTTAGCCAAAAGAAGTCTGGTGCGCCATGACCAACATTAGTACGCGGATACTCTAGGTTGTGCTTCTTCAAGCGTTGAGGCGTACGAGGGCTAGGCCTGGTAGTGCTTGGATACCCGCCTGGTTTAGTGGTGGGCGATGCCCGATCCACCGCTGTCCGTCTATTTGCCAGTACGGAGGTTCCTCAGAGTGAAGGCTACGGCTACCCAAATAGGGGAAACTAAAGTTCTGTGCACATAGAGTCATGTGCGTGTTGCACTTGCATGAATCATGGCATAGCATGTCACTTGCATAATCATTACCTTAACCCGACACCAATGTATAAATTGGTATAAGATTTTTTATACGGAATGGGACGCTTATACTTAGGACCCGAAACGACCCCTTAAGTCTTATAAGCTTGTATGGTCAATTTATAAGTTAAGTTAATTTTGATATATTTAGTTACTATTGTCTTGACCACCGACACCCCAACCGGTATGTGACTTTCTATACGATAGCTGCTTGCAAAAGACTCTACTTGCTTATGTGTTTTTCACATAAGTGAAGGTTACATTTCATATTACAGCTTATTATATATGCTATAGAACTGCTAGACTAGTTCCACTGTCACCGCTGCCACTTTGATACTCTCCACCTTTCAAGTATCTTCCCTTGTCTTACTCCTCCCCGCTCAGTGCCTAGGAGCCATGGGGGGAGGGGTAGGGGATGATAAGGCTTAGTCTTTATGACTAATGGTTTTCGAACCGTCCATAATATTACAGGGGCTCCGGATGGGAGACAGGGACAAGCAGCATAGAGGAGCAGCACCAGTGGAGTACGGTGCGCATGGAGGTGGGCCAGTCTAGTACCGGAGCACCAGCGACCAGCTCCGTGAGTCTCGATAGTTATTTTATAGCTTCCGCAAGAGATTGTAGCGATGATCTGATGTATCGGGCTTAAGACCGTTTATGATGTTCCATTTTCTGTACTCCCTTTCAGTACTCTATATTATATATGACTCATGTGATTTCATTTACATATATTACATGTGATGGTGGACTTAGTTTTATCGAAACTATGTTATGTTTCTTTCTCTTTGGTGATCAAAAAGGCCGGCAGAATCGACGTTTTGTAGTGGTGGCTTTCCCGAGTGTCGGGGCCACCGCAAAACGGCGGTTCTGGGCTAAGACCCCGGGTTTTCCAAAAAAAAAAAAAGGGGGGGGGTGTTCTTACAAGTGGTATCAAAGCGAAACCTCGATCGCAAGAGAAGTAGTCCATAAAAACCTTAAGCCACCCCCGCGCGAGCTTAGTTTGCTGACAAACTAGCAGCAGAAGCAGCGGTGGGCCCATAAGGGAAATCACATGTAGAAGTCCATTTTTCTCCTCCTTTTATTCCATTAGCACGCTATCTAACGGTTGGAATTTTTCCTTGTAGCCTGCGACAACCCTACTCCCCAGCAGGGGACACCTCAGGCTCCGAATATTGTTCCACCTCCACCGACTCCAGTTCCGTTTCAGTAGACGGAGATGGGGTAAACATTGACGGCCTTCCTGGAGGCCTTCAGAGCTCAACAGGCCCCGGCTCCACAGCCAATTCCTGGGGCCAACTGGATGAGTGCCTTCCGGGGACTTTCAACTCCATCCTACCAGGGGACGGAGTCGGTAGTTCGCACGGAGGAATGGTTGTATACCATTTACGAGATGCTTGCGGGTATTCAATGCCCCACTGAGGAGGCAGTTGCTTTGGCAGTCTCCTGCTTGGAGTCGCACGGGAAGAGGTCGTGGAAGTCACAGCTGGACACCACCTTTGCGGATATGTATTACGCAGATATCTCTTCGGGAGAGTTCAGAGCAGAACTTCAGGGACATTTTGTACATCAGTCGGCGACGGACGAGCTGGAGGATAGGTTCCTGTGGTTGAAGCAGGGCAACAGGACAGTGCTGGAGTATTATGAGGAGTTTACTCACTAGCCCGTTATGTAGAATTGTTGGGTACATTGGAATATATGTACCAGATTTGAAGAAGCCTCACCCTACTCAATGATATACATCAAGATGTATTTGATGTGCTTTGAGTTTATATGTGCAGGTTAAGTAATTGCAGAAAAATGCATAAAAGTTTCTAAGTCCATGTGTCGACACCTAGAGGTGAAGTGTCGACACTTATGAAGGCTAGTGTCGACACCCATAGAAGCTGTGTCGACACTTAGAGTAATTGTGTCGACACCAGGAAGGCAGAGTCGACACCAGAAGAAAAGTGTCGACACATACAGGCTGTGTCGACACACTGTGAAGAATTGTCAACATTATCTGTGTCGACACTTGGAGGCAGTGTCGACACCCAGAGAAACTTTGTCGACATCAAAAGTGTCGACACCAGGAGGCTGTGTCAACACTCAGCAAATTTCAACAAAGTTAAAGTACTTGTGTCGACACAAAGGAGATGTGTCGACACTCAGCAAAGTTTCAACACATGAAGGCATGTGTCGACACAAAGGAGATGTGTCGACACTCAGCAAAGTTTCAACAAATGAAGGCTTGTGTCGACACAAAGGAGATGTGTCGACACTCAGCAAGTATCTACAACAAAAGGAGATGTGTCGACACAAAGGAGATGTGTCGACACATAGCAGAATTCAACTAAATATCAAAGAAGAAGTACTTGTGTCGACACACTCAACCAGTGTCGACACATTCAACAGAAGGCTTGTGTCGACACACAAGATCAGTGTCGACACATTCTGAAGAAGTAGTGTCGAGAAGCTGTTACAACAACACAAGGAGTTGTGTCGACACCATCAAGGCTAGTGTCGACACTTAGTCTACCTATGTCGATACTTAGTCTGTTTGTGTCGACACTTAATGACTATCTGTCTCGACACTTTCAGACTGTGACAGTGATTTCAAGAAGTGACTGGGTGACTTGATAGCTTCCATTTCAACCGGTCAACTGCAACTTTCAGAGCCGTCAGAAGGTTGTTAGAAACTGGATCAGCCGGTCACCATGGAGAAAGCTTATAAAAAGGACTTTCTCCTTCAACAGTCGGAAGTTGAATCAAGAAGAAGAATCTCGAGTGATTACAGATTGACAACAATCAATCAAGAGATCTAACAACACAAAAGAAGAAGACCTTCAATAGAAGATCTAAGAAGTAGGACAGAGAGAGCTCCTTCTAAGAAGAGCAGCTGCTGAACCGGGCTGCTAAGTAAGATTCAGATTGAGATCTGAATCACAAGATAGTAGTTGATTGAAGATCATCTGCACAGGAGATTCAACCCTACTGTATTCTAATTCAAGAAGCTTTGAAGAAAGCCAAGGGTGGTTGATCTCTGCCAAGTTCTTCCAAGAACTCATCAAGAAGCCAGTCAATTCATCTCTCTCAGTCAGAGTTGTGGTTAATTACCATGTATTATTGAATTCTTGTAGGATCCTAAGGGATCTGAGTTGTAAGCCTAAACTATAAAGGCTGAGGTAGGGCTTTTGTGCCTAAGTGTAGGAGATTCTATTCTCTGAGTGTAGGCCGTGATTGAAGGCTGAGGTAGGGCTGTTTAGCCTGAGTGTAGGTCTTGGTGAAGACTGAGTGGTAAGGCTTTATGCCTGAGTTGTAGGAGTGGGGACACTCTGAGTTGTAGGAACCTGTTTGGGGTTCTGAGTTGTAAGATCTGAGGATCTGAGAAGAAGTGGAGAAGTTAGGCTGAATCTAGTACACTACTAGATAGGGGAAGGGGGAAAGTGGATGTACCCAGACCTTGGGAAACCACTATAAATCCTGTGTGCACTCTGTGTATGTTTGATTGTATGGTTGCTGTGTTGTGATAATTGTAGAATTGTATTTACTGTACAGTATTTCTGCCTTTAAAGTCAAAAAGCTAAAGGTCACCTATTCACCCCCCCTTTAGGTGATTAGGCACTATTACTTTCAAGTCGTATCAAAGCGAGGTTTCTCAAAAAGGACATAACAGTCTGAGTAAGATCTTGTAGGCAGAATCAGAATAAACAAGATTCAAGAAAATGGATTCTAGTGAGAATCACAAAGAGCTGGGGTCTATGAAATTGCCAATCTGTAGAAAGGAGATATTTGGCATTTGGAGAGAGAGGGTTAGACTCTTTATGAAAGCATCTGACCCAAGAATATACATCACAGTCAAATAAGGGCCATATGTGCCAATGAAGATATCCATTCTAGATGCAAATCAGAAAACTCCCAAAGACTATTCAGAAATGACCAAAGATGAAATCATTCTGGCCACTATGGATCAGAGGGCCCAGAATATTATTGTTAGTGCAATTGATGATGCAACATTTCAGAATTTAATTCATTGTAAAACTTCTAAAGAAATATGGGACACATTAATAGTCTATATGGAGGGATCAGAAGAAGTAATATAAGACAGGAAGTCTTTGTTAAATCAGAAATATGAAAGCTTCAGACAAGGAAAGTCTGATAGCATTACTGAATGCTACAAGAAGTTCTATAGGATAGTAAATGAATTGATGTCCTATGGAAGAGAATTCAGCAACTATGAGCTGAATGACAAGTTGTTAAGATCCCTGACTAAGGACTGGGACAACAAGATTTGTGCCATTAGGGAAATTGACAAATTAGCTGATATACCTCCTCCAACTTTGTTTGGAAAACTGTTATCTTATGAGATGCAGTTATTGGCTAGAAAGGAGGAAGAGAAGACTACTAGAGTGTAGCACAAGGAAAGATCCGTGGCATTCAAAACTGAAGCCACTAGGAAGTATAGAAGGAAGTCTCCATCTCCACCTCAAATATTTGCTGAGGCTTTGACAGATAATTCATAAAGCAAGAATTCAGATAGTAGTAAAAGTGATGAAGACTTTGCAGCTTTCACTAGACATTTTCAAAAGTTTCTGAAGAAGAAGCAGTGGAGGTCTAAGCCTTCCACTTCTCAACCAAAAGATGACTATTATCAGAAAAGAAAGTCATCAAGGAATGACAGAAGCAGATCCAAGCCAAGCAAAGCTACATCTTCAAAGATTGTGTGCTATTGCTACAATAGATAGAGACATGTAGTGGCTGACTGTCCTGAAAAGAGGAAGG
This sequence comes from Platanthera guangdongensis, assembly GCA_039583875.1. Lineage (NCBI taxonomy): Eukaryota > Viridiplantae > Streptophyta > Magnoliopsida > Asparagales > Orchidaceae > Platanthera > Platanthera guangdongensis. The sequence continues at coordinate 181,093,588 of CM077156.1, forward strand.
AGTCAACTGACAAAAAGAAGACTCAATTTAAGGGCAAAAAGGAAAGGTCCTTTGTTGCTAAGAAAGGCAAAAGTCTGACAGATCAGTCATCCTCAGAAACAGAATCAGAAGCTGAAGCCTATATAGGACTATTTGCTAAAGAGGAAGAAGATGAGTTCATGCAACTAATGAATTCAATTTATGAGCATGAGGACAATCAGTGCAAAGGGCTGATGGCCTTATCTGAAGGAGACAAAATCCAGGATCAGCCTGGACCAAGTAAGGTACAAAGTTGTTCTTCTAATTCAATTTCTAGTACTGAGTCAGAATCAGATACATCTGCATCAAGTGATGTGGGTGAGTCTGAATCTGAAGGATATATTCATCAGTTAATTGATGAATTTAGGGACTTGTTGCAGGACTTGAAGAAAAGCAAAACCTTAGCCAAAACTCAGGCAAAGGAGATTTCTAGTCTTAAATTGGTTGCTGCTGATTCAGACAAGTTATTTGATCAGAAACTGAATAAAATAGCCAGGCTGAAGAACATTATTGTTATTCAGATGGGTACTATTATATTTATGAATGATCAAATTAGAATTCTGGAGGCTAGACTTCAGAATGAGAGAGAGATTGTAGCAAGTTTTTCTAAACCAAAATCTGTTTTACCTTTGATAGATGAGTTTGTACCTCATAAGGGTAAAACTGGATTGGGGTTTACAAAACCTGCCTGGACAGTTAAGTCCAATTCTAAGGGCAAAGCCCCAGCATTAAACAAGAAGGCTGCAGTAGATAATCCAGTCAGGGTTGTACCCAAACAAAGGTACAACAGGTTTGAGTGCTGGTGTTGTGGCAAGATATGTCACTTTGCCATAGATTGTTGGCACAATTCAAGTGTCAAGGAGAGTAGAAAACTACCTGCTAGAAGAGCTACAGGTAGTTTTGTTAAAAGTCAAACTAACATGAACCAAGGACCCAAGAATTATTTGGGTTCTATGGTTAAGTAATCTGTTTTGCAGGTGAGTACAAGTGGCCATGCCCCTATATGGTACTTGGACAGTGGATGTTCCAGGCACATGACTGGAACTAGGGGGTTGCTGAAGGACTATACACCAATCAAGGATGGACCTAAAGTTACCTTTGGTGGTTCAGAAAAAGGAATCATCAAAGGCTTCGGTAACATTTCTAGTAACCAAATTACAATTACTCAAGGGGCTTATATAAAGGGTGTGAAACATAACCTCATTAGCATAAGTCAGCTGAGTGATTTAGGATATGACATCTCATTTGTCAAGGATGGTTGTCATATCAAAAGGTCAAGTGATCAAAAGATCATTCTGATAGGATATAAGAAGAGAAATGTCTATTGTCTAGACTTTATGTGTGAGAACAATGTTTCTCCTATTTGTCTTGTAGCTGATGAAAGAGTCTCACATTGTGTTAAATGGCACAAGAGGCTGGCTCATCTTAACTATAAGATAATTGGTCAACTCTTTAGCAAAGAGTTAGTGAAAAATGGTCCTCAAGTTAAGTGTATAAAGGATGGGATATGCTCAGCTTGTCAAAAAGACAAGCAGACCAAATTCACCTTTCATAGCCTTGAGAACAAAGATGATGTGAGGTGTCTATACCTCTTGCATATGGATCTTTTTGGTCCTATGCCAGTTCACAGCCTAGGTAGGAAGTTCTACACATTTGTGGTTGTAGATGACTATTCAAGGTATTCCTGGGTGTTCTTCCTTAGATAAAAATCTGAAACCCCAAGTATCTTATATAGTTTTGTTAAACAAATTCAAAATGAATTGGATAGTACAGTGGTCAAAATCAGAAGTGACTATGGTACTGAATTTCAGTCTGACAGTATGACAAAACTGTGTGAATAATTTGGAATTTTTCAGGAATTTTCCTCACCAAGAACACCTCAGCAAAATGGTATTGCTGAAAGGAAAAATAGAATCTTGATAGAGGCTGGTAGAACCCTATTGAGTGACACATCTCTCCCAGAATATTTCTAGGCTGAGACAGTAAACACTGCTTGTCATGTGATTAATAGGGCTACTATCACCAAGAGCCACAAGAAGACCCCCTATGAGATTTTGAAGGGCAGAAAACCAAATTTATCCTATTTCAGGATCTTTGGTTGCAAGTGCTATATCCTTAACAATGGAAAGTCTTATCTAACCAAGTTTGCTGCCAAATCCCAAGAGGGGATCTTTGTTGGGTACAACAATAATAGTAAGGCTTATAGGGTCTACAACTTGATTACTCAAGTTGTAGAAGAGTCTGTTTATGTAGTTTTTGATGAAGCTAGACTCATTAACAATGAATTGCCAAGAAGTGTTTGCTGCTCTACAGGTGTAACTGAGAAGATGGACAAGCTTACCTTAACAGAAAGTTCTTCTGCAAGTCAGCAAGTGGAAGATGGTGGCTGTTGTCCAGGGGGAGTACAAGATAGTCCTGATGCTGAAGAAGACCAGGAGATGCAGCTAAATGAAGAGACTGAAGGTGTACAACTTGAAGACAGGCTGCCTCCAACAAATAGGCACTTAAAGGATCATCCATTCAATCAAATAATTGGAGATCCCAGACAAGGGGTGCAAACAAGGAGCAGGAATCTAAGTACAGTTCTTTACTCCAGTTTTCTATCCCAAGCAGATCCAAAGAAGTTTGAAGAAGCAATCCTAGACCCTCATTGGATTGAGGCCATGCAAGAGGAGCTGAATCAATTCAAAAGATGCAAGGTCTGGGAGCTAGTTCCTAAACCCAAGGACCATAACATTATTGGAACTAAGTGGATCTTTAGGAACAAGTTGAATGAGAATGGAATCATCATAAAGAATAAAGCTAGACTTGTTATAAAGGGATATAGGCAGGAAGAAGGTATTTATTTTGATCAAACCTTTGCTCCAGTAGCAAGACTGGAAGCAATAAGGATGTTCCTTGCCTATGAAACATATCAAGGATTTAAGGTATATCAAATGGATGTTAAGTCAGCTTTTCTGAATGAAAATCTGAAGGAAGAAGTCTATGAGGAGCAGTCATCAGGTTTTGTTGATTCTATTAAACCTGATTATGTTTATAGACTTAGGAAGGCTTTGTATGGGTTAAAACAAGCCCCAAGGGCTTGGTATGAAACCCTGTCTAGTTTCCTCATTGAGAATAAATTCTCAAGGGGGAAAATAGACAAGACTTTATTCCTTAGGGAATCCAGAGGCAAGATTATCTTAGTCCAAATATATGTAGATGACATAATATTTGAGTCTACAGAAAGTAGTCTTTGCAGAAAGTTTGCAAAACTCATGCAAGGACAATTTGAAATGAGCAGTATGGGGGAACTTAAGTTCTTCTTGGGTCTTCAAGTTAGACAAACTGAAGATGGATTATCCATATGTTAGTCTAAGTTCACCCTAGAGTTGATAAGGAAGTATGGTATGGAATCTTCCACTACCATGAAAACTCCTATGGGGTCAAGCATGTCTCTAAGCAAAGATGATGCAGGGAAACCTGTAGATGAAACTTTGTATAGAGGGATAGTTGGCTCCCTACTGTATTTGACTGCTAGTAGACCAGATATCATGTATGCTATATGTGTCTGTGCTAGGTACCAAGCTTGCCCTAAAGAATCTCATCTGACTGCAGTCAAAAGGATTTTGAGATATCTTAAGGGCACACCTTATCTAGGCCTTTGGTACCCTAGGAATGGAGATTTTATACTGATAGGTTATTCAGATGCAGATTTTGCAGGCTACAAGGAAGATAGGAAGAGTACTACAGGAACCTGTCAATTTCTAGGTGGAAGGCTGGTGTCATGGAGTAGCAAGAAGCAGACCAATATGGCTATCTCCATAGCTGAGTCAGAGTATGTGGCTGCAGGAAGTTGTTGTGCTCAACTTCTATGGATTCAACATCAGCTAGAAGATTATGGTATTCAAGTAAGTAGGACACCTTTATTTTGTGATTCTACTAGTGCCATTTCTATTGCAAATAATCCTGTCTCCCATAGTAGGACTAAGCACATAGAAATTAAATATCATTTTCTAAGAGAACATGTGGAAAAATAAGACATTTCCCTAGAGTATGTTAAGACAGATAATCAGTTAGCTGATATGTTTACTAAGCCCTTAGATGAAACCAAATTCAATAATTTTAAAATTGAATTAGGAATGATAAACTTAGAATAGTTTACAAAAATTGGCTAAGTAAAATAGTGTCGACACACAGAGTTGCCTGTGTCGACACATAGAAGTGGTGTCGACATTTCAGAGAAATGGTGTCAACACATCTAGGAAGTCTGTGTCGACACTTCAGATAATTAGTGTCGACACATGCAGTGTAGGTGTCGACACATCCACGGTGGTGTCAACACTTAGGATTTACACAGAATTCGTCGAGTAGAGTCTCGACTAAGTGTCGAGCTAAGATATATAAGTGTCGACACATATATTCTTCCGACTATATTTGCGTCGACACATAATTGTCAAGACATTAGTAGTAAGTGTCGACACTTTTCAACAGTGTCGACACATTTCAAGTATTTTGACGCGCCATTTCACCTTCAATTTTAGAAAGGTATAAATAGGTCTTCACCATTGTTTGTCGACACGCTCACCTTAGTTTCGAAACCAAACTTGTGTGTCGACATCTCTCTTCTCTAAATTCAAAATTTCTTCAAACCCTAATGGCGCCCAAGCTAGAAGAGAACATTAATGAGGGTTATGAGCTCGTGCGACATGCCTTTGATGACGCGGAACCAGAAATCCAAGGTGTAGTAACCCTAATTGTAGAGACTGGATTAGAGTATCTTGTATCAGAACCAATCAAGATCTGGAAGAAGGAGGTCCTTGAATTCTTGAGTACAGCTACTCTTGATGAATCTGGACTCAAGATTAAGTCCAAAGTTCATGGGGCAAAAGTCAAGATTACCCTGAAAAGTCTAAGAAAGATTCTACATCTCCCTAGAACTAAAGAAGAGGAAGATGTACCTGCATCAAGGACAAGGGAGGCACTGGAATGGTGTGGTTTAGATTCAAGCCTGAAAATTGGATCAGTTTTCAATAGAAAAGGCATGAACATGCAGGGCAAGTTCTTATCTGAAATTGTGGGCAAGGTGATACTGAGCAAGCCTGGTGGGCATGATAGGATATCAGCTCACATGTTCAGTTTGATGATAAGGATAATTTTCAAACTTAATACTGATTGGCCAGCAGTAATGTTTGATAAGATAAAAGAGAGTCTGAAGAAACCCAATCTGGGTAGAATTCTGAGTTTATACTTAGCTGGAAGTATCCCTGAAGTGATGAACCAAGCTGCAGGTTCAAAGATAAACCACATGAGGAGAATGAATGTTAGAATTTTCTCAAGGTGGGATCGAGTGTTGACAAAGGAACTACCAACTCCAGAAAAGGAAACAACTCAGAAGAAGAAGAAGAAAGCCATTGTGGCACCAGAATCCTCAAGTAGCTCAGAGGAGCAGGTGGCTTTTAGTTCTGATGATGGAGAAGATAACAATGCTGGAAAGTCACCAGCAAGACAAGAAGATGCCCAGAGGCAGGGGGAGCTACCATCAGCTAGCCCTATTCACCTGGATCCACTCCACGGGGAGCCTCTACATGTGGATGAGCCAACTCAATTAGAGAGTGAAAGGGCTACCCAAACAATACTAGAGGTAATCACTGAAGTTAATCAATTAAATTTCAATATTGAAGATGAAGTTCTGACTAAATCATTACTTGATGTTGATCAGCATACACAGTCACATAGCCAACCATAAGATGTTGTCATGGAAGATACATCAGTTGCTGATAAAGTATAATCAGTTGCTCTAGAGATAAGAGATTCTCCTGTACAACCTCAACATGAGTTTACATTAGAAGAGCTGTTCCCTGATCTTTTACAGACTGACTTTGAGGGAGAGAAATCAGCTGTTGAGGGGGAGAAGGTCAATCTTGAGGGGGAGCAAATAGAGGAAACTACTACAAAAGAGACTGAGGAGCAAAGGAATGCTGAGGAACTACCAAGGACTGAGAAGGATTTACCTCCTAGTCCTAAGGACAGGGTAGACATTGCTAGTACATCTGAATCTGAAGATGAAGAGGCTGCTAGAGCCAAGAAAAAGGAAGTTACAATTCTTCAATAGAAGAAGTCAAAGCTACAAGAAAGCTTTACAAACAGTTGCTCCACAACAAGCTCCAACAACTGATTATAGTTCTCTGTTGGTGGCATTGCAAATCAAGATGTATGAGCAAAGAAAAGCTTTAGAAACTTAAATGGATGAGTCTCATAAGGAATTACAATTGTCCTTAGCTCAAGACATCAAATCTATTAGATTTGAAGTTAATCAACATAAAAAGGAAATGACTGATTGTTTCCATAAAGGAGGCAATGCAGTGGTATATCTGGCTACACATCAAGAGCAGATAAAGACACAAGTTGATGACATGGCTGTCAAACAAGAATATGTTCTAGAAAACCAGATCAGAATGAATGAAAATTTAACTGAATCACATAATGTGATAGTCACTGAAATGAAGAATCTTGCAACTGCTCAGACTGCATCAAGTGCTAATGCCAAGGAAGAGTTTGATAAGCAACTACAAAAAAGCCTCCATACAGTTCACACTGGCATTGAAAATTCTCAAAAGATTATTACTAACAGGCTCCAAAGGTTAAAACCTTTTTATAAAGATGGAGTTAACTATTTGAATGCTCAAATCAGATTCCAGAAAGATGATCTTAGGGATCATATAGAAAGAGAAGTCATAAAGGGGGAGAGGGTGTTAGTCAAAGCCGGCTCTGATCATGCAAAGTGGATTTCAAACTCCATTAGAGCGACCCTTGGATATCCACCCTTGTGTGATGATGATAATGTGGAAGAATCTGGGATTAATCATGCATATTTTGGAGGAGAGCAAGCTGAAGTGGCTCAAGTGATATATCCTCCTGCAGATTTTGACATGATACATCAGGAGGTACAATCTATGTATAGTCCTCCTGAGGGTAATCAGAATGTTATTCTTGAGAAAGTTGTACAGCCTGTTCCATAGGCAGTATTAAAAGAACAAGAGGCCCAATTATCTAAGAAAAGGTTCAGAGAGCACGCTGAATTAAGACCAGACTTTGAGCAATGGAGCCCAACCTCTAGGAATATCATATTAACTGCTTGGAAGGGTGCAAAAGATAATTTTCAAGAGAGGGGCAAATGGTATTCTGACCAGGAATAGAAAAAAGCATGAAGCTAGGCAAGAGGCCATAGTACAATACAGAAGGAAGGATAAATTAGGGAAGCTACCTCCTAATGTACAGGAGCCTAGCAAGTATTTCCCTAAGCCTTATCATTATTTTGAGAGACAGAAGATAAGAGCTGAAGAAAAGAAAAAGAAAGATTTTAAAGGGAAGAAGCCTGCTGATGACAATGATGCTCCAGTTTAAGCAAAGATTCAATCTGGAAAGGGCATTGTTATCAAGGAGCCAGAGCAGCCATAGATTAGGATTTTCTTAAGTTTACAACTCTGTAATCTTTTACATTAAAATCAATGTAAACTTTTGATTAACGATACTATTGGAAGTTATAACAAAATAATGTTTGATCTGTTACATTTGTATTCTATAATGATTGTTTATACATGTTTGTTAAGTATTAACCATGTCATTTAATATTATTATACATCATATTGAGTATTTGTTATGTATGGTGTATATCATTGACTACGGGTTATGACTTCTCCAAATAGGGGGAGATTGTTGGGTACATTGGAATATATATACCAGATTTGAAGAAGCCTCACCCTACTCAATGATATACATCAAGGTGTTTTTGATGTGCTTTGCGTTTATATGTGCAGGTTAAGTAATTGCAGAAAAATGCATAAAAGTTTCAAAGTCCATGTGTCGACACCTAGAGGTGAAGTGTCGACACTTATGAAGGCTAGTATCGACACCCAGAGAAGTTGTGTCGACACTTGGAGTAATTGTGTCGACACCAGGAAGGCAGAATCGACACCAGAAGAAAAGTGTCGACACATACAGGCTGTGTCGACACACTGTGAAGAATTGTCAACATTATCTATGTCGACACTTGGAGGCAGTGTCGACACCCAGAGAAACTTTGTCAACATCAAAAGTGTCGACACCAGGAGGCTGTGTCAACACTCAACAAACTTCAACAAAGTTAAAGTACTTGTGTCGACACAAAGGAGATGTGTCGACACTCAGCAATGTTTCAACATATGAAGGCATGTATCGACACAAAGGAGATGTGTCGACACTCAGCAAAGTTTCAACACATGAAGGCATGTGTCGACACAAAGGAGATGTGTAGACACTCAGCAAAGTTTCAACACATGAAGGCATGTGTCGACACAAAGGAGATGTTTCGACACTCAGCAAGTATCTACAACAAAAGGAGATGTGTCGACACAAAGGAGATGTGTCGACACATAGCAGAATTCAACTAAATATCAAAGAAGAAGTACTTGTGTCGACACACTCAACCAGTGTCGACACATTCAACAGAAGGCTTGTGTCGACACACAGGATCAGTGTTGACACATTCTGAAGAAGCAGTGTCGAGAAGCTGTTACAATAATACAAGGAGTTGTGTCGACGCCATCAAGGCTAGTGTCGACACTTAGTCTACCTGTGTCAACACTTAGTCTATTTGTGTCGACACTTAATGACTATCTGTCTCGACACTTTCAGACTGTAACAGTGATTTCAAGAAGTGACTGGGTGACTTGACAGCTGCCATTTCAACCGGAAAACTGCAACTGTCAGAGCCGTCAGAAGGTTGTTAGAAACCGAATCAGCCGGTCACCATGGAGAAAGCTTATATAAAGGACTTTCTCCTTCAACAATCGGAAGTTGAATCAAGAAGAAGAATCTCGAGTGATTACAGATTGACAACAATCAATCAAGAGATCTAACAACACAAAAGAAGAAGACCTTCAACAGAAGATCTAAGAAGTAGGAGAGAGAGAGAGCTCCTTCTAAGAAGAGCAGCTGCTGAACCGGGCTGCTAAGTAAGATTCAGATTGAGATCTGAATCACAAGACAACAGTCGATTGAAGATCATCTGCATAGGAGATTCAACCCTACTGTCTTCTAATTCAAGAAGCTTTGAAGAAAGCCAAGGGTGGTTGATCTCTGCCAAGTTCTTCCAAGAACTCATCAAGAAGCCAGTCAATTCATCTCTCTCAGTCAGAGTTGTGGTTAATTACCTTGTATTATTGAATTCTTGTAGGATCCTAAGGGATCTGAGTTGTAAGCCTAAAATATAAAGGCTGAGGTAGGACTTTTATGCCTGAGTGTAGGAGATTCTATTCTCTGAGTGTAGGCCTTGATTGAAGGCTGAGGTAGGGCTATTTAGCCTGAGTGTAGGTCTTGGTGAAGACTGAGTGGTAAGGCTTTGTGCCTGAGTTGTAGGAGTGGGGATACTCTGAGTTGTAGGAACCTGTTTGGGGTTCTGAGTTGTAAGATCTGAGGATCTGAGAAGAAGTGGAGAAGTTAGGCTGAATCTAGTACACTACTAAATAGGCGAAGAGGGAAAGTGGATGTACCCAGACCTTGGGGAACCACTATAAATCCTGTGTGCACTCTGTGTATGTTTGATTATATGGTTGCTATATTGTGATAATTGTAGAATTGCATTTACTGTATAGTATTTCTGCCTTTAAAGTCAAAAAGCTAGGTCACCTATTCACCCCCCCCCCCTCTAGGTGATTAGGCACTATTACTTTCAGGAATCTTACCAGTTGGACGACGCTGGCTATGCTAGGAGGTTCTACAAGGGGCTGCACGACGACATGAGACATGCCCTCCTCTTCATCTCTGAGGGAAGCTTGGTCAGGATTCTAGAAATGGCTAAGAAAAGGGAGGTAGATCAGCTTACGGTCAAGAGCTGGAACAGGCCGGCTGACGATGCAGTGATTGGAGGACGTAGAGACCGTCCTCGAGGCCAGATCATCGGGGAAAGAAGGAATGAGGATCAACCCCGTCAGTAGATTGGATTGAAGTAGAGGAATCAGGGGGTTTTGGCCCCCCAGCCCTTACAGATGCTGGAGATACCGAGTATAGCAGAGCAAGCATCAGTGTGCTTCCATTACAATCAGCCTGGGCATTTCAAGTGAAATTGTACCATAAGGCGAGCACCCCCACCAGCACTTTAGGGTGCCCCACCTCCTCAGCAATTTGGGGGCTGAGGACACGAACAAGGACGTGGATATCAGGGCAGAGGCCACAGGCCAAAGAGGGAGCAGATGTAAGCACTAGTTTTGGCATAACCTCAGAACCCGGAGCAGGTTATAGCAGGTATGCTAGTACATTCAATTTCGTTCTTTCCTTAAGAACTAGTTCTCATAGACACAAACTAGTTAGAAATTAAGAAAAGAAAAACTACAACTAGAATACTAATACACTTAATTACCTCAGGCATGGTTTTCATCAGCGGCAAGCCCGCTCACACACTCTTCGACACCGGGGTTTCACACTCGTTTGTGTTAGAGGACTTCGTGAAAGGACTGGCAGGTGTGGAGCAATTCACAAGAAGGATGATGAGGGTGCATCTACCCGATGGATCAGAGCTCATGACCTCTTCTCATTGCAAAATGGAGGCGGAGATTGGCGGGAAGGCGTTTGAAGAACCAGCGACATTCCTGAGGATGCCGGAATATGATCTCCTGAAAGTGCAGGTTAGATTTGATATACTCTAGAGGGGGGGGGGTGAATAGAGTATGGTGCTTGCTAAAAATTTTTTACAAGTCTTGTTGTATTCCTAAGTGAACAGAGAAGCAAATAACATATAGTAAACACATCAACTACCTAATCAAAATCAATCGCAGAACAATCACAAACCACAGCAAGAAAACAAAAGAAAGTAAGCAACCAGATGACACAAGGAGCTATAGTGGTTCCCCAACCAATCTGGGTACATCCACTCTTCTACCACCCTAGGTAGGAATCCACTGCAGGATGAGTTGATCAGGTGTCCTGGGCACCAATGAGCTTTTGATAAGGTACTCAAAAACCAAACCAAATTTTTTGATCAGGTGTCTTGCCACCTCTGAGTTTTGACAAGGTCTCAGAAACCAGCACATACATTTGAAGGGAGTTTGATAAACCCTTTACAGCAGAGAGAGAGAGAGAGAGGGATGAGATGATCTTCTCTGTCAACACTCAGAGAGAAGATAGTGGATGTTGTCAAAGCTCCCCCTGAGTTCTATAGTTATTCAGGAAGTGAAGCTTTGCAGTAGTGTGATAGGCCTTCAGAAAATTTGATCTCCAGCAAAAGATGATTCCAGGAGCAGCTGAAATGTGTGTTGTCTGGAGTCTTGAATGATGATGGCCTTTGAACACTGGAATCAAGAGGGATCTGAAAATTTCAGAATATTGATCTCCTTTTTTGATGTGTGTTCTTGTATGAATTCTAAAACTGAGAATATCTGCAACTCTTTCTCTTTCTGGTGTTGTGATTGTTATAAGAGTTGTTGTTGATGTTGTTGTGCAGCAGAAAAGAATGAAAAACTGATCTTTTATTCCTTAGATCTGAATAGAATATTTCTCTGTCCAAGATAGTCGTTAGCCTGTCATAAATGACTTCCTTAACTACATTTTGTCTTCTGGAGGAAAGTCCAATAAAACATTCCTTTGAAAATCCCTTGAAACTTTCTCCAAATTAATTGAAACGGCTACAAGATCCTTGACATAAATGCTGAGAATAATTCCATAACTGTCTGAATTTGAATCTTGAAAAACGTCGATCTCTCCAGAAAAATGTCGACCTGAGCTCAACTATCATTGAAATGAGCTCAGAGACTGGACTTAGACTAAAGCAGAAAGCGTTGATCTGAGCTCAACTATCGTCGAACTGAGCTCAAAGATAAGGAAACAAACTAGAGACAATAACGTCGATCTGAGCTCGAAGATCGTCAAATAGAGTTCGACGACTCGTTGAAGTTGAGCTCAGAGATCGTCGAATGGAGTTCGATGATTCGTCGAAGTGAGCTCAGCGATCGTCAAATGGAGTTCGATGATTCATCGTCATGAGCTCGACGAAATGACTTAGTCTCCAGAACTGAAATATCTAGTCTTGAGGGCAGCTTTCAAACCTAAATACTAACACTTAAACTCAATTCTAATTGACTTTTAGATCAATACAAGGAGGTCAAAACAGATTTCCTAAAAGACATAGTGATCCTTGCCCAAATCAGTAATAGGGTGTTCCAACAATCTCCCCCTATTTGGGTTAGGATTACTATTTACAGATATTGGAAAAATAAAAACATACAAAGCAAAAATGTAACAAACAGAACATTGCAGAAACACATACATTATCACAGATAGTTAAGAAAACAAAATATACTGTCATCTTATAGAATCATTCCTTTTCCTTGCTCTTTATGAGAACTATTTTTCTGTTAGGGTTGAGAGCTTCCTTCTTAGATCTTCGGTCATCAGCTGCACCTAGAGAAGTTTGATGTTTTGGCCTGGGGACTACAGCTTCTGGATGCAGCTTCATATAACTTTCTGAATCAAAGAATTTTTTGGAGGAGTATCTCTCAAGTTCTTTCTTTCTTTGATCTGATAGAGTAGTGATATTTGAAGTATCTTTTCCTTGTTCTCTAGCTTTCTTGATTTGGTCTAGTGCAACCAATTCTTTCATTCTTGCTGTCCATGAGGTGGGATTATTTTCTGGGTCCTCAAATGGAACAGAAGGCTCATATCTGTTTGAAGAAACATCTGGAGGAGCTCTGGAAGAGACTAGATCTTTAAGCTTATAAGGGAAGGGACCAGAAGTAGTGTCAGAGGGACCTTGTCCTTCCCTTTGATAAGGATGTTGCCTGGAATATCCTTTAGAGTACACTTTGATTTCTCTTTGATTTCCTCTATATTGTACTCTTCTGGACTGGTAACCTCTAGACTGATTTCCTCTGTACTGGGATCTTCCTTGAGGTTGATATGAAGTTTTGGCTTCTGGCAGTAGATTGGAAGGCAAAACTTCCACTTGCACCTGCATCAGGTGAGGGAGGAGGAGGAGGAGGAGGATTGAAATGGGTTGATCCTTTGTCATACTTTCTTTTCTTCTTCATAGCTTTCAGTTGATTCCTGGAGTACTGCATCCATGGTTCTGTAATGGGGCAATCATGCAGTATGTAGTATGAAATATCATTTGTATCTTTCACCTTTTATAGAGGAACTCTCTTCATAGCCTTGCTTCTTGCTTTCCTTTTCCTTGCAATTATTGCAGAGGAATCATCTGAGTCAGTCCTAAACTGATCACTGTCTGGGCTTTGATTATCATACAATGCATCAATCCTTTTGAGATATTCTTTCTGTTGATGAGACTGAGCAGAAGAAACAGCAGCAACAGCAACAAGAGCAACAGCAGCAGCAGGGAGTGGAGAAGAAGCAACACTGGCAGAGGGAGCTATGACAGCAGATTCAGAAACAGAAATTTCAAAAATAGGAACAACATCAGCAGTAACAGCAGGCTCAAAAACAATTGCCTCTGTCATATGCATATCCTCAAAAACAGCAATATCAGAACTAACAGAAATATCAACAACAGCAGTAGGAGCAGCAGCAGTAGGAGCAACAGAAGGAGCACTGTCAACAACATTGAAGGAATTTATATAAGAGCTTATTAAGCTGGGGTCACATCTGAAAATAGGCACAATGGCCTTGGTAAGATCTTCAGAATGCTAGACTGGAAGGTAGTTGAAGTACACAGAATCAAAAACTGACAGCAGTGACCTGAGGTCCACTATAATGACTGCAACTGGAGCTACTGGAGCTTGGTCTGAAGATACTACAGCAGGCAATCTCTCAGCTTCATAAGGCATCTCCCCCTGCCTAGATTCAGTGAGAACTGGATCAAGGCACCCATAAGAAGGGATTGCCTGAGGAGTAAGAAGAGAAGATAGCCTGACAGACAGCTCCTGAACTGTTTTTAGAAGTGGAGCCAAAGAGGTCTCCAGCAGGAGGGATAGCCTTGGAGCTATCAGCTCATATAGCTTGTCTGCAATGGCTGGAATGTTTACTTGCTCAAGAGGGGCTTGAGTAGAGGTAGGGATGGAAGTTGGAGCAGCAGGAGATGTTGGTGGAGAACCTGTGGATGGTGGAAGTGAGGGTTGAGAAATTGGAATTGTGGAGATGGAAGATAGTTGAATGGAAATGGATGGTGTGAAGGATGGTTGAGTAATTATGTTCTGAAGGAGTTGTTGATAAGAGGTGGATGAAGATGGTGGCTCAGGACGGGATGAAGGAGAATCATCCATATAGGAATCATCTATAAGAGTGAAAGATGGAATATGAGATGATGAATCAATATCCAGGTGTGGGTAGTGATATAGGGGATGGAAGATTTCTTCAGTGAATGGCGGAGTTGGAGAAGGGATTGAAGTTGGAGATAGGATGGAAATTGTGATGGTGGATGTGACTGTTGTAGATGAAACAAGAGGTGGAGGAGGAGGAGAAGAAGCAGGCAAATCTTCTGCAGGGGCAGAAACCTGAGGGGAAGAGACTGAAGCAGTCCTTATGCCTGAAGAAGAGATTGTAGAGGGCCTGCTGGGCTTCAAAATCTATCTGTCCCATTTCCCAAATAGGGCACATGTAAGCCTCTTGGAGGCATTGATGTGCATCCCACTGGAAACAAGCAGTGCATGGCACCTATTATGGAGAAACAACCCTAAGATCCTACCAAAATTAACAAAGTTCTTGTTAATTTTCTTCTTTATTAAATCAAAAAAGACTTCTCCCCAGTTCTGTTGTTTCTTGTCCACAAGGGCACCCATCAAGCAGAGCTGATACCTAGATATGGTATCATGAGCTGAGTGTTTGGCCAACAACACTTTTCCAACAACATCAGCAAGAAATCTGTACTCAACAGACAGATTTTTCTTAAGCAATTTGCTAGGGTTTGCTTCTGAATGTCCCATCCTTTCAAGCATATTAGAAAATTCCTCTCCAGAAAGCTCAACAGAATCTTCTCCATATTTTAATTGAAAAACCTTTGTCAAAGCAGCAGGTGTTAGAGATACCTGGGTTCCTGATATGGTTCCAACCACTGTATTCTGATCCAGATTGTGGGCAGTATACACCCATTCCTTTATCTCATCTGCAGCCAATTTGATCCTTGTAGTCATTATGGTAACTAGTTGTTGGTCTTTGAAAAGTTCCAGAATGTCCTTGAAGATTTGATCGCTATTATTGAAAGAATCCATGTCGATATCAAAGTCTGCGTCAAATTTCAATGCGGCCAAGATTCTGACTGAAACTGCCATTGATTCCTGCAAAAAATGAACAAACAAATGACCAAGTGTAGAGAAGTTTAGAGGGAAAGAGAAAATTTGCAGAGAGTATGAAAGCGCAAAGGGAGAACGAAGGCCAAAAAATGAGTTTTATATTAGGGTTCGACGCAGAAAAGGAAAGATCATTGAACTCTGTTCGACGATCTGGGCTTTTAAATGAAACTGAAAGGTCATCAACATCGTCGATCTCCGTTCGACGATAGTGGAGAGCGTTGAGCTCCATTCGACGATCGCTGACCTGAAGAAAGATAGTTTAGCACTATCGGAGAAGCGCTGAACTCAGGTCGACGATTTCTAAAATCGTCGATCTCCGTTCGGCGATCTTGGGGAAAATCGTCGAGCGCAGTTCAGAGACCAGAAACATACTCTATACACAAAAAGAACATATTGATTTGCCTAGTCTTGATCATTTTTATAATTTTAAAATCTTGGATCTTATTTTAGACTTTCTCCATCTAACATTCCTAACTGATTCAGGAAGAATGTATTGTTTGAACACCCTATTACTAATTTGGGTCAGGATCACTATGTCTTTAGAAAACCTGTTTTTGACCTCCTGTATAGATCTAAAGGTCAATTAGAATTGAGTCTAAGGGTTAGTAGTTAGGTTTGGAAGCTGCCCTCAAGACCAAGGTTTTTCAGTTTGGAGACTAAGTCATATCGTCGAGCTCAGTACGACGAATCGTCGAACTCCAATCGACGATCATCTAACTCACCTTCGACGGATCATCGAACTCCATTCGACGATCGCTGAGCTCGACTTCAACAAATCATCGAACTCCATTCGACAATCTTCGAGCTCAGTTCGACGATCTTGACTCCAGTATTGATTCTCTATCTCTGAGCTCAGTTCGACGATAGTTGAGCTCAGATCGACAATCTCTGTTGCTGTCTAAGTCCAAATCGCTGAGCTCAGTTCGACGATAGTAGAGCTCAGTTCGACGTTTTTCTGAAGAGTTCAATGTTTTTCAAAGATTCAAATTCAGAATAGTTAAGGAGTTATTCAGCAATTAATTCAGAAGATTTTCTAGCCGTTTTCATTTATTCTGGACCAAGTTTCAAGGGATTATCAAGGAATGTTTCTTTGGACTTTCCCCCAGAAGACAAAGGCAATTAAGGATGTAATTAATGACATGCCAACGGCTATTCTTGACAGAGGATCATTTTCTATTCAGAACCAGGGAATAAAACTCAAGATTTTTGAAAACTCTCATACAGCACAGATAAGCAGAACAAGAAGAACAGGAAGAAAATTTTCTCTGGGACAACATCTTTCTCAACATCAACTGTTCACAAGAGAAAAAGAGAAAGAGCTGTAGACATTCTCTATCTAAAAGAATTCACACAAGAACACACAACCAAGGAGATCAACCAACTGAAATCTTCAGATCTCTTGGGATTCAAGTGTTCAAGGCCAACATCATTAAAGACTCCAGACACCTAACATTTCAGCTGTTGCTGAAATCATCAATTGCTGGAGATCAACTTCTGAGGCCTATCACCCTACAGCAAAGCCTCATTTCCTGAACATCTCAAGAACTCAGGGGGAGATTTGACAACATCAAATCCACATAGTCTTCTCAGCTGCTTTGAGAAAGAGAAGACTTTCATCACTCTCTCATGCCCATCTCTGTAAAGGGTTTTTCAAACTCCCTTCAAAAGTTTGTGCTTGGTTTTTGAGCACCTTATGAAAAGCTCATTGGTGGCAAGACACCTGATCAAAAAATCTGGTTTGGTTTTTGAGCACCTTATCAAAAGCTCATTGGTGCCCAGGACACCTGATCAACTCATCCTGCAGTGGATTCCTACCTAGGGTGGTAGAAGAGTGGATGTACCCAAGTTTAGGGGAACCACTATAGCTCCTTGTGCCTTCTGGCTTGCTTGTCTTTATTTTTATTTCTAGCTATGATTGATCTATGATTAGTTAGGATCTGTGATTAGCTTCTTTTGTAGATTGTAACAATTGTTTAGATTTTTATTTGCTTCCCTGTTCACTCAGATTGCAACAATTATTGTAAAAAGTTTTTAAGCACCATACTCTATTCACCCCCCCACCCCTCAAAAGTATATCAGATCTAGCTGCACTTTCAATTGACATCAAAGTGAGGTTGGTTAAAAATACCACATCTTTGAGGTTGGTTAAACATACCAAACCTTGGTTGTTGCACAGGCTAACACCTGAACCCCAAGATACCTAGTTAGATCTGCTTGCTGTAGATTTTGTTATTAGATTATCTCTTCACAAATCATGCTCCAAAACAAAGATTATGCTAGCACCAGACCTCCAGTGTGCAATATGTCCAAGTTTGCACTTTGGAAAGCAAGGATTAGATTATACATGAATTCTATTGACGAGGACATTTTTAATTCTGTTTTGACAATTTGTCCAAGTCCTCTAGAGAACACAAGCACAAATGCTGTTCCACCTCCATCAGGAACAGATGCTGATATCAAGAAGTAGAAGGTAGCTGATGCAAAGGCTATGAATATCTTAGCCCAGACCATGTCTGATGACATCTTTCAAAAGGTGGCTGAATGTAATTCAGCAAAGGAAATCTGGGATAAACTCTCTGAAATAGTCTCAGGCTTAGCTGATGAAAGAAAGGACGGGAGATCCCACCTCATATCCTAATATGAGAATTTCAAGAAAGGAGAAGCTGAGCTAGTAGCTGAAATGTATAACATGCTCAGTCTGATAGTAAATGAACTCAAGACTTTGGATAAGGAGATCTCACTGACTGAACTTAATGACAAAATCCTAATGTGCTTCCCAAGCACTTGGGATTCAAGAATCTGGCCAATCAAGGACGCCAGAAGTCTGAATGAGATCACCACAGAAGCTCTTTTGGGTAAGCTCAAATCTTATGAGCTGCTCATTAAGAATAGAGAAGAAAAGCAGAAGGCTGCCTCACCAGCCACAAGGAAAGAAAAGACAATAGCCTTCAAAGAAACTGAAGATCAGCCTGAAGACAAAGTCACAGGCAATGATGAGCTGCTCAGTCTATTGGCCAAAAGATTCTACAAGATGGCCAGAAAGGACTTCAGAAGGAGATCATACAAAGAGCATGATAAGCCAAGGTATGATAAGTCAAATAATGAAGAAATTGTTTGCTTTGGCTGCAGGAAACCAGGCCATATTGTGCCTGACTGTCCAGAGAAAAAACAAGGACAGAAGGGATAAGAAAGAAAGAAGAAATGACAAAGGCTTCAAGAAAAATGGCAATGGCAAACCCTGTTAAATTTTCTCAACGTGGTCAGCAAGATAGCCCAAACGCCAAATTAATATCTTCGGGACTACCCAGTTCGCACGCTGAACCAGCGGAACACAAGGACTAGAGGTCTATGCACAACAAAACAATGGAAGCACAAGCAGGTCTTTATACATTCACTTCTTTACAAAGCAAGGCATACATAGCGAGACATGATTTCGCTAGTATCACAGCTGAAAATAGGAAGAATCAAAAACAAGCCGGGCGGACAAAACCCGGAGTCCGCCGAGACCGCCGAGGTCGCCGAAGTCGCCGAAGCCGCCCGAACTATGCTGCAATCCGCCGAATACCACGGAGTCCGCCGAAGCCGCGAGGCCGCGCGGACACACCGTTATTCGCCTCCTGCTGCACCCGAACAGAGGAACACCCCTACCCGCCTGAAGCCGGCGGACAGGTTATTGAAGCTGGGAAAGTTGAAACAGAACTGACAAGCCGCAGAGCGACCTCCTGCTGAATCCGCAGAGACCGCACACTTCCAAGCACTGACCGAAGTCACAGCCAAGCTCCTGGCTCCTTGAAGTTATCCGCGCGACCTGCACACAACAAACGTCAGCCTGAAACAATCCGCGCGGACTGGAAAACACAGACCGCAGCACTCGCCCAACCCAATTTACTGTTCACTCACGTTACTAGGATGTTACTGTAGATGTGTCAGGGGGTCCTATTTATAGGCCAGGTGAGGAGTGTGGTCACCGCCCATGAGATAGCGACACCACCCAGCCCGCGCGAACACAACCGACCGTCCGCTGAGTCCGCGAGGACTTAGCCGGTCACCAAGAGAAAAAAACCGCCAGGAGCAAAGCAGCCGATGACGAACCCTCTCCAGTCCGCCTAAGCTAAGCGGACAAGGCACCAGCCCGCAAAGCTCCAACCACTGCAGGACAGCAACCTCCTTCTATGGCAGTCCGTACCAGCCCGAGGCAGTCCGCATGACTCACACCTCAATCCGCCACAAGTCCACGACCAAAGGCAGACATCAACAGTCCGCCCGGTCACAGCGGACTTGGCGGACACGGCGGACACCATGAACTTGGCACAAGGTGTGACCAAGCCCAAAACCAAACAAGGAGCAGAGCGAGCATGGCGGACGCAAGTCCTCGTCCGCCAAACACTCCAGCACAGATCGCCATCAGTCCGCGAGCACCTCGCTCTTGTCCGCAGTAGTCACCTCCCGGACTCCAAACACCAGTCCGCCAACCGGTCTCCACAGCAAGACCTGCTGTCCACCAGAACTTGACAAGGCCTCAGCCAAGTTCTAGGCTCAGTCCGCAACAGCCAGAACCGCGGACACTCCAGTCCGCAAGCTACCCGCGAACTCGAACCAACCCGACAACAGCGCAAGCTTGCACCCGCGGCCTCTGAGCAAAGCACCAGTCCGCAAGCCTCTCTCTATCCGCAGATATCAGGCCGCACCAAACCGCGGACTCCATGCACCAACCCGCTCAGAACACAGCTGGCTTCCACTAGACTTTTCACCAGGCTGCAACCGCAGTCCGCCCAGTCTGCCCAGTCCGCCCAACACTGTCCGCCCAGGCCGCCCGGCCTGTCCCGTCACCCACTTCCACTTCACAAAATTCAACACTCCCCCTTGAAGTGAGAAGTGGTGACCAAGCCCAGCAAGCTGCGCAAACGTTCAAAGGGCCCCTTCGACAGCGGCTTCGTGAAGATGTCAGCAAGATTATCTTCACTCCGAACATGCCCGACCAGCAGAGATCCTTCCAACACCTTCTCCCTGATGAAATGGTGATCAATCTCTATGTGCTTGGTCCTGGCGTGACACAATGGATTGTTAACCAGCTTGAGAGCACTCTCATTGTCACCCCGGAGTAAAGTAGGCCCTTGCACTTCTTCATGGACGTCCTCTATGAGCCTCCTCAACAAAACGGCTTCCCGAGCAGCCAAGGCCGAAGCCTTATACTCCGCCTCCGTGGTTGAAACCGACACCGAGTCTTGCTTCTTGCTACACCACGAGATGCTAGCTGAACCGCAAGTGAACACATAACCAGAAGTAGACCTCCGATCATCCGAATCACCGCCATAGTCAGCATCCGTGTACCCGAGCAACGCAAACTCCGCATCCCTTCCATAGAGGAGTCCCATCTCAGAAGTCACCTTGACATACTTCAGAATCCCCTTTGCCGCCACCAGATGAGATTTCCTCGGTTCAGCCATATATCGACTTACTCGGCCAACAGCATAAGCTATATCCGGCCTTGTAATCGTCAGATAGATTAAGCTCCCAACAAGAGCCCTGAACACCAAAGGATCAGGAAGAACCTTTCCCTCATCTCGTCGAAGCTTTAGCCCAGGTTCCAGTGGAGTAGAGCACTTCTTCCCTTCGCCCATGCCAAACCGCTTCACAATACGATCAGCATATCCCTTCTGGCTAATGAGAATCCCGCACTCCTTCCTCTCCACTTCCACACCGAGAAAGTGATGCAACTCTCCCAAGTCCTTCATCTCGAAGCGTATAGCAAGCTCACCTCTGAGCCTTGCTACTTCCTCCTCCGAATTCCCTGTGATGATCATGTCATCCACATACAGTAGGACCAAGACCCTTAGCTCTCCCTTCTTCTTGACAAACAAGCTAGAATCCGAGTTAGAAGCAAAGTATCCACAGAATTGCAGGTACTCTGCAATCTTCCCATACCACGCTCTTGGAGCTTGCTTCAACCCGTAGAGAGCCTTTCTGAGTTTACAGACATAGTCCGGATGCTTCTCAGAGACAAAACCAAGCGGTTGATCCATGAAGATATCCTTGTCAATCTCTCCGTAAAGAAAAGCATTCTTCACATCGAGTTGCCACAACCTCCATCCCTTGCTAGCAGCCAAGGCGATCACCACTCTAACAGATGTCATCTTCGCAACTGGACTGAATGTCTCCTCATAGTCTTCTCCATACTGCTGTGAGAATCCTCTAGCGACCAGGCGAGCCTTGTATCGATCAATGCTCCCATCAGCCTTCTTCTTCAACTTATACACCCACTTGCAAGTGACCGGAGTAATGCCATCAACCTTGGGCACAAGATCCCAGGTTTCATTCTTCTTCAGAGCATCAATCTCTTCCTTCATGGCACCTTCCCACTCCTTCACTCCAGTGGCCTCGTTGAAGTTTGCAGGCTCTCGCTCATCCAGAGGACCTGCAAAGAAGCAGGAGACGAAGCTCACTGCATTCCCATCACAGTACCGAGCCGGTGGCTTAACCACCCTCTTCGATCTCCGAAGACACGGCTCCTTGCTCACGGCTTCCGTTGCTTCTTCAGGCTCCACTCCTACCTGGGGCAAGCATTGAGCAGTGCTCCCCCTGCTTCCTGAGCCAGAAGGCTCAGCCTCGGAGTTCGAAGCAACAGGTGCTGCTGGTGAAACAGCAAGCTCCTCTTCCAAGCCTTCAGCCGCTACCACCGGTGCTTCCTCAAACTTGCTACTTCCGGTTAGCTCCACCGAGCCACCTCCATATGACGTCAGCTCGTCAAAGACAACGTCTCTTGAAACCACGAACTTCTTCGTCACAGGATCCATGCATTTCCATCCCTTCTTCCGCTCATCATAGCCAACAAAGACAAGTTTCCTTGCCTTCGCATCCAGCTTTGTCCGTGTAGCATCCGGGACATGCACATAGCAAGTTGAGCCGAACACCCTAAGGTGTCCCACACTCGGCTTCTCCTTCAGCAACAGCTCAATAGGAGTCTTCATGTTGATAGGGCTGAGTGGCATCCGGTTGATAACATAGGCAGCACAAGACATTCCCTCCGCCCAAAAGGACCTTGGGATATCTTTCGCATGAAGCCAGCATTTGCAGGTCTCCGTCAGATGACGGATCTTCCGCTCCGCTACCCCATTTTGTTGTGGAGTGTGAGCACAAGTAAGCTCCCGTTGGATCCCGTGCTTCCTGCAGAAGTTAGAAAACTCGGAGGAAACAAATTCACCCCCGTTATCAGTTCTAAGCTTCTTAACCCGCAGACCAAGCCGGCCTTCTACCAACTCCTTGAACTCCACGAACAAATGGAAGGCTTCCGACTTCTCTTTCAAGAAATACACCCAAGTATACCTTGAGTAGTCATCAACCAGGACAAGCATATATTTGCTTCCACCAAGGCTGGCAGTAACCGTCGGTCCCATCAGGTCGCCATGAATGCACTCCAATGGCTTCTTGCTCCTTGTCTGTGATTTATCAAATGGAAGGCGATGTGCCTTACCATATTGACAGCCCGCACAAACATGCCCATCACCAAAGGAGGACAGCATCGGCAACCCCCTCACCAGACTTCTACTAGCCATAGCCTTCAGCTTGTCCATGCCAACATGCCCCAGCCTTTCATGCCAGATAGCCGCACTATCATTGGCCCTCATCCTATCAACATAGGCACTGGTGGAAAGAACAAATAAGTTCTTCACCCTCCTCCCAACATGAGCAACATCAGCCTTTACCGCTGATACGTTGCGAAGGAACCTCACGTCTGTTGGCCCAAACAGAACGTGATACCCAGCGTCCACCGCGTTGGTCACCGAGAAGAGGTTCTTCTTCATGCCCGGTACGTGATACACACTCCTTAACGTGAGTGGCCCCTGATCACTACCCAAAGACACGACCCCCTCCTTCTCTACTGCATAAACAGTATTATCAGCAGTGATAATAGCTTCATTACCTGAGTAAGCCTGCATGGAGGTGAACTTCGACTTGTCTCCGGTGAGGTGATGACCACACCCGGAGTCGACGATCCACTCGCTGTTGAAGTCCTCAGCAGATAAGGCCCGGACACAAGTGCCCGTCATGAAAGCTCCTCCCCATTCTGCTTCTTCACTTCGCGAGCAAGCTTCCTCCTTTCCAGCAGCATGCCCAGGCTGTAGTTTGACCTTGCAGTCCCGCTTGAAGTGCCCTCGCTGATGACACCGGTAGCACTTCAGATTCTTCTTCCAGTCCTTAGGAGCATTGCTCCTCTCCGGCGGATACGAAGTTGAAGTCTCCTTTTCACCAGCGGCCTGCACCTGCTTCTTCTTCTTCTTCCCTTCCCATCCCTTCTTCTTGCCTGAGAAGAGAGCTTCGCTGCCTTCCTGATTCAGGTTCACTCCAGCCATCTGCCTTGCTAAGCTCTCCTGCGAGGCAAGCAGATTCTCCAGCTCCAGCAGAGACGGCTGAGTAGCCCACCCTTGAACAGATGTGACAAAGGCCACATACTCCTTCCGCAAGCCGCGAAAAATGTGCCTTTTCATCTTGGCCTCAGAGATAGGCTCATCAGGATCCAGTGCCGACAGCTCAGCACACAAGCTCTTCATCTTTAAGAAGTATTTGGAGATGGAAAGGTCTCCCTGAGTTGCCCTGGCCAACTCATTCTCCAGGAACTGCAGTCGCGCCACATTCTTCCTATTGAACAACTCATCAATGGTTGTCCAAATGTCAGCAGCCGACTCACATCTAACGATGTGATCAAACAGCTCCGGAGAGACAGCTCTCTTCAGAACGAACTCTGCCTTAGCATTAGTTCTTCTCCAGAGCCTCACCTGCTCAGCAGTACCGAACGCAGCAGTTACTTCCTGTCTATCGTCTCCACCGACGACATCCCACAGCTCCTCGCCTATAAGATAACTCTTCATGCACGACTTCCACTTTTTAAAGTTAGTCGGCGTCAAGAGTTCAATGCCAAGACCCCTTGCTAAGCTTCCTTCCATTGCAACACCTGTTGGCACCCTTCAGCAGCTCCGAGCAACAACACAGGTTGATCACCACTCAGTCACTGAGTAACAACGCTGGTTGACCTCTGCTCACGCAACTGAACCACAGAAACCTCAGCAACCTCCCTCTGATACCATGTTAAATTTTCTCAACGTGGTCAGCAAGATAGCCCAAACGCCAAATTAATATCTTCGGGACTACCCATTCGCACGCTGAACCAGCGGAACACAAGGACTAGAGGTCTATGCACAACAAAACAATGGAAGCACAAGCAGGTCTTTATACATTCACTTCTTTACAAAGCAAGGCATACATAGCGAGACATGATTTCGCTAGTATCACAGCTGAAAACAGGAAGAATCAAAAACAAGCCGGGCGGACAAAACCCGGAGTCCGCCGAGACCGCCGAGGTCGCCGAAGTCGCCGAAGCCGCCCGAACTATGCTGCAATCCGCCGAATACCACGGAGTCCGCCGAAGCCGCGAGGCCGCGCGGACACACCGTTATTCGCCTCCTGCTGCACCCGAACAGAGGAACACCCCTACCCGCCTGAAGCCGGCGGACAGGTTATTGAAGCTGGGAAAGTTGAAACAGAACTGACAAGCCGCAGAGCGACCTCCTGCTGAATCCGCAGAGACCGCACACTTCCAAGCACTGACCGAAGTCACAGCCAAGCTCCTGGCTCCTTGAAGTTATCCGCGCGACCTGCACACAGCAAACGTCAGCCTGAAACAATCCGCGCGGACTGGAAAAACACAGACCGCAGCACTCGCCCAACCCAATTTACTGTTCACTCACGTTACTAGGATGTTACTGTAGATGTGCCAGGGGGTCCTATTTATAGGCCAGGTGAGGAGTGTGGTCACCGCCCATGAGATAGCGACACCACCCAGCCCGCGCGAACACAACCGACCGTCCGCTGAGTCCGCGAGGACTTAGCCGGTCACCAAGAAAAAAAAACCGCCAGGAGCAAAGCAGCCGATGACGAACCCTCTCCAGTCCGCCTAAGCTAAGCGGACAAGGCACCAGCCCGCAAAGCTCCAACCACTGCAGGACAGCAACCTCCTTCTATGGCAGTCCGCACCAGCCCGAGGCAGTCCGCATGACTCACACCTCAATCCGCCACAAGTCCACGACCAAAGGCAGACATCAACAGTCCGCCCGATCACAGCGGACTTGGCGGACACGGCGGACACCATGAACTTGGCACAAGGTGTGACCAAGCCCAAAACCAAACAAGGAGCAGAGCGAGCATGGCGGACGCAAGTCCTCGTCCGCCAAACACTCAGCACAGATCGCCATCAGTCCGCGAGCACCTCGCTCTTGTCCGCAGTAGTCACCTCCCGGACTCCAAACACCAGTCCGCCAACCGGTCTCCACAGCAAGACCTGCTGTCCACCAGAACTTGACAAGCCTCAGCCAAGTTCTGGCTCAGTCCGCAACAGCCAGAACCGCGACACTCCAGTCCGCAAGCTACCGCGAACTCGAACCAACCCGACAACAGCGCAAGCTTGCACCCGCGGCCTCTGAGCAAAGCACCAGTCCGCAAGCCTCTCTCTATCCACAGATATCAGGCCGCACTAAACCGCGGACTCCATGCACCAACCCGCTCAGAACACAGCTGGCTTCCACTAGACTTTTCACCAGGCCGCAACCGCAGTCCGCCCAGTCTGCCCAGTCCGCCCAACACTGTCCGCCCAGGCCGCCCGGCCTGTCCCGTCACCCACTTCCACTTCACAAAATTCAACAAACCCTCCACAAGCAAGAACAAATACACTAGGAAGGGATTTGTTGCTGAATCCTGGAGTGAAACTGAAGAGGAATCAGAAGCCTCATCCAGCTCCAGTGATGATGAAGATGATGCAGAAGAGAAGGAGTTCTGCATGATGGAAATCAATGCCTTACAACATAATTCAGATGAAGAAGAGTCAGAGTCAGACTCAGAGAGTCAACTTGAAGAGGACCAGGTAATTAATCCTTTTGATTTCAATTCAGAGGACCTTTAAATAATGAGTTTTTGAAGCATTATGTTTAGACTTACTAAAATATGAGAAGGAAATTATTTCTCTCAGAAATCAATTGTCTGAACATAGTTCCTTAAAATCAGAAAATCTCAAACTCTCTGAGGAGTTGGAGTGTTGTAGGGAGCAGATAGCTTCACTGAAAGGTGAGCTATCAGAGGCCAAGAAGCTTGAAGAATCCCTTAATGTGAGAAGTATCAAGCTGATGGACATCACAAGCACAGTGAACTCCAGATTCAATAGTACACTGGGCTTGGGTGCTTCATACAGCCAACCTATAGTCCTAACAACCCCAATCAAGTTCATTTCTGATAAAGGGAAGGGAGTTGTAGAGGTAGCTAAGAAGAATTCTGATCTGCCTAAGAAAACTAAGTTCCAGCAGAAATCGTCGAACGGAGCTCGACGATCGCCGAATGCAGATCGACGATCTCAGGCAAAATCGTCGAACTCAGGTCGACGATCTCTAATTCCTGAACTCTACTACAGTCAAACATCGAACGGAGCTCGACGATCCGACCCAAGATCGTCGAACGCAGCTCCACGATCGTCGAACAGAGATCAGAGCTCTGAAAATTCCTTCAAGGGCAAATCAAAATCCAGTCCTAGGGGTCCTTCATCCTAAAGATTTAACCCTTATACTGAATGGATTATACCTCCAAGGAGATATCATCATGAAGGTTATAAGAGTCAACCTGGGATGTCTTTTATTTCTGAGTTTAAAGGTTATCAACCTAGGCCCAAGGTAAACTGGGTCAAAAACAAATGAATTATTTTATGTGTAGGTGAAGAACTATCCAACATCTAACCAACAATGGTACTTGGATAGTGGGTGCTCTAAGCACATGACAGGAAACAAGGACAACCTCACATCCTTTAAATCCAAGCTTGGACCCAAAGTCATATTTGGTGATTCAAACTTTGGACAAACTAATGGATATGGTACAGTCCAAATTGGAATAGTAACATTCAAGAAGGTAGCCTATGTGGAAGGACTGAAGCACAATTTAATAAGCATCAGTCAGCTACGTGATGAAGGCTACCAGGTGACTTTCAGCAAAACTTTATGCAAGATCAAGTCAGAGGACAACACAACTATGTTGACAGGTAAAAGGAAAGGTAATATCTATCTAGTAGATTTTCTTTCAACAGATGTAGATATTTGCCTGTTCAATTCTGTTTGTAGACCTAATATTTTATGGCATAAGAGACTAGGACATTTAAACCTTAGAACTATTGTTAGGCTATCCAAGGACAACCTTGTTAGAGGACTACCTTTTGGCCCCTACAAGCAGGAAGGCCTTTACAGGGCTTGTCAATTAGGCAAGCAAACTAAAAATAGTTTCAAATCACTTAATAAGAGTGATTCACCTAGGATCTTGTATCTGTTACACATGGATCTTTTTGGACCCATTATAGGACAAAGCCTAGGAGGAAAATCTTACACTTTAGTAGTTGTAGATGACTTCTCTAGATTCACATGGGTGTTCTTTCTGAGGAAGAAGTCTGATAACTTTAAGTGTGTGACAGAGTTTCTCAAATGCATACAGATTGAGTTCAATACTCACATTGCCCTGATTAGACGTGATCATGGGACAGAGTTTGATTCTCTTCTTATGCAAGAGTTCTGTCAGAGTGAAGGGATCAGGCATACTTTCTCAGCTCCTAGAACTCCTCAACAAAATGGGGTAGCTGAAAGGAAAAATAGAACCCTTATTGAATCTGCCACTACATTGTTGTCAGATGGTCACCTTCCTCTATCTTTTTGGGCAGAGGCAGTGAACACCACCAATTATGTGCTGAACAGAAGTTTAATACATAAACTAAAGGGAAAAACTCCCTATGAATTACTCAAAGGGAAGAAACCTAAAGTTGATTATTTTAGAATTTTTGGTTGTATTTGTTATATACATAATAATGACAAGAGATATTTAGCAAAATTTCAAGCTAAAGCTGATGAAGGAGTGTTTCTGGGATATTCCATGATCAGTAAGGCTTATAGGGTTTATAATAAATTAACTCTTAAAATTGAAGAATCTGTTCACATATCATTTGATGAATCTAATATGTCTTTCAAGGAGAAGAACACTTCTACCATAGAACCTTTGTAGGTACATTCTCTTGCTGAAGACTTGAACAAGTTACAGGTTACTCAAAAAGAGGAAAGCAGTGAAGATGAAGAAAGCATTCAACATATTGAAGAGAAACAACTTGAAGAGCCAGTTGTTGTACCACAAGAGGAAACAACAACACAGGTTGGTGAACAATCAACACCCCCTGTTGATTTAGTAACATCAAGAGACCATCCAATTTCCCAAGTAATTTGAGACGTCTCAGCTGGTGTGCAAACCAGAAATCAGGTCAACCAAAACCTGTTACACACTTGCTTCCTATCTCAAATTGAACCTCAATCCATTCAAGATGCAGAGCAAGATCCACACTGGATCATTGCAATGCAAGAAGAGTTGCATCAATTTGAAAGGAACCAAGTTTGGGAACTAGTGCCAAAGCCTAAGGATCACTCCATTGTTGGAAAAAAAGTGGGTCTTCAGAAACAAATTGGATGATCAAGGAGTTGCTCAAGGAACAAGGCAAGGCTAGTTGCTCAAGGATATTCTCAAGAAGAAGGCATAGACTATGACCAGACCTTTGCACCAGTTGCAAGATTGGAAGCCATCAGAATCTTCTTAGCTTATGCAGCACACAAAGGCTTCAAGGTATATCAGATGGATGTAAAAAGTGCATTTCTAAATGGAGACATCAAAGAAGAAGTCTATGTGAGACAACCTCCAGGTTTTATCTCTCCAACTTATCCTGATTATGTTTTTAAGTTGAATAAAGCATTATATGGTCTCAAGCAAGCTCCTAGAGCATGGTATGAGACCCTAGCATGCCTCCTTCTGGAAAATGGATTTATAAGGGGTAGAGTAGACCAAACTCTTTTCATTAGAACTCATAAGTCCCATACCCTACTAGTACAGATTTATGTAGATGCTATTATTTTTGGCTCTACTGATTTAAATTTGTGCAGAAGGTTCTCCAACCTAATGCATTCTAAATTTGAAATGAGTAGCATGAGTGAGCTATCCTTCTTTCTAGGATTACAAGTCAAACAACATGCTGAAGGCATCTTCATTTCTCAAACCAAGTATGCATATGAATTGGTCAAGAAATTTTGTATGTCTGAAGCATCCTGTATGAAAACACCCATGCCTACTAATGCTGTATTGGATGCTGATGAATATGGGAAACCTGTTGATCAGACAACATATATAGCAATGATTGGCTCTTTACTGTACCTTACAGCTAGTAGACTAGATATAATGTTTGCTATATGCATATGTGCTAGATTCCAAGTAAGCCCTAGAGAGTCACACCTAACATTAGTTAAAAGGATTCTCAGGTATGTTAAAAGTTGTCCAAATCTAGGTCTCTGGTATCCAAAAGATTCAGCATTTGAATTAACTGGATTTTCTGATGCTGATTATGCTAGATGCAGAATTGATAGGAAAAGCACCAGTGGAACTTGTCAGTTTCTTGGTGACAGACTTGTCTCTTGGTTTTGCAAGAAACAAACTTATGTGTCAACTTCAACTGCTGAAGCTGAATATATGGCTGCAGTCAGTTGTTGTTCACAAATCTTGTGGATTTAAAACCAACTCCTAGACTATGGCTACGACTTAGAGAAGTCAAAAATATTTTGTGATAACACCAGTGCTATTCTATAGCTCATAATCCAGTCCTCCATAGTAGGACAAAACACATAGAAATTAGGCATCACTTTTTAAGGGATAATGTTGAGAAGAATAAAATTGAACTTCAATATATCCCAACTAATTTGCAAAGGGGAGATATTTTCACCAAACCCTTGGATGAAAAGAAACACACCTTCTTCCTAAATCAGTTAGGAATGTTAGATGGAGGAAATCTATAATAAGTTCCAAGATTTTGAAACTCTAAAGATTGACCAAGACTAGGCAAACATCTTGATTTTTCTAAGTGTCTAGAGTGTATTTCTGGTCTCTGAACTGCGCTCGACGATTTTCCCCCAGATCGTCGAACGGAGATCGACGATTTTTGAAATCGTCGACCTGAGTTCAGCGCTTCTCAGATAGTGTTTAACTATCTCTTCCGGTCAATGATCGTCGAACGGCGCTCGACGATTTTGTTCTCTGAACTATCGTTGAACGGAGCTCGACGCTCTCCAATATCGCCGAACGAAGATCGACGATATTGAAGACTCTTCAGATTCCTTTAGAAGCCCCGATCGTCGAACTGAGTTCAACGATCTTTCCTTTTCTGCGTCGAACCCTAATATAAAATTCATTTTTCGGCCGTCGTACTCCTTTTGCACTTTCAATCTCTCTGCAAAACTTCTCTTTCCCTCCAAACATCTCTACACTTGGTCGTTTTGTTTGTTGATTTTTGCAGGTAACAATGGCCGTCTCTGTTGCCGTTCTAGCCGCAATGAAATTCGATGCTGGATTTGATATTGGCATGGAGTCCTTCATCACCAAAGATCAGGTTTTTCAAGATATTCTAGAACTGTTCAAGGAGCAGAAGCTTGTTACCATCATTTCCACAAGAATCAAGTTGGCTGCTGATGAGATTAAGGAGTGGGTCTACACTGCCCACAACTAGGACCAAAACACAGTAGTTGGTTCAATTTCTAGAACCCAGGTACCTTTGACTCCAGCCATTCTGACAGAGGTTTTTGAGTTAAAGTTCTAGAAGAGATTCTGCTGATTTGTCTGGAGAGAATTTTCTGATTTACTTGCAAGAATGGGTCACTCTGATGCTAACCCTAGCAAGCTGCTGAAGAAGAACCTAGCTGTGGAATATAGATTTTTGGCTGATATAGTGGGAAAGGTTTTGCTGGCCAAGCATTCAGCACATGATACTATCTCCAGTTATCAGCTGTGCTTGATGGGAGCCATTGTGGATATGAAGCAATTGAACTGGGGAGAAGTCTTCTTTGACCTGATTAAGAAGAAAATCAATAAGAATTTTGTGAATTTTGGGAGGATCCTAGGGCTCTTTCTTCAGAACAGATGCCCTGCCCTGCTTGTATCTAATGGGATATATATTAATGCATCTAAGAGGCTGTCCTGTGCCCTCTTTGGCAAATGGGACAGGCAGATAACCAAGCCCAGCAGGCCTTCTACAAGCACAACTTCAGGCACAAGGACTGTAATAGTCTCTTCCCCTCAAGTCTCTGCCCCTGTAGAAGACTTGCCTGTTGCTGCTTCTCCTCCTCCAACTCCTATTTCATCCCCTCCAGTTCCATCCACCATTCCAATTTCATCCACTATCATTATCTCCAGCCCATCTCCAACATCTATTCCATCTCAAATCCCCACTCTTCCTATAACAGAAGAAGTATTCCATCCATTACACCACTACCCTCCACCAGACATTGACACATCATCCAACATTCCATCATTCAGTCTTCTTGATGATTCCTTCATGGATGACTCACCTTCATCTCCTCCTGAGCTACCCTCCTCCTCCACATCTTACCAACAGCTTCTACAAGACATTATTGATCAACCCACCTTCACACCCTCTATCTCAATACCACTGTCTTCCATTTCCACAATACCCTCACCTCAACCTTCACTTCCCCCATACACCAGCTCTCCACCACCATCACTAGTAGCTCCACCTCCAGTCTCTACCTCTACTCCAGTCCCTGCTGAGCAAGTAGATATTCCTGCCCTAGCTGACAAGTTATATGAACTGCTAGCCCCCAGGCTATCACTTCTATTGGAGACCTCCTTGGCTCCACTTCTTCAGTCAGTGGCAGCCCTTTCTGCCAGGCTATCCTCTCTATTTCCTCAGGCAATCCCTTCCTCTGGGTGCCTTGATCCAGCTTTCTCTGAATCTAGGCATGGGGAGATGCCTTATGAAGTTAGATTGCCTGCTGCTGCTGCCATTTCTCATGCTGCTGATGTTATTACTCAAGCTCCAGTTTCAACCCCTTCAGTTGCAGTCTTCTCAGTGGACATCAGATCCTTATTATCAGTTTTTGATTCAGCTTATTTCAGTTGTCTTCCAGAGAAAGTTGCAGTCCAGCCATCAGAGGATCTTTCCAAGGCCATTGTGCCCTTCTCAAGTTGTGACACCAGTGTTATAACTTCATTCATCAATTCCCTCTCTACTACTGAGACTTCTGGTTCCAGTGATGCTGTTGCTATTCCTTCTGAAAATATTGTTGCTACTTCTGTTGCTACTGCTGTTTGTTCTAATACTGCTGATGAGTTAATCTCTAAGGATATGCAGATGATAGAGGCATATGATTTTGAGCCTTCTGTTATTGTTGATGTTATTCCTGTTGTTATTACTGATGCTGAGGTTCTTGTATCTGAAAGTATTCTCTCTGAATCTGTTGCTGCTCCAGTTACTGCTGATATTACTGCTGCTGTATCTTCTGTAAGTATTGCTCCTGAAACTTTTGTATCTGTTGTTATTACTGCTACTGCTATAACTTCTGTTGCTACTAGTGTTGTATCTGCTGCTGTCACCACTGCTGCTTCATCTGCTCCAACCCAACTTCAGAAAGAGTATTTGAAAAAGATTGATGCTTTATATTATGAGCAAAGTTCTGAGAGTGATGAATTTAGGACTGATTCTGATGATTCCTCTGCTACCATAGCCAGGAAAAGAAAGGCAAGGAGCAAAGCTATGAAAAGGGTGCCTCCAGCCAAAGTCAAGGACACTAATGATATTCCTTATTACATTCTTCATGACTGCCCCATTATTGAGCATTGGATGCAGTATTCCAAGAACCAACTAAAAGCTATGAAGAAGAAGAGGAAGTATGAGAAAGGATCTTCTCAGTTTCATCATCCTCATCCTCCTCCACCACCTCCTCCTGATGCAGGTATAGGTGGAAGCTCAGCTGCTCAACCTTCTGCTAAAAGCCAAACCCCCTATCAGCCTCATGCAAGATCTTATTATAGGGGAAGCCAGTCCAGAGGTTCTCAATCTAGAAGAGGAAGCTATAAAGGAAGCCAGAGGGAATTCCAAGTCTACTCCAAGGGCTATTCTAAACAACATCCATACTCTAGGGAAGGACAAGCTTCATCAGATACAACTTCAGGTCCTTTTCCCTATAAGTTAAAAGAAGTAGTCTCATCCAGAGCTCCTCAAGATAATCCATCCAACAGATATGAGCCTCCAGTGCCCTTTGAAGATCCAGAAAATAACCCTACTGCATGGACTGCAAGGATGAAAGAATTAGCTTCCCTGGATCAAATCAAGAAAGCTAAAGAGCAAGGCAGAGATACCTCCAACATTACTACACTGTCTGAACAAAGAAAGAAAGAACTGGAAAGATATGCTTCAAGCAAATTCTTTGATTCTGAAAGATATATGGAGCTGCATCCTGAAGCTGTGGTTCCAAGGCCCAAATAACAAACTTCTTTAGGTGCTGCAGATGACAGAAGATCAAAGAAAGAAGCTCTTAATCCTAATAGAGAAATCAAACTTATAAAGAGCAAGGAGAAAGAATAATTCTGTAAGGTGACAATTATTCTGATTTCTGATTTTTGTCTGGGATAATATATATCTGTGACTCTGCTTGTTGATTGTTTATTGTTGCTTTGTATATTGTTGATTCTGTTATTTTTCCAAATTCTGTAAATAGTAATCCTAACCCAAATAGGGGGAGATTGTTGGAACACCCTATTACTAATTTGGGTCAGGATCACTATGTCTTTAGGAAACCTGTTTTTGACCTCCTGTATAGATCTAAAGGTCAATTAGAATTGAGTCTAAGGGTTAGTAGTTAGGTTTGAAAGCTGCCCTCAAGACCAAGGTTTTTCAGTTTGGAGACTAAGTCATATCGTCGAGCTCAGTACGACAAATCGTCGAACTCCAATCGACGATCGTCTAGCTCACCTTCGACGGATCGTCGAACTCCATTTGACGATCGCTGTGCTCAACTTCAACAAATTGTCGAACTACATTCGACAATCTTCGAGCTCAGTTCGACGATCTTGACTCCAGTATTGATTCTCTATATCTGAGCTCAGTTCGACGATAGTTGAGCTCAGATCGACGATCTCTGTTGCTGTCTAAGTCCAAATCGCTGAGCTTAGTTCGACGATAGTAGAGCTTAGTTCGACGTTTTTCTGAAGAGTTCAATGTTTTTTCAAAGATTCAAATTCAGAACAGTTAAGGAGTTATTCAGCAATTAATTTAGAAGATTTTCTATCCGTTTTCATTTATTCTGGAACAAGTTTCAGGGGATTATCAAGGAATGTTTCTTTGGACTTCCCCCAGAAGACAAAGGCAATTAAGGATGTAATTAATGACAGGCCAACGACTATTCTTGATAGAGGATCATTTTCTATTCAGAACCAGGGAATAAAACTCAAGATTTTTGAAAACTCTCATACAGCACAGATAAGCAGAACAAGAAGAATAGGAAGAAAATTTTCTCTAGCACAACATCTTTCTCAACATCAACTGTTCACAAAAGAAAAAGAGAAAGAGTTGTAGACATTCTCTGTCTAAAAGAATTCATACAAGAACACACAACCAAGGAGATCAACCAACTGAAATCTTTAGATCTCTTGTGATTCAAGTGTTCAAGGTCAACATCATTAAAGACTCCAGACACCTAACATTTCAGTTGTTGCTGAAATCATCAATTGTTGGAGATCAACTTCTGAAGGCCTATCACCCTACAACAAAGCTTCATTTCCTGAACATCTTAAGAACTCGGGGGGAGCTTTGACAACATCAAATCCACATAATCTTCTCAGCTGATTTGAGAAAGAGAAGACTTCCATCACTCTCTCATCCCCATCTCTGTAAAGGGTTTTTCAAACTCCCTTCAAAAGTTTGTGCTTGGTTTTTGAGCACCTTATCAAAAGCTCATTGGTGGCAAGACACCTGATCAAAAAATCTGGTTTGGTTTTTGAGCACCTTATCAAAATCTCATTGGTGCCCAAGACACCTGATCAACTCATCCTGCAGTGGATTTCTACCTAGGGTGGTAGAAGAGTGGATGTACCCAAGTTTAGGGGAACGACTATAGCTCCTTGTGTCTTCTGGCTTGCTTGTCTTTATTTTTGTTTCTGGCTGTGATTGATCTGTGATTAGTTAGGATCTGTGATTAGCTTCTTTTGTAAATTGTAACAATTGTTTAGATTTTTATTTGCTTCCCTGTTCACTCAGATTACAACAATTGTTGTAAAAAGTTTTTAAGCACCACACTCTATTCACCCCCCCCCCCTCTAGAGTATATCAGATCTAGCTGCACTTTCATGTATGTTTCTTTTCATCCAAGGGTTTTGTGAAAATATCTCCCCTTTGCAAATCAGTTGGGATATATTGAAGTTCAATTTTGTTTTTCTCAACATTATCGCTTAGAAAGTGATGCCTAATTTCTATGTGTTTTGTCCTACTATGGAGGACTAGATTTTGTGCTATGAAAATAGCACTAGTATTATCACAAAATATTTTTGACTTCTCTAAGTTGTAGCCATAGTATCGGAGCTGATTTTGAATCCATAAGATTTATGAACAACAACTACCTGCAACCATATATTCAGCTTCAGCAGTTGAAGTTGACACTGATGTTTGTTTCTTGCAAAACCAGGAGACAAGTCTGTCACCAAGAAACTGACAAGTTCCACTGGTGCTTTTCCTGTCTATTCTGCATCCAGCATAATCAGCATCTGAAAATCCATTTAAGTTAAATGCTGAATCTTTTGGATACTAGAGACCTAGATTTGGACAACTTTTTACATACATAAGAATCCTTTTTACTAAGGTTAAGTGTGACTCTCTAGGGCTCACTTGGAATCTAGCACATATGCATGTAGCAAACATTATGTCAGGTCTACTAGCTGTAAGGTACAATAAAGAGCCAATCATTGCTCTATATGTTGTCTGATCAACAAGTTTCCCATGTTCATCAGCATCTAATACATCATTAGTAGGCATAGGTGTTTTCATACATGATTCTTCAGACATACCAAATTTCTTAACCAATTATTTTGCATACTTAGTTTGAGAAATAAATATGCCTTCAGCATGTTGTTTGATTTGCAATCCTAAAAAGAAGGATAGCCCACCTATGCTACTCATTTCAAATTTAGAATGTATTAGGTTGGAGAACCTTCTGCACAAATTTGAATCCGTAGAACCAAATATAATATCATCTACATAGATTTGTACTAGTAGGGTATGTGACTTATGGGTTCTAATAAAAAGAGTTTGGTCTACTCTACCCCTTATAAACTCATTTTTCAGAAGAAAGCATGCTAGGGTCTCATACCATGCTCTAGGAGCTTGCTTTAGACCATATAATGCTTTATGTAATTTGAAAACATAATCAGGATGAGTTGAAGAGATAAAACCTGGGGGTTGTCTGACATAGACTTCTTCTTTGATATCTCGATTGAGAAAAGCACTCTTTACATCCATCTGGTATACTTTGAATCCTTTGTGTGCTGCATATGCTAAGAAGATTCTTAAGGCCTCTAACCTTGCAACTGGTGCAAAGGTCTGGTCATAATCTATCCCTTCTTCTTGAGAGTACCCTTGAGCAACTAGCCTTGCATTGTTCCTTACAATGACTCCTTGATCATCCAATTTATTTCTGAACACTCACTTTGTTCCAACAATGGAGTGATCCTTTGGCCTTGGTACTAGTTCCCAAACTTTGTTCCTTTCAAACAGATGCAACTCTTCTTGCATTACAATGATCCAGTGTGGATATTGCTCTGCATCTTGAATGGATTGAGGTTCAATTTGAGAAAGAAAATAAATGTGCATCAGGTTTTGGTTGACCTGATTTCTGGTTTGCACACCAGCTGAGATGTCTCCAATCACTTGGGAGATTGGATGGTCTCTTGATGTTACTAAATCAACAGGAGATGTTGATTGTTCACCAACATGTGTTCTTGTTTCCTCTGGTGGTACAACAACTGGATCTTCAAGAAGTTTCTCTTCAAGGTGTTGAATGTCTTCTTCATCTTCACTGCTTTACTCTTTTTGAATAATTTGTAACCTGTCCAAGTCTTCTGCAAGAAAGTGTACCTGTAAAGGTTCTATGGTAGAAGTATTCTTCTCCTTGAAAGACATGTTAGACTCATCAAAAGTTATATGAACAGATTCTTCAATTTTAAGAGTTGATTTATTATATATCCTATAAGCTTTACTGATCATGGAGTATCCCAGAAACACTCTTTCATCAGCTTTAGCTTGAAATTTTGCTAAGTATTTCTTGTCATTATAATGAATGTAACAAATACAACCAAAAATTTTAAAGTAATCTACTTTAGGTTTCTTCCCTTTGAGTAATTCATAGGGAGTCTTGCCCTTCAGTTTATGTATTAAACTTCTATTCAACACATAGTTGGAGGTGTTCACTGCCTCTGCCCAAAAGTATAGAGGAAGGTGAGCATCTGACAACAATGTAGTAGCAGATTCAATAAGGGTTCTTTTTTTCCTTTCAATTGCCCCATTTTGTTGAGGAGTTCTAGGAGCTGAGAAGGTGTGTCTGATCCCTTCACTTTGACAGAATTCTTGCATAAGAAGAGAATCAAACTCTATCCCATGATCACTTTTGATCAGGGCAATGTGAGTATTGAACTCACTCTGTAAGCATTTGAGAAACTCTGTCAAACATTTAAAGTTATCAGACTTCTTCCTCAGAAAGAACACACATGTGAATCTAGAGAAGTCATATACAACCACTAAAGTATAAGATTTCCCTCCTAAGCTTTGTACTGTAATGGGTCCAAAAAGATCCATGTGTAACAGATACAAAATCCTAGGTGAATCACTCTTATTAAGTGACTTGAAACTATTTTTGGTTTGCTTGCCTAATTGACAAGCCCTACAGAGTCCTTCCTTCTTGTAAGGGCCAGAAGGTAGTCCTCTAACAAGGTTGTCCTTGGATAGCCTAGTAATTGTTCTAAGGTTTATATGTCCTAATCTCTTATGCCATAATTCATTAGGTCTACAAATAGAGTTAAACAAGCATATGTCTACTTTAGTTGAAAGAAAGTCTACTAAATAGATGTTACCTTTCCTTTTGCCTGTCAACACAGTTGTGTTGTCCTCTGATTTGATCTTTCATAAGGATTTGTTGAAAGTCACTTGGTGGCCTTCATCACATAGTTGAGTGATGTTGATTAAATTGTGCGTCAGTCCTTCCACATAGGCTACCTTCTTGAATGTGACTGTGCCAATCTGAACTGCACCATATCCTTTTGTTAGTCCAAAGTTTGAATCACCAAATATTACTTTGGGTCCAAGCTTGGCTTTGAAGGATGTGAAATTGTCCTTATTTCCTGTCATGTGCTTTGAGCACCCACTATCCAGATACCATTGCTGGTTTGATGTTGGATAGGTCTTCACCTACACATAAAGCAATTTACTTATTTTTGACCCAGTTTACCTTGGGCCTAGGTTGATAACCTTTGAATTCAGAAATAAAAGACATCCCTAGTTGACTCTTATAACCTTCAGGATGATATCTCCTTGGAGGTATTATCCATTCAGTATAAAGGTTAAATCTTTGGGATGAAGGACCCCTAGGTTTGAAATTTGATTTACCTTTGAAAAAGTTTTCAAAACTTTGATCTCTGCTCGACGATCGCTGAGCTGAGTTCGACGATCTTGGGTCAGATCGTCG
Organism: Platanthera guangdongensis; assembly: GCA_039583875.1. Classification (NCBI taxonomy): domain Eukaryota; kingdom Viridiplantae; phylum Streptophyta; class Magnoliopsida; order Asparagales; family Orchidaceae; genus Platanthera; species Platanthera guangdongensis. The sequence goes on from CM077156.1 coordinate 181,132,481, forward strand.
AGCTCCATTCGAAGATCGACTGTGGCAGAGTTCAGGGTTTAGAGATCGTCGACCTGAGTTCGACGATTTAGCCTGAGATCATTGAGCTCCGTTCGGCGATCGTCTAGCTCCGTTCGACGATTTCTGTTGAACTCTTGTTTTCTTAGGTAGATCAGAATTCTTCCTAGCTACCTCTATAACTCCCTTACCTTTATCAGATATAAACTTGATTGGGGTTGTTAATACTATAGGTTGGCTAGATGAGGCACCCAAGCCCAGTATACTATTGAATCTTGAGTTCACTGTGCTTGTGATGTCCATTAGTTTGATACTTCTCCCATTAAGGGATTCTTCAAACTTTTTGGCCTCTGATAGCTCACTTTTCAGTGAGGCTATCTGCTCCCTACAGCATTCCAACTCCTCAGAGAATTTGAGGTTATCTGATTTTAAAGTACTGTATTCAGATAACTGATTTCTGAGAGAAATGATTTCCTTCTCAGATTTTAATAAATCTAAACATAGTGCTTTAAACTCACACTTGAAGTCCTCAGAATTAAAATCAAAAGAAGTTATTACCTGGTCCTCTTTAGATTGAGTCTCTGATTCTGACTCTGATTCTTCTACATCAAAACTTTGTTGAGAGGCATTGATAGCCATCATGCAGAATTGTTTTTCATCAGCATCATCTTCATCATCACTTGAGCTGGATGAAGCTTCAGATTCTTCTTCTATCTCACTCCAAGTTTCGGCTACAAACCCCTTCCTGGTGTGTTTGTTCTTGCTGGAGGAGGGTTTGTCATTGCTGTTCTTCCTGAAGTCTTTGTCTTTTCTTCTTTCTTTCCTGTCCTTCTTGTCCTTGTTTTTATTTTCTGGACAGTCAGGCACAATGTGTCCTGGTTTCTTGCATCCAAAACAAATAATTTCTTTGTTATTTGATTTGTCATACCTTGGCTTGTCATGCTCTCTGTGTGATCTTTTCCTGAAATCCTTCCTGGCCATTTTGTAAAACATTTTTGCCAGTAGGCTTAGCAGCTCTTTATTGCCTGTGACCTTATCTTCAGGCTGATCTTCAATGGCTTTGAAAGCTATTGATTTTTCTTTTCTTGTAGCTGGTGAGGCCGCCTTCTGCTCTTCTTCTCTATTCTTGATGAGTAGCTCATAAGACTTGAGCTTGCCCAAGAGAGCTTCAGTTGTGATCTCAGTTAGGCTTCTGGCATCCTTGATTGGCCAGATCCTTGAGTCCCAAGTGCTTGGGAAGCACATTATGATTTTATCATTGAGCTCAGTCAATGAGATCTCTTTGTCCAAAGTCTTCAGTTCATTGACTATAAGGCTGAGTCTATTATACATATCTGCTACTGACTCAGCTTCTCCTTTCTTGAAATTCTCATATTAGGTTATGAGGTGAGATCTTCTATCTTTTCTCTCATCAATAGATCCTGAGACTATCTCTGATAACTTGTCCCAGATGTCCTTTGCTGAGTTACATTCAGCTACCTTTTGGAATATTTCATCAGACATAGTCTGGGCTAAAATGTTCATAGTCTTAGCATCTGCCAATTTCCATTTCTTGATTTCTGCATCTGTTCCTGAAGGAGGTGGAACATCACTTGTACTTGTATTTTCTGGAGGTCTTGGACACACTGTCAAAATAGAATTGAAAATGTCTTCGTCAATAGAGTTCATGTACAGTCTAATCCTTGCCTTCCAAAGTGCAAACTTAGATAGATTGCACACTGGAGGTCTGGTGCTAGCATAATCTTTGTTTTGGGCCATGTTTTGTGAAAAAAATAATTCTAATAACAAACTTAAAACAGACAGATCTAACTAGAGGGATCTTTGGGTTTAGGTGTTAGTCTGTGCAACCACTAAGGTGTGGTATTTTTAACCAACCTGGAAGATATGGTATTTTTAACCAACCTGGAAGATGTGGTATTTTTAACCAACCTCCCTCTGATACCAATTGAAAGTGTAGGTTAGATCTGATATACTCTAGAGGGGGGGGGGGTGAATAGAGTATGGTGCTTGCTAAAAACTTTTTACAACTCTTGTTGTATTCCTAAGTGAACAGGGAAGCAAATAACATATAGTAAACACAGCAACTACCTAATCAAAAAGCTATCACAGAAAAATCACAAACCACAGCCAAAAAACAAAAGAAAGTAAGCAACCAGATGACACAAGGAGCTATAGTGGTTCCCCAACCAATCTGGGTACATCTACTCTTCTACCACCCTAGGTAGGAATCCACTGCAGGATGAGTTGATCAAGTGTCATGGGCACCAATGAGCTTTTGTAAGGTACTCAAAAATCAAACCAGATTTTTTGATCAGGTGTCTTATCACCACTGAGTTTTGATAAGGTATCAGAAACCAGCACAAACTTTTTAAGGGAGTTTGATAAACCCTTTACAGTAGAGAGAGAGAGAGGGATGAGATGATCTTCTCTGTCAACACTCAGAGAGAAGATAGTGGATGTTGTCAATGCTCCCACTGAGTTCTATAGTTGTTCAGGAAGTGAAGCTTTGCAGTAGGGTGATAGGCCTTCAAAAGCTTTGATCTCCAGCAAAAGATGATTCCAGCAACAGCTGAAATGTGTGTTGTTTGGAGTCTTGAATGATGATGGCCTTTGAACACTGGAATCAAGAGGGATCTGAAAATTTCAGAATATTGATCTCTTTTTTTGATGTGTGTTCTTGTATGAATTCTAAAACTGAGAATGTCTGCAACTCTTTCTCTTTCTAGTGTTGTGATTGTTGTAAGAGTTGTTGTTGATGTTGTTGTGTAGCAGAAAAGAATGAAAACTGATCTTTTGTTCCTTATATCTGAATAGAATATTTCTCTGTCCAAGATAGCCGTTAGCCTGTCATAAATGACTTCCTTAACTGCATTTTGTCTTCTGGAGGAAAGTCCAATAAAACAATCCTTTGAAAATTCCTTGAAACTTGTTCTAGATTAATTGAAATGGCTACAAGATACTTGACATAAATGCTAAGAATAATTCCATAACTGTCTGAATTTGAATCTTGAAAAACGTCGATCTCTCCAGAAAAATGTCGACCTGAGCTCAACTATCGTTGAACTGAGCTCAGAGACTGGACTTAGACTGAAGCAGAAAGCGTCGATCTGAGCTCAACTATCGTCAAACTGAGCTCAGAGATAGGGAAACAAACTAGAGACAAGAACGTCGATCTGAGCTCGAAGATCGTCGAATGGAGTTCGACGACTCGTTGAAGTTGAGCTCAGAGATCGTCGAATGGAGTTCGACGATTCGTTGAATTGAGCTCAGCGATCGTCGAATGGAGTTCGACGATTCGTTGTCCTGAGCTCGACAAAATGACTTAGTCTCCAGAACTGAAATATCTGGTCTTGAGGGCAGCTTTCAAACCTAAATACTAACCCTTAGACTCAATTCTAATTGACCTTTAGATCTATACAAGGAGGTCAAAATAGATTTCCTAAAAGACATAGTGATCCTTGCCCAAATCAGTAATAAGGTGTTCCAACATCTCATATTGGGCATGATGTGGTTTCACTGGAACCATGCCCAGATTGACTGCTTGGCGAATACGATCACCGTGAGGCACGGGGACTCCTCTATAGTTATCGAAGGTATTACACCAGCCCACCTAGTATTATTTTCATCTGTATAGGCTGTCAAGGCCCACCTATAGGGAGACAAAGTTTATCATGTTCTCTTCAAGATTGTCGTGGCCAAGGATGATGTATCAGATATTCCAGTGGTTCGGGACTTTGCCGATGTTTTTTCGGAAAATCTACCAGGGCTACCCCCACACCGGGAGAAAGACTTTCAGATTCAGCTCGTGTCGGGAGCTAAGCCGGTATCCAGGGCTCCCTACCGAATGTCCCCGAAGGAGTTGGTGGAATTTCGAAGCCACCTTCAGGAGTTAGTGGAAGTCAGGTTCGTCCGGCCTAGCTCTTCACCGTGGGGAGCTCCGGTGCTATTCGTCAAAAAGAAGGACCGGACACTTCGGCTGTGTATCGATTACCGGGCCCTGAATAGGCTGACGGTCCAGAATACGTACCCCTTGCCAAGGATAGACGAGCTATTTGATCAGCTGGAGGGAGCTTATTGGTTCTCAAAGCAGGACCTGAGATCGGGGAATTACCAGCTACGCATTCAGGAGAAGGACATCTCGAAGACGGCCTTCAACAGCAGATATAGACTGTACGAGTTTACCGTGATGCCCTTCGGGCTCACGAATGTACCCTCCGCGTTCATGGCCTTGATGAACCGGGTTTTCGAAGAGTATCTAGATGTCTTCATTATTATATTCATTGACGATATCCTTATTTATTCGAGGACTGAAGAGGAGCACTCGAGGCATCTGGCTTTGACGTTGGAGAAGCTCCGAGAGCATAAGATGTAAGCTAAGTTCAGCAAGTGCCAATTCTGTCTAAAGGAGGTGGCCTTTTTGGGCCATGTTATTAGTGGAGCGGGCTTGGCAGTTGATCCGACGAAGGTCCAGACAGTGCAAGATTGGCCACCACTGAAGACAGCCACGAATGTGCGAAGTTTCTTAGGACTTGCAGGTTATTACCGGAAGTTCGTGGAGGGGTTCTCTCAGATTGCCCTCGCTCTCAAGTCCCTAACGAAGAAGGAGTCTCCTTTTATTTGGATTTCATAGTGCGAGTCTGCCTTTCTGGAGCTGAAGGGTTGGCTTACCTCGGCCCCTATCCTCGCTCTTCCATCAGGGAAGGAAGGATTCCAAGTGTACACTGATGCTTCTTATCAGGGGATGGGTGTCATTCTGATGCAGAACGGGCATGTGATAGCCTACGCCTCCCGTCAGCTGAAGAAACATGAGCAGAATTACTCGGTGCATGACTTGGAGATGGGGGCAGTTATATTTGCTCTAAAGATCTGGAGACACTACCTCTATGGGGCCCACTGCGATATTTTCTCGGACCACAAGAATTTGAAGTATGTAGACATACAGAAGGAGCTGAACATCAGGTAGAGATGCTGGGTGGAGTTTCTGTTAGACTACCAATACACCATGCACTACCATCCCGGGAAGGCAAACGTGGTGGCAGACGCTTTGAGCCGAAGAGCGAGTACGCCAGGAGTAGGCCCGCAGCTGATGGCCTTGGAGTTGGCAGTCATTCAAGAAGATGCAAATATCACTAGTGTCCGAGGATGAACCAGAGCTTTATACAGAGTACCTGATATCGATGATTGCCACCGTTGACATTCAGGACCACATCCGAGACGGGCAGAGGCTGGATGCGAGAGCAGAGCAGATATTTAGGGCCTTGGATGAAGGCACGGCATGGGATTAATCCTTGAGGGATGGGCTCTTATGTTTCAAAGGCAGGGTCTACACACTGGCAGGAGGCCAGATTCGGGAGGACATCTTGATGGAGGCTCATTGTAGCAGATACTCGGTGCACCCGGGAATTACCAAGATGATAGCAGATTTGAAGAGGATGATGTTCTGACCATGCATGAAGAAGGACATCACGCATTTTGTGATGCATTGCGAGGCTTGCCAACTCGTAAAGGCAGAGTGTATGAATCCGGCTGGTTTACTACACCCACTTCCGGTACCGGAGTGGAAGTTTGAGGATATAGCCATGGATTTCATACATGGGCTACCCCAGTCTCGTGTGGGTAATGACTCGATCTGGGTGATAGTGGACATACTAACAAAGGTGGCCAGATTTATTCCAGTGGTGAAGGACTCAACGGTCAGTGTGTTAGAATGAAGATTCATCGAGCAGTTTGTACGCTATTATGGAGTACCCAAGACTATCGTTTCAGATCGGGATGGGCTGTTTATGTCCAGGGATTGGAGGACAGTTCAGACCCGTTTGGGTTCTCGGTTGACATTCACCACAGCTTTTCATCCTCAGGCCGATGGACAGACGGAGCGCACCAACCATACTTTGGAAGATCTTCTGCGCCTATGTATCCCGGACCACGGCGAGCCTTGGGAGAGATTGCTGCCACTGATCGAGTTTTCGTACAACAACAGCCATCAGTCCAGTATAGGCATGGCCCATTATGAGGCTTTGTATGGATGGAGGTACAGGACCCAACTATCATGGATTCAGGATGAAGATCCTCAGGCACTCGACACAAAGTTTGTGGAGGATACTGATGCTCAAGTTAGATTGATCCGGGACAGGATGTTGGAAGCCCAGAGCAGTCAGGCCAAATATTACGATACGAGGCATCGTCAGGTGGAGTTCCAAGTGGGAGACCGGGTCTTCTTGAAGATACGGCTGATGCATGGGGTCTCGCAGGTTCACGGGCGGAAGAAGCTCAGTCCGAGATATATGGGGCCCTATAAGATGCTGGAGCGGATCAGCCCCTCTGCTTATAGACTAGAACTACCACCGGAGTTAGCGGGATTGCATGACGTATTCCATGTCTCCTCACTACGGAGGGCTCTACTACGCCCTGAATACCTGATTTCCACAGTCGACGTTTCGGTGGCCTCAGATCGATCAGTCAGCTTGGAGCCAATCAGGATCGACGACACGACAGTGCGGGTCTTTCGACGTAAGAAGGTCCCACTAGTCAAGGTTCTATGGAGAAACCATGGGAAGAAGGAGCTTACATGCGAGCCACAGGACTTGGTGCAGAAAAAGTACCCGGAGCTCTTCGAGTCAGGTATACCTTAAACCTTAGGGATGTTACAAGTTTTATTTATTCTGTAGACACCCCCGTAGGCTCAACCTTAATTTCAGGGACGAAATTATATATATATATATATATATATATATATATATATATATATTGGGATTTGTAACATCTCTTAAACAACTAGACCCTTAGGATTTTGTTTTGTGATGACTAGGTCATCACAAAACCACCAGAAGCTCAAAGGACCAAGTGAACAAGGCCAAGGTGAAAATCACTTTGGTCTACCTATAGCTCAGCCTCAACATTTAGACCTAAGGTCAAACTTTAGGGCTACACTTTGATCCCAGGACCCTACCACAACACCCCAAACACCTTGGGAAGTCCATAGGGTCACTAAGGACCCACTGTTGGCAGTCAAAGAGGTAAAGTTGACCTAAGTCAACCCTAACCCTAAATGGGCCAACTAGCCTACTTAGGGTAAATTGACATTCCCCTAGCCAAGTAGACCCCACCCATGCCCTCCTAACCCTAACGTGAGGTCAATGGGTCACCAAGGACTCATTGGGGTCAACCCTAGTGGCTAAGTTGACCTAAGTCAACTCTAGCCCCAAAGTGCTCAAAGTGCACTTACTAAGGGTCATGTGACCTCCAAGGTGCCAAGTCAACCCTACCCATCCCTACCTAGACCTAAGGGGAGGCCAATAGGTCACCAAGGACCCACTAAGGTCAACCAAAGAGGCTAAGTTAACCTAAGTCAACCCTAGCTCCAAAAGGTCAAAGTGCCCTAACTAAGGGTCAAGTGACCCCCAAGATGCCCCACCAACCCTACTCAAGTCTTCCTAGACCTTAGGGGAGGCCAATGGGTCGCCAAGGACCCATTACGGTCAACCCAAATGGTCATGTTGACCTGGGTCAACTCTATTCTGCTTCAAGATTCCTGCTGGATCTTATAGATTTATTTTGATTTTTTGTATTTTTTGTCCTGTTTATTAGGATGTTTTAAATTAAATATTAAAAATATGTAGGCCCCCCTACAGGAAATATCACCAACATCACCATTGTAGCTCTTGTAGTCTAGTTTAATTTAAAATTGATTTGAACCAATTTGGGTACATGGTTTGACCACAGCACCCATTTTCGTGAGGACTATACCTAGGCTAGACCAGAGACTATTTTGAGTGCCCCTATCGATCCAGAAATTCAAATGACTTGAAATCTTGGATGGGGATCCTTCTTACCAATGCCTAAAACATATCCAAAATTGGGAATTTTTGGAAAATATTTTCCCAAAGTGTTTGTAGAAATTTAATAAATAATTTAGGAATTATTTAAAAGGTCTAATTACCCCTAAACCCTCCCAAATTTTGGTGAGTGGTCCTTGGGGTCTTCATAAGGTTCGGGTTAAAATTTTATCTCATTTGGAGATGGTTTGATTTGAAATCATGCAAACCCTAGCCTTGCCATAATAAGGCTATTTAGGTCAAATAGTGCACTTTGGGTTTGAGTGGCCAAATTACCTCAACAGAGGTTGAAATTGGGGCCACTGACTTGGCATGGCTTGTAACACCTTCTCATGGAAGATGGGGTGGATTGGGGTGAGTTTGCCCTAGGACCCCAGACGAAACCCTAAGGATGGTCTTTGGTGCCTTGTGAAGGGCATGTGGTTAAAAGATCTTATATGGACTTGAAACTTGGTAGGGAGGGTTCTAGGGTAGCTAAAACCCTCTGGTAAAACTCGTATGGGATTTGGGAATAGGTAGGCCCCTCAAAACTCTAACCCTAGTTTAGGGCACAAAATTTGTAGTGATAGAATAGGTGACCAAACTCACTGAATATAGATGAAACTTGGGTAGTGTAGTCTTAGGATTAGTATGAACCTCTCGAAATTTAATTGGGAACTTTGGATCAATAGTCTTAGTACTTCCTTTGTAAGGCATGAGTTAGCCCTACTTAATCATTTGGTTATTGTGAACTCACTGTCTATTGGAAAGTCATAAAAATTTGTCAGAAGAAGTTTTAGACCTTTATGCTCATGTATAAATTTTATTAGAATTTTTTGAATACTTGATTACAGTACCTACTTCACAAACTCATTAGCTTGGAAACTTGTTCAATATTTTATATAGAGTGCATCATATGTTGAGAAATTGTGAAACCCAGTCAGTAATGATTCTAGGTCAATATGATCTGGTGGAGATTTTTGTTATAATTTTTAAATGAATAATTTCTATACTTAGTGCATAAAATTGTCAATATGAACATTGGATCAAAATTAATTTTAGAGCTCTTTATTAATTTAAAAATTATGAAACTTATCGTGGATTATTTATAAGTCCTTATAATTATCCCTGAATTTTCTCAGAATTTTTGGAAGTATTTTGCTGTACTTGTCTCTTAAAATGATTTATTGTAGGATATACTCAAAATTAGAATTGGGGGCTTAAACCTTGCTGAAAAATTGGGAGACTTTGAATTTTATGTTAGTTAGTCATATTGTATTTATCATAAATATTGTGGAGCATTTGTTTGTCTGATAGTGGTACTTCATGTTTAAACTTGGGGTTTTTGGATTACTAGAATAATTAAATAAATTACCAGATAAATTAGGAAAATTATGAATTTCTGGATTTAGGCTAAAAAGGTCATGACAGACCTCCATTAATTATTATTGGGATACTGAATGAATATTTTGAGTACCTCTCATTTTACTCATCATATAGCTTAGGATGGTCTGCATTTAGTAAAACTACAGAAATTATGTTGGAATGTGAATTTGGGCCCATGAGTTGGGGTTAGATGCTTGCTGGTTTGGATGAATAAAAAAAAGGAGTTCATCAGTGGAAGGTAGGATGAGTAGAGTGTTGGTTTGGATAGTGTTAAGTGGTGCTCGGGATCGACGAAAGATCGTCTTTCCCATTGGGAGGAAGTGTCAAATACTCTACGGTTAGATCCAGTACAACAAGTAAGGGTTTGGGAAATTTGATAGCAACCAATAATAGTAAGTGCCTTGCAAAAGAGAGGTTTGGGCGTAATCTCATCGTAGTTCCTAGTGCCTTTGAGAGCCCTTCATGGGGAATACCTTGGGCAGTCCTCGGCTAACCTAAACAGTAAGAATAAAATATTACAAGAGCAACTAGTATAACTAGGGTTGCACATTCACACACCCCGGTAGCTCGGGTGGTTGATTAGGTTGTTTTGATTGCCATCCTGGCGATTTGTTCGGAAGGCAAATGCATGGACGGACAGTCCGGGGAGCTAGTGGCTCAAAAGGTTTTGGATACAAAATAAGGTGGTGGGTCTTCGATATTGGACGGTCGTTCACACTGACGTCGATACGTTGACTCGGCAGTGTGGGACACTTAACTAAAGAAAGTCTGGTGGATATGGCCAGCATTACTATGCGGATACTCTAGGCTGTGTTCTTCTAGGGGCATACGGGAGGGCTAGGCCTGGTAGTGTGGATACCCGCCTAGGAGTGGGGGCCCCGACCCACTATCTCTGTTTGCTACTACAGAGGTTCCTGGGAGTGAAGCTAGCTACCCAAATAGGGGGAACTAAAGGTCTGTGCGCATAGAGTCATGTGTGTGGGTTGCACTTGCATGAATCATGACATAGCATACTTGCATACAACCGACACCCCAACGTATAAATTGGTATGAGACGTTTTATACGGTAGGAGCCTTGCTGAAGACCCCTTAACTTATATGTTTGTATGGGCATTCATATAAGTTAAGGTTACTTACTTCTTACCTTGTCTTTCTTACATATGCTGCTTACTCTACTTGCTTACTCTATTGCTTACCTTACTGCATACTATTATAGAACTGCTAGACTAGTTCCACTATCACCTGTCACTTTGTACTCTCCACCTTTGTAGCTTCTGAAAGAAATTGTACCTAATCACCTAGAGGGGGGGTGAATATGTGACTAAATATTTTTAAACTTTTTAGGCAGATTGCAGATTATATCACAGAGTTATAATTACTACTTCACAGAAATCAATCAGCAATCACAGAATCAAACATGATCACAGTGAACACACAGATTTATAGTGGTTCCCCAAAGTTTGGTTACATCCACTTTCCCCCTTCGCCTATCTAGTAGTGTACTAGATTCGGCCAAACTGCTCCACTATCTCAGATCCTCAGATCTTACACTCAGAACCCCAAATAGGTTCCTACAGTTCAGGCCCAAAGCCCTACAACTCAGTCTTCTCCAAAGACCTACACTCAGCCTTCAACAAGGCCTACACTCAGCCACAAAGCCTACACTCAGCCACAAGGCCTACACTCAGCCACAACAGGCCTACACTCAGAGAAATAGTTCTCCTATACTCAGGCACACAGGCCCTACCACTCAGCCTTTATAGTTGCAGGCTTACAACTCAGATCCCTAAGGATCGTACGAGAAATTTAGAATACAAAGAATATACCTACAACTCAGAGAAAAGAGAGAAGAGTTGATATGTTTTTAATGAGTTCTTGGAAGAACTCTGCTGAGATCAACCTCACTTGACTTTCTTCAAAGCTTCTTGAATGTAGAATACAATAGGATTGATTCTCTGCAGCTGATCTTCAATCACTGCAACTTAAGATTCAGAACTAGGTCTGAACCCTTCTTCACAGCCTGGTTCCAACGGCTATCTTCTTGCAAGGAGCTCTCTCTCTCCAACTTCTTAGATCTTCACTTGATTCTTCAATGAATAGCTAGATCTACTTCTTTGATTGTTGATCTCTTAGACTGTTAATCATCTCTTTCTGTTGACAGTATAAGCCTTTATATAGGCTTTCTTCATGGTGACCGGTTGATCCGGTTTCTAACGGCTTTCTGGCATCTCTGATAGTTGCAGTAGATCGGATGTAATGGCAGCTGTCATGTCATCCAGTCACTTCTTGAAATATCTGTAACTGTCTGAAAGTGTCGAGACAGTCTGTCTTTAAGTGTCGACACTTATAGACTAAGTGTCGACACAAGTAGACTAAGTGTCGACACTAGCCTTCAAGGTGTCGACACAACTCCTTGTGTTGTAGAATTTATATCTCGACACTGCTTCTTCATCATGTGTCGACACTGATATTGTGTGTCGACACTACTTCTTGTTCTTCAGTACTTAGTTGAATTCTTGTAAGTGTCGACACAACTCCTTTGTGTCGACACAACTTCTTGTGTTGAACTTATTCAGTGTCGACACATCTTCTTGGTGTCGACACATGCCTTCTGTGTTGATACTTGCTGGGTGTCGATACTGCTCCTTGTGTCGACACACTCTTCTTTTGTTGAGACTTTGGCTGAGTGTCGACACATCTCCTTTGTGTCGACACTTGTACTTAGAATTTTTGTTGAACTTTGCTGAGTGTCGACACAGCCTCCTAGTGTCGACACTTTCTTCGTGTATTGAGTCTTCTGCTGTGTCTCGACACATTCTTTATTATGTCGACACTTTCTTCATGTGTTGAGTCTTCTACTGTGTGTCGACACATTCTTCATTATGTCGACACTTATACTTAGACTCTGCTAACTTTTGCTGAGTGTCGATACAGCCTCCAAGTGTCGACACTTTCTGATGTAGACAAAGTTCCTCTAGGTGTCGACACTGCTGTTAAGTGTCGACACAGCTTCACTGGACTTTTCTTCATTGAGTGTCGACACAGCCTTCATGTATCGACACTTTCTGTCTGGTGTCGACTCTGCATCCCTGGTGTCGACACAAATACTCCAAGTGTCGACACTGCTTCTCTGGGTGTCGACAAAAGTCTTCTTAAGTGTCGACACTTTCCTTCTGGGTGTCGACACATGGACTTAGATTCTTTTCAGCTTTCCCTGTGAATACTTGACCTGCACAACTAAACTCAAAATACATCAAATACATTTTGATGTATATCATTGAGTAGGGTGAGGCTTCTTCAAATCAGGTACATTTAATCCAATGTACCCAACAATCTCCCCCTATTTGGAGAAGTCATAATCCTTAGTCAATGATATACACCATACAGAATAAAATCATAGCATAATGTAAAACAGGATTATGCAATCAGGGAAAGTACATAAACATGTATTAAACAAAACATGTACACACATATATCTCAGAACAAATATGTAATAGATTTTTCACACATCATATTGTTCTAACAACTTTTTCATATTCATTATACAAAAGTTTACAGAGTGTTTTAATACAAGTGATTACATAATAAACTTAAGATAATGCTATTCTATTTCTGCTCAGCCTCCTTGATAACTATGCCCTTGCCAGAATGTATCTTTGCTTGAACAGGAGCTTCAGCATCTTCAGTAGCAGCAGGCTTCTTGCCTTTAAGATCCTTCTTTGTCTGCTCTTCAGCCTTGATCTTTTGCCTCTCAAAGTAATGATAAGGCTTGGGAAAGTACTTGTTAGGCTCCTGGGCAGTAGGAGGTAGCTTTCCCATCTTAGCCTTTCTCCTGTATTGCACAATGGCTTCTTGCCTGGTCTCATGCTTCCTCCACTCCAGTTCAGAAAACCACTTGTTTCTATCTTTAATATTGTCTTTGGCAGCCTTCCATGCAGTTAAGATAATATTCCTTGAAGTGGGGCTCCACTGTTCAAAATCAGGCCTTTGTTCAGCTTGCTCTCTGAACCTCTTCTTAGACAATTTAGTCTCTTGTTCTTTCAGCAACAAAGCTTCTTGTTCTTTCAATATTGCCTCAGATATTGGATGAACCACTTTTTCTAGGATAACCTTCTGATTTCCCTCAGGTGGGCTATACATTGTTTGTATATCAGCATGTATCATATCAAAGTCTGGAGGAGGGTAGATTACTTGAGCCACTTTAGGTTGCTCCCCTCCTAGATATGCAGGATTTATCCCAGACTCTGCAACATTATCATCATCACATAAAGGAGGATAACCAAGAGTGGCTCTGATAGAATTAGAAATCCACTTTGCATGATCAGAGCTGGCTTTGACTAACACCCTCTCCCCCTTTATGACTTCTCTTTCCATGTGATCTCTTAGATCATCCTTTTGAAATCTTATTTGGGCATCCAAATTGTTTACTCCATCTTCAAAGTAAGGCTTCAACCTTTGTAGTTTGTCAGTTATTATCTTCTAAGAGTCTTGTATTGCAGTTTTAACAGCAGTTATTCCCTCTTGGAATGCTTTATCAAAGTCTGCTTTAGCTGTAGCATTAGCTGTAGTCTGCCCTGCAGCTATATTCATCATCTCTGTGACTATTGCATTGTGTGAAGCAATCAAATTGTCATTCATCCTGAGCTGGTTCTCCAGAACATACCCTTGCTTCACTGTAATATCATCCACTTGAGCTTTGATTTTTTCTTGATGTGTAGTTAAATAGACTATTGCATTCCCTCCCTTGTGGAAGCAGTCAGTCATCTCCTTCTTATTTAGATTCATCTCAAATCTAATAGACTTAATGTCCTGGGCTAGATCAAATTGTAAAGACTTATGCCCCTCATCCATATATGTTTCTATTGCTTTCCTTTTGCTCATCAAGCTTTATCTGCATAGCAACCATCAGAGAACTGTAATCTACAGATGGTGCTGGATGTGGTGTAGGTTGTGGGGCAATGGTTTGTAAAGCCTTTTTATAAGTTTGGCTTCTTCTCTTAAATACTTGGAATTTCCTCTTTTTGGCTCTGACAGCCTCCTCATCCTCAGAAGCTGATGTGCTGGCTATTTCTACCCTCTCCCTAGGTAGCTCCTCAACATCCTTTGGCTTCTCAGTCTCTTTCCTTGCAGTTTCTTCTAGAATCTCCACTTGCTCCCCCTCAACTTGGGCCTTCTCCCCCTCAGCAGCAGCACTTTTCATCTCAAAGTCTGTTTGGAGAAGATCAGGGAAAAGTTCTTCCAAAGTAAACTCTTGTTGATCAGGGGGTAGAGAATTCCTGATCTCATCAACTACTTGATCAGATACTACTTGATCTGCAATAGATGTGTCCTCCATGACAACATCTTGGGGTTGATTAGGAACCTGAGGTTACTGATTTGCAGTAAATAATGTGTCAGTTATAACTGCATTCTCAATAGAGAAATCTAATTGGTTTATTTCAGTTATTACCTCAAGTATGGTTTGCGTAGCTCTTTTACTTTCTAGAGGAGTTAGCTCTTCAACCAGTAGAGACTCCCCCTGGATAGAATCCTAGTGAAGAGGGCTAGCCTGTGGTAGCTCCCCCTGCGTGTCTGCAGCTACTTGTCTATCTGGAGACTTTCCAACAGTTTCAGTTTCTTGTTCATCATCTGGTGTAAAGACAACATGCTCTTCAGAGCTACTAGATGATTCTTGAGCCACTGGGGCTATCTTCTTCTTCTTCTTTTGGGGTGTTACCTTCTCAGGTGTTGGCAATTCCTTGGTCAAAACCCTATCCCACCTTGAGAAGATCCTCATGTCCATCTTCCTCATGTGGTTGATTTTTGATCCTGCAGCTTGACTCATTACTTCTGGTATACTACCAGCCAAGTAAAGACTTAGTATCCTACCCAAATTGGGTTTCTTCAGGCTCTCCTTAATCTTCTCAAACACTACTCCAGACCAATCAGTGTTTAGTTGGAAGATTAACCTTGTCATTAGACTGAACATATATGCTGAAATCCTGTCATGTCCTCCAGACTTGCACAGGATCACCTTGCCAACAATTTCAGAGAGAAATTTGCCTTGGCTGTTCATTCCCTTTCTATTGAACACTGATCCAATTTTCATCTTGGAATCCAGTCCACACCATGTCAAAGCTTCTCTGGTCTTAGAAGCAGAAACTTCAGCTTCTTCCTTAGTCCTTGGTAGGTTTAGTACCTTTCTCAAACTTTTAGGTGAGACCTTCACCTTTTCTCCATGAACCCTTGACTTTATCTTGAGTCCAGATTCGTCTACTTTAGCTCCATTCAAGAATTCCAGGACCTCTTTCTTCCATATCTTTGTCGGCTCTGAAACAAGAAAATCTAACCCTGAGTTTCAACTAGGGTTACCACATCCTTAATCTCTGGTTCTGCGTCATCAAACACATGCCACACCAGTTCATAGCCTTTGTTTACGTTCTCCTCGAGCTTTGGCGCCATTAGGGTTTGAAGAATTTGAATTGAGAGAAGAGAGGTGTCGACACACAAGTTTGGTCTCGAAACTTTGGTGAGCGTGTCGACAGACAATGTTGAAACCCTATTTATACCTTTCTAGAGTTGAAGATGAAAGTGTGCATCAATAAACTTAAATTGTGTCAACACTGATGGAAAGTGTCGACACAGACTTATAATATCTCGACACCTATGTGTCGACACAAGTATAGTCGACAGAATATATGTCTCGACACTTGTTTATGTGTCGACACCTACCCTATATGTGTTAACACTAATTTTCTGAAGTGTCGACACCAACTTCCTAGATGTGTCGACACCTTTTCTCTAAAGTGTCGACACCAATTTTCTGTCTCGACACAGACAACTCTATGTGTCGACACTATTTTACTTATCCATTTCTGTAAACTTATTCTAAGTTTATCATACCTAATTCAATTTTAAACCTATTGAATCTGATTTCTTCTAAAGGCTTAGTATACATGTCAGCTAGTTGATTATCTGTATTAACGTACTCTAGTGAAATATCTTCTTTTTCAACATGTTCCCTTAGAAAATGATATTTTATTTCAATGTGTTTAGTTCTACTATGGGAAACAGGATTGTTTGCAATAGATATAGCACTAGTAGAATAACAAAATAGTGGTGTTCTACTTACCTGAATACTATAATCCTCAAGCTGATGTTGTATCCATAGAAGTTGAGCACAGCAACTTCCTGCAGCCACATACTCTGATTCTGCAGTGGAGATAGCCACACTTGTTTGCTTTTTGCTACTCCATGAAATCAGTCTTCCACCTAGGAATTGACAGGTACCAGTTGTACTCTTCCTATCTTCTTTGCAGCTTGCAAAATCTGCATCTGAATAACCTGTGAGTTCAAAGTCTCCATTCCTAGGGTACCATAGGCCTAGATAAGGAGTGCCCTTAAGATATCTCAGTATCCTTTTGACTGTTGTCAAATGAGACTCTTTAGGGCATGCTTGGTACCTAGTACAGACACATGTAGCATACATGATATCTGGTCTACTTGCAGTCAAATAGAGTAGGGAGCCAACTATCCCTCTATACAAAGTCTCATCTACAAGTTTCCCTGCATCATCTTTGCTAAGAGACATACTTGACCCCATAGGAGTCTTCATGGTACTGGATGAATCCATACCATACTTCCTTATCAGTTCTAGGGTGAACTTAGACTGGCATATGGATAAACCATTCTCAGTCTGTCTAACTTGGAGACCCAAGAAGAACTTAAGTTCCCCCATACTGCTCATCTCAAATTGCCCTTGCATAATGTTGGAACACCCTATTACTAATTTGGGTCACGATCACTATGCCTCCAGGAAACAATGATTGACCTCCTGTATAGCTTAATAGGTCAATTAGAATTGAGTCTAAGGGTTAGAAGTCTAGGTTTGGAAGCTGCCCTCAAGACCAGGATTTTCTGTTTGGAGACTAAGTCATATAGTCGAGCTCAGCACGATGATTCGTCGAACTCCGATCGACGATCGTCTAGCTCAACTTCGACAGATCGTCGAACTCCATTCGACGATCGCTGAGCTCAACTTCATTATATCGTCGAACTCAGTTCGACGATCGGTGAGCTCAGGTCGACGATTTTGACTCTGCTTTGGATCTTTATCTCTGAGCTCAGTTCGACGATCTTTGAGGTCAGATCGATGATATTTTTGCTGCTGTGTATTTCCAGATCGCTGAGCTCAGCTCGACGATAGCAGAGCTCAGTTCGACGATTTCAGATAACTTCAAGGATGTTTCTAGATTCAAATTCAAATCAGTTAAGGAGTTATTCTGCAATTAATTCAGAGATTTCCTAGCCGTTTTCATTCATTTCTAGACCAAGTTTCAAGGGATTTTTCAAGGAATATTTCTGTGGACTTTCCTCCAAAAGAGATTTTGCAATTAAGGATGCAATTAATACAGGCTAATGAATATCCTTGACAGAGAATGTTATTCTATTCTGTACCAGAGAATAAAAGATAGAATTTTTTTTAAGTCTAACATAGAATACAGAGAGAGACACACAGATTACAGAGATACATTCAAAAATATTCTGTCTCAAAGAATTATCAAGAACACTCATCCAAGGAGATCAATCTTTTCAGAAATCTTCAGTTCTCTTTAGTTTCAAAGTGTTCAAGGCCAACATATTTCCAGACTCCAGACATTCAACATTTCAGCTATTGCTGAAATCATTTATTGCTGGAGTTCAATCTTTGAATGCCTATCACCCTCAGCAAAGCTTTTCTTCCTGAAGATCTCAAGGATTCAGGGGGAGCTTTGACATCAACAATCCACATAGTCTTCTCAGTTGTTTGAGAAAGAGAAGACCTCCATCACTCTCTCACCCCCTCTCTGTAAAGGGTTTCTCAAGCTCCCTTCAAAAGTTTGAACTTGGTTTTTGAGCACCTTGTCAAAAGCTCATTGGTGGCAAGACACCTGATCAAAAAATCTGCTTTGGTTTTTGAGCACCTTATCAAAAGCTCATTGGTGCCCAGGATACCTGATCAACTCATCCTGCAGTGGATTCCTACCTAGGGTGGTAGAAGAGTGGATGTACCCAAGTTTAGGGGAACCACTATATTTCCTTGTGTCTTCTGGTTTTGCTTGTCTTTATGTTTGTTTTTGGCCTTGATTATTCTGTGATTAGCTTTTGTTTAACTTAATGCTGTGATTAGATTTATTACTGCTTCCCTGCTCACACATATTATAACAACTGTTGTAAAAAGTTTCAAAGCATCATATACTCTATTCACCCCCCTCTAGAGTATATCAGATCTAGCTGCACTTTCAATTGGTATCAGAGCCAGGTTGGTTAAACATACCATACCTGATTGGTTGTACAGGCTAACACCTGAACCCAAAGATCCCAAGTTAGATCTGCTTTCTTTTGTATTTTATTATTAGATTTTGCTTTCACAAATCATGGCACAAAACAAAGATTATGCTAGCACCAGACCTCCAGTGTGCAATCTATCCAAGTTTGCACTTTGGAAAGCAAGGATCAGACTATACATGAATTCTATTGACGAAGATATTTTTAACTCTGTTTTGACAGTGTGTCCAAGACCCCCAGAGAACACAAGTACAAATGCTGTTCCACCTCCATCAGGAACAGGTTCTAATATCAAGAGATGGAAGGTAGCTGATGCCAAGGCTATGAACATCTTGGCCCAGACAATGTCTGATGACATATTTCAAAAGGTGGCTGAATGTAATTCAGCAAAGGAAATTTGGGACAAACTCTCAGAAATAGTCTCAGGCTCAGCTGATGAGAGAAAGGATAGGAGATCCCATCTCATCTCTCAATATGAGAATTTCAAAAAGGGAGAAACTGAGTCAGTGGGAGACATGTACAACAGACTAAGTCTAATTGTCAGTGAACTCAGGACATTGGACAAAGAGATCTCTCTAACTGAACTTAATGACAAGATCCTAATGTGCTTCCCTAGCACTTGGGATTCAAGAATCTGGCCAATTAAAGATGCCAGAAGTCTGAATGAGATCACCACTGAAGCTCTATTGGGTAAGCTCAAATCTTATGAGCTACTCATCAAAAATAGAGAGGAAGAACAGAAGGCTGCCTCACCAGCCACAAGAAAAGAGAAGACCATAGCCTTCAAGGCAACTGAAGATCTGCCTGAAGACAAAGCCACAGGCAATGATGAACTACTCAGTTTGTTGGCCAAAAGATTCTATAAGATGGCCAAAAAGGACTTCATAAGGAGATCATACAAGGAGCAGGATAAGCCAAGCTATGACAAGTCCATTAACAATAATAAAGATATTATTTGCTTTGGTTGCAGGAAACCAGGGCACATAGTTCCTGACTGTCCAGAGAACAAGAACAAGGACAGAAGGGACAGGAAAGAAAGAAGAAAGGAGAAAGACTCCAAGAGGAATGGCAATGGCAAACCCTCATCAAGCAAAAAAAACATACAAGAAAAGGGTTTGTTGCTGAATCCTAGAGTGAGACTGAAGAAGAGTCAGAAGCCTCATCCAGATCCAGTGATGATGAGGATGATGCAGAAGAAAAAGAGTTCTGTATGATTGCAATCAATGCCTCACAGCACAATTCAAAAGAAGAGGAGTCAGAGTCAGACTCAGAGACTCAACCTGAAGAAGATCAGGTAATTGGTTCTTTTGATTTTAGTGCAGAGGATTTTAAATCTGAGTTTAAAGCACTGTGTTTAGACCTGCTAAAGTCTGAGAAAAAAATTATCTCTCTCAGAAATCAATTATCTGAACACAATACTTTAAAGTCAGAAAACCTTAAACTCTCTCAGGAGTTAGAGTGCTTTAGGGAACAGATAACTTCACTGAAAAGTGAGCTCTCTGAGGCCAAGAAGCTTGAAGAATCCCTTAATGGGAGAAGCATCAAGTTGATGGACATCACAAGCACAGTGAACTCCAGATTCAATAGTACACTGGGCTTGGGTGCTTCATCCAGCCAACCCATAGTCCTAACAACTCCAATCAAATTCATTTCTGACAAAGGAAAGGGAGTTAAGAGGTTGCTAGAAAAAATTCTGATCTGCCTCAGAAAACCAAGTCCCAGCAGAAATCATAGAACGGAGATCGACGATCGCCGAATGAAGATCGGCGATCGCCGAACGCAGCTCGACGATCTCAGACAAAATTGTTGAACGCAGATCGACGATCTCAGCCAAAGTCGTCGAACGCAGGTCGACGATCTCAAATACCTGACCTCAGCCATAGTTGACCGTCGAACAGAGCTCGACGATCTAACCTAAGATCGTCGAACGCAGCTCCAAGATCGTCGAACAGAGGTCAGAGCTCTGGAAATTTTTTCAAAGGCAAATCAAAATTGAATCCTAAGGGTCCTTCATCCCAAATCTTTAAACCCTATACTGAATGGATTATACCTCCAAGGAGATATCATCCTGAAGGTTATAAGAGTCAACCTGGGATGTCCTTCATTTCAGAATTTAAAGGTTATCAACCAAGGCCCAAGGTAAACTGGGTCAAAAACAAATGAATTGTCTTTTGTGCAGGTGAAGACCTATCCAACATCTAACCAGCAATGGTATTTGGATAGTAGGTGCTCTAAGCACATGACAGGGAACAAGGACAACCTCGCATCCTTCAGAGCCAAGCTTGGACCCAAAGTTATCTTTGGTGATTCAAACTTTGGACAGACTAAAGGATATGGTGCAGTCCAGATTGGATCAGTAACCTTCAAGAAGGTAGCTTATGTGGAAGGACTGAAGCACAACTTAATAAGCATCAGTCAGCTGTGTGATGAAGGCTACCAGATGACCTTCAGCAAAGCCTTATGCAAAATCAAGTCAGAGGACAACACAACTGTGTTGACAGGTAAAAGGAAAGGTAACATCTACCTTGTAGATTTTCTTTCAACTGATGTAGATATCTGCTTGTTTAATTCTGTCTGTATACCAAATATCTTATGGCATAAGAGACTAGGACACCTAAACCTTAGAACTATTGCTAGGCTATCCAAAGACAACCTTGTTAGAGGAATACCTTCTGGCCCCTACAAGAAGGAAGAACTCTGCAGGGCTTGTCAATTAGGCAAGCAAACTAAAAACAGCTTTAAGTCACTTAATAAGAGTGATTCACCTAGAATACTGTATCTGTTACACATGGATCTTTTTGGACCCATCACAGTACAAAGCCTAGGAGGGAAATCCTACACTTTAGTAGTTGTAGATGAATTCTCTAGATTTACTTGGGTGTTCTTTCTAAGGAAGAAGTCTGATAACTTTAAGTGTCTGACAGAGTTTCTCAAATGTATACAGATTGAGTTCAATACTCACATTGCCCTGATCAGAAGTGATCATGGGACAGAGTTTGATTCTCTTCTTATGCAAGAGTTCTGTCAGAGTGAAGGGATCAGACATAGTTTCTCAGCTCCTAGAACTCCTCAACAAAATGGGGTAGCTGAAAAGAAAAATAGAACCCTTATTGAATCTGCCACTACATTGTTGTCAGATGCTCACCTTCCTCTATCCTTTTGGGCAGAGGCAGTGAACACCTCCAACTATGTGCTGAATAGAAGTCTGATACATAAACTAAAGGGAAAGACTCCCTATGAATTACTCAAAGGGAAGAAACCTAAAGTTGATTATTTTAGAGTCTTTGGTTGCATTTGCTACATTCATAATAATGACAAGAAATATTTAGCAAAATTTCAAGCTAAAGCTGATGAAGGAGTGTTTCTGGGATACTCCATGATCAGCAAGGCTTATAGGGTTTATAACAAATCATCTTTAAAAATTGAGGAATCTGTTCATATATCTTTTGATGAATCTAACATGTCTTACATGGAGAAGATTTCTTCTACCATAGAACCCTTGCAGGAACATTCTCTAGTTGAAGACTTGAACAAGCTACAGGTTACTCAAGGGGATACAAGCAGTGAAGATGAAGAAAATGCTCAACATATTGAAGAACAACTTGAAGAGCCAGTTGTTGTACCACAAGAGGAAACAACAACACAGGTTGGTGAACAATCAACACCCCCTGTTGATTTAGTAACATCAAGAGACCATCCAATTTCCCAAATAATTGGAGAAATCTCAGCTGGTGTGCAAACCAGAAATCAGGTCAACTAAAACCTGTTGCACACCTGCTTCCTATCTCAAATTGAACCTCAGTCCATTCAAGATGAAGAGCAAGATCCACACTAGATCATTGCAATGCAAGAGGAGTTGCATCAATTTGAGAGAAACAAAGTATGGGAACTAGTGCCAAAGCCTAAGGATCACTCCATTGTTGGAAAAAAATGGGTATTCAGAAACAAATTGGATGATCAAGGAGTAATTATAAGGAACAAGACAAGGCTAATTGCTCAGGGATACTCTCAAGAAGAAGGAATCAACTACGACCAGACCTTTGCACCAGTTGCAAGATTAGAAGCCATCAGAATATTTCTAGCTTATGCAGTACACAAAGGCTTTAAGGTATATCAGATGGATGTCAAAAGTGCATTCCTAAATGGAGACATCAAAGAGGAAGTTTATGTCAGACAACCTCCAGGTTTTATCTCTCCTACTTTTCCTGATTATGTTTTTAGATTGAATAAAGCATTATATGGTCTCAAGCAAGCTCCTAGAGCATGGTATGAGACCCTAGTATGCTTTCTCTTGGAAAATGGTTTTATACGGGGTAGAGTAGACCAAACTCTTTTCATTAGAACCCATAAGTCTCATACCCTACTAGCACAAATTTATATAGACGATATTATTTTTGGTTCTACTGACTCCAAATTGTGCAGAAGGTTTTCTAACCTGATGCATTCTAAATTTGAGATGAGTAGCATGGGTGAGCTATCCTTCTTCCTAGGATTGCAAGTCAAACAGCATGCTGAAGGCATCTTCATTTCTCAAACCAAGTATGCAAATGAACTGGTTAAGAAATTTGGTATGTCTGAAGCATCTTGTATGAAAACACCCATGCCTACTAATGCTGTATTGGATGCTGATGAACATGGAAAACCTATTGATCAGACAACATATAGAGCAATGATTGGCTCTTTACTGTATCTTACAGCTAGTAGACCAGATATAATGTTTGCTACATGTATATGTGCTAGGTTCCAAGTAAGCCCTAGAGAGTCACACCAAACACTAGTAAAGTGGATTCTTAGGTATGTTAAAAGTTGTCCAAATCTAGGTCTCTAGTATCCAAAAGATTCAGCATTTGATTTAACTGGATTCTCTGATGCTGATTATGCTGGATGCAGAATTGATAGGAAAAGCACCAGTGGAACTTGTCAGTTCTTTGGTGACAGACTTGTCTCTTGGTTTTGTAAGAAACAAACATCTGTGTCAACTTCAACTGCTGAAGCTGAGTATATGGCTGCAGGCAGTTGTTGTTCACAAATCTTGTGGATTCAAAACCAACTCCTAGACTATGGCTACAACTTAGAGAAGTCTAAAATCTTTTGTGATAACACCAGTGCTATTTCTATAGCTCAAAATCCAGTCCTCCATAGTAGGACAATACACATAGAGATTAGACATCATTTCTTAAGGGATAATGTTGAAAAGAATAAAATTGAACTACAATATATCCCAACTGATTTACAAAGGGGAGATATTTTCACCAAGCCATTGGATGAAAAGAAACACACCTTCTTCCTAAATCAGTTAGAAATGTTAGATGGAGGAAGTCTTAAATAATATCCAAGATTTTGAAAGCTTAAAATTGACCAAGACTAGGCAAACATTCTGATTTTTCTTAGTATCTAGAGTGTATTTCTGGTCTCTGAACTGTGCTCGATGATTTGCCCCAAGATCGTCGAACGGAGATCGACGATTTCCGAAATCGTCGAACTGAGTTCAACGTCTCTCAGATAGTATGAACTATCTCTTCCGATCAACGATCGTCGAACGGCGCTCGACGATTTTGTTCTCTGAACGATCGTCAAACGGAGTTCGACGCTCTCCAATATCGTCGAACGGAGATCGATGATGTTGAAGACTCTTCAGATTCCTTTAGAAGCCTCGATCGTCGAACTGAGTTCAACGATCTTTCCAATTCTGCGTCGAACCCTAATATAAAACTCATTTTTCGCCGTCGTTCTCCTTTGCTCTTTCGATTTCTCTGCAAGAATTTTCTTTCCCTCCAAACAGTTCTACACTTGGTCGTTTTGTTTGTTGAATTTTTGCAGGTACTCATGGCTATGTCAGTTGCTGTTCTTGCTGCAATGAAGTTTGATGTTGGTTTTGATATTGATATGGAATCCTTCAGCACAACTGACCAGAGTTTTCAAGATATTTTGGGGTTGTTCAAAGACCAGAACCTGACAGCAATAATGACCACAAAGATCAAGCTGGCTTCTGATGAGATAAAGGAATGGGTCTATACTGCCCATAATCAAGACAACAACACCATTGTTGGGTCTATATCTGGAACTCAGGTACCCTTAACCCCAGCAATCTTAACAGAAGTTTTTGAGCTAAGGAATGGTGAAGATACTGCTGACTTATCTGGAGAAGAGTATTCTGAACTGCTTGCCAGAATGGGTCATTCAGAGGGAAACCCTAGCAAGCTCTTCAAAAGGAACCTTTCTGTAGAATACAGATTTATGGCAGATGTTGTTGGGAAAGTGCTACTGGCTAAGCACTCTGCCCATGATACAATTTCAAGGTATCAGCTCTGCCTCATGGGAGCTCTTGTGGACAAGAAAAATCTGAATTGGGGAGAAGTTTTCTTTGATCTCATCAAGAAGAAAATCAACAAAAGCTTTGTAAACTTTGGAAGGATCATTGGAGTGTTTCTACAGCACAGGTGCCCTGCCTTGCTGGTCTCCTCTGGAATTCATATCAATGCCTCCAAGAGACTATCTTGTGCCCTCTTTGGAAAGTGGGACAGACAAATCAGCAAGCCCAACAGGCCCTCCTCCAGCACTCCTTCAGGCACAAGGACTCTTAGAGTCACTTCCTCCCAGGTCTCTGCCCCTGCAGATGACCTGCCTGCTGTTGCTGCCTCTCCTCCTCCTCCTCCAATTCCATCCCTTCCCATACCATCTACCATTCCAGCTCCATCCACCATCATCATATCCAGCCCCTCTCCAACATCCACACCATCTCCAGTACCTATTCTTCCAACACCAGAAGAACATTTGCACCCATTATTCTCCTACCCTCCACCAGATGTCACTTCATCACCCTCTCATCCATCGTTCACCCTAATTGATGATTCCTTTATGGATGATTCCCCATCATCTCCTCCTGAGTTACCCTCATCCTCCACCTCATTTCAAGACCTTATACACCAAATCATTGACCAACCCTCTTTCACCCCATCTATCTCCATCCCCTGTCCTCTATTTCCACCTTACCAACACCTCATCCATCCCTTCCACCATTCTCCAGCTCTCCTTTACCAGAACCCTCACCTGCTCGTACATCTTCTACCTCTGCTCCAGTTGAGCAAGTAGACCTCCCAGCCCTTGCTGACAGGCTGTATGAGTTGCTTGCCCCCAAGCTCTCTCTGCTGTTGGAGACCTCCTTGGCTCCACTACACCTGTCAGTGGCAGCTCTCTCTGCCAGGCTCTCTTCCCTATTTCCTCAGGCAGCTCCTACAGTAGTGTGCCTTGATCCAGACTTGTCTGAATCAAGGCAGGGGGAGATGCCATCTGAAGTGAGTCTTCATGCTGTTGCTGTTGCTGCTGCTGCTTCTGTGACTGCTTCTGTGAGTATGTCTGTTGCTGCTGCTGTCTTTGCTGCTTCTTCAGCTCCTCCTCTTGTTGCTGTTGCTGTGCCTCAAGCACAAAGTCCTCCTGCTGAAATCCTTGCAATAGACCTCAGGTCTTTGCTTTCAACTTTTGATTTTGCATACTTCAGCTGTCTGCTAGAGATAAATGCTGTCCAGCCTCTAGAAGATCTATCCAAGGCACTTGTGCCCTTTTCTTGCGGTGACCCAAGCATTATAACCTCCTTTGTCAACTCAGTGTATGGTGCTGCTTCTTCTGAAGAAAGCATTGTTGTTGCTTCTGATATTGTTGATACTGCTGGTGAGAATGTTGATACTGCTGCTGAAGTGTCTGTTATTGCTGTTGAGCCTATTTCCAAGGATATTCTTATGTCAGAGGCATCTAAATTTGAGCCTTTTGCAGTTTCTGATGATATTCCTTCTGTTTTTGTTGCTGTTAGTGAGACTGCTATTGTTGCTGTCACCTCTCCAGAGCCCATAGTTGTTGCTGCTGTTATTACTGCTTCTACTACATCTGCTGCTGTCATTTCTGCTGTTACTACTTCAACACTTGCTGCTACAACCTCTGCCTCTTCTGCTTCTGTACAGCTCAAGAAGGACTTGATGAAGAAAATTGATGCTCTCTATGATGACCAGAGTTCTGAAAGTGATGAATTTAAAACAGACTCTGATGACTCTTCTGCTACCATTGCCAGGAAAAGAAAGGCAAGGAGCAAAACCATGAAGAGGGTACCTCCTGCCAAAGTTAAGGATAACAATGATATCCCATATTACATTCTACATGACTACCCTATTACTGAGCACTGGATGCAGTACTCCAAGAATCAGCTGAAGGCAATGAAGAAGAAGAGAAAATATGAGAAGGGCTCCTCTCAATTTCAACACTCTCATCCTACTCCACCACCTCCTCCTGATGCAGGTGCAGGTGGAAGCTCTGCAGCTCAACCCCCAGCCAGAAGTCAGGCCCCCTATCAGCCTCATGCCAGATCTTACAATAGGGGAAGCCAATCCAGGGGATCTCAATCAAGGAGAGGAGGATATAGAGGAAATCAAAGAGATCTTCAAGTCTACTCCAAAGGGTACTCAAGGCAACACCCATATTCCAGGGAAAGACAAATTTCAACTAATACAACATCTGGTCCTTTCCTTATAAGCTGAAAGAAATTGTGTCTGCCAGGTCTTCTCAAGATAATCCCTCTAACAGATATGAGCCACCTGTACCTTTTGAGGATCCTGAAAACAATCCAGCTGCTTGGACTACCAGATTAAAAGAACTAGCTGCACTGGATCAGATTAAAAAGGCTAGAGAGCAAGGAATAGATTCTTCCAACATCTCAACAATGTCTGAATAGAGACAGAAAGAGCTAGAAAGATATGCATCAAGCAAGTTTTTTGATGCTGACAGGTATATGGAATTACATCCTGAAGCTGTAGTTCCCAGGCCTAAAAAGCAAACATATTTGGGTGCAGCAGATGATACCAGATCAAACAAAGAAGCCCTCAATCCCAAC
This sequence comes from Platanthera guangdongensis, assembly GCA_039583875.1. Taxonomy (NCBI): domain Eukaryota; kingdom Viridiplantae; phylum Streptophyta; class Magnoliopsida; order Asparagales; family Orchidaceae; genus Platanthera; species Platanthera guangdongensis. The sequence goes on from CM077156.1 coordinate 181,159,862, forward strand.
AGAGAGATTAAACTTGTTAAGGGCAAGTAAAAGAAATGATATTGTAAGGTGACATTCTCTGTGATTTCTGATTATCTGGATACTGTATATCTCTGTGGTTCTGCAATTGTCTAGCTTGTTGTTTTTCTGTTTTACTGCTTGTATGATGTTATTTAAATTTTTTCAAAGTTTATAAATAGTAATCCTAACCCAAATAGGGGGAGATTGTTGGAACACCCTATTACTAATTTGGGTCAGGATCACTATGTCTCTAGGAAACAATGCTTGACCTCCTGTATAGCTTAATAGGTCAATTAGAATTGAGTCTAAGGGTTAGAACTCTAGGTTTGGAAGCTGCCCTCAAGACCAGGATTTTCTATTTGGAGACTAAGTCATATCGTCGAGCTCAGCACGACGATTCGTCGAACTCCGATCAAAGATCGTCTAGCTCAACTTCGACAGATCGTCGAACTCCATTCGACGATCGCTGAGCTCAACTTCATTATATCGTCGAACTCAGTTCGATGATCGGTGAGCTCAGGTTGACGATTTTGACTCTGCTTTGGATCTTCATCTCTGAGCTCAGTTCGACGATCTTTGAGCTCAGATCGACGATATTTTTGATGCTGTGTATTTCCAGATCGCTGAGCTCAGCTCAACGATAGCAGAGCTCAGTTCGACGATTTCAGATAACTTCAAGGATGTTTCTAGATTCAAATTCAAATCAGTTAAGGAGTTATTCTGCAATTAATTCAGAGATTTCCTAGCCATTTTCATTCATTTCTGGACCAAGTTTCAAGGGATTTTTCAAGAAATATTTCTGTGGACTTTCCTCCAGAAGAGATTTTGCAATTAAGGATGCAATTAATGCAGGCTAACGAATATACTTGACAGAGAATGTTATTCTATTTTGTACCAGAGAATAAAAGATAGAATTTTTTTTGAGTCTAACATAGAATATAGAGAGAGACACACAGATTACAGAGATACATTCAAAAATATTCTGTCTCAAAGAATTCTCAAGAACACTCATCCAAGGAGATCAATCTTTTCAGAAATCTTCAGTTCTCTTTAGTTTCAAAGTGTTCAAGGCCAACATATTTCCAGACTCCAGACATTCAACATTTCAGCTATTGCTGAAATCATCTATTGCTGGAGTTCAATCTTTGAAGGCCTATCACCCTCAGCAAAGCTTTTCTTCCTGAAGATCTCAAGGATTCAGGGGGAGCTTTGACATCAACAATCCACATAGTCTTCTCAGTTGTTTGAGAAAGAGAAGACTTCCATCACTCTCTCACCCCCTCTCTGTAAAGGGTTTCTCAAGCTCCCTTCAAATGTTTGAACTTGGTTTTTGAGCACCTTGTCAAAAGCTCATTGGTGGCAAGACACCTGATCAAAAAATCTGCTTTGGTTTTTGAGCACCTTATCAAAAGCTCATTGGTGCCCAGGACACCTGATCAACTCATCCTGCAGTGGATTCCTACCTATGGTGGTAGAAGAGTGGATGTACCCAAGTTTAGGGGAACCACTATATTTCCTTGTGTCTTCTGGTTTTGCTTGTCTTTATGTTTGTTTCTGGCCTTGATTATTCTGTGATTAGCTTTTGTTTAACTTAGTACTGTGATTAGATTTATTACTGCTTCCCTGCTCACACATATTACAACAACTGTTGTAAAAAGTTTCAAAGCACCATATACTCTATTCACCCCCCTCTAGAGTATATCAGATCTAGCTGCACTTTCACATAAGTTTTGTAAACTTTTTGCAAAGACTACTTTCAGTAGACCCAAATATTATGTCATCTACATATATTTGGACTAGTATGATCTTGCCTCTGGATTCCCTAAGGAATAGAGTCTTGTCTATTTTCCCCCTTATGAATTTATTCTCAATAAGGAAACTAGACAGGGTTTCATACCAAGCCCTAGGGGCTTGTTTTAACCCATACAAAGCCTTCCTAAGTCTATAGACATAATTAGGTTGAGTTGAATCAACAAAACCTGATGGCTGTTCCACATAGACCTCTTCCTTTAGATTACTATTCAGAAAGGCGAACTTAACATCCATTTGGTATACTTTAAATACTTGGTAGGTTGCATAGGCCAGGAACATTCTTATTGCTTCGAGTCTAGCTACTGGAGCAAAGGTTTGATCAAAGTCAATACCTTCTTCCTGCCTATATCCCTTTGCAACCAGTCTTGCTTTGTTCATAATAATCACTCCATGTTCATCCATCTTGTTCCTAAAGATCCACTTGGTTCCAATTATGTTGTGGTCTTTTGGTTTAGGAACAAGCTCCCAGACTTTGCACCTCTTGAACTGATTCAACTCTTCTTGCATTGCCTCAATCCAATGAGGGTCTAGGATGGCTTCTTCAAACTTCTTTGCCTCAACTTGGGATAGAAAACTGGAGTAGAGCACTGCACCCAGATTTCTGCTCCTTGTTTGTACCCCTTGTCTTATATCACCATTGATTTGATCTGCTGGATGATCTCTTAGATGCCTATTAGCTGGAGGCATCCTGGCTTCAGGTTGAACTTCTTCAGTTTGTTCAACTTGCTGCACTCCTTGGACTTCTTCTGTATTAGGTACATGTAGTACTCCCCCTGGACAACAGCCACTATCACCTACATACTGGCTTACAGTAGATCCTTCATGAATAGTGAGCTTGTCCATCTTCTTAGTCACACCTGTGGAGCTGCAAATAGTTCTAGACAACTCATGGTTAATAAGTCTAGCTTCATCAAATACTACATGTACTGACTCCTCTACAACTTGTGTAGTCAAGTTGTATACCCTATTATCCTTACTGTTGTTGCTATACCCAACAAAGATCCCCGCTTGGGACTTGGCAGCAAACTTGGTTAAGTAAGACTTTCCATTGTTAAGTATAAAGCATTTACAACCAAAGATCCTGAAATAGGATAGATTTGGTTTTCTGCCTTTCACAATCTCATAGGGGGTCTTATTGTGGCCTTTAGTAATGGTAGCCCTATTAATTACATGGCATGCAGTATTAACTGCCTCAGCCCAGAAATATTCTGGTAGAGATGTGTCACTTAATAGGGTCCTACCAGCCTCAATCAAGGTTCTATTTTTCCTCTCAGCAATGCCATTTTGCTGAGGTGTTCTTGGTGAAGAAAATTCCTGAAATATCCCAAATTCTTCACATAGTTTTGTCATACTGTCAGACTGGAATTCAGTACCATGGTCACTTCTTATTTTGACCACTGTACTGTCTAACTCATTCTGAATTTGTTTGACAAAGCTATAGAAGATACTAGGTGTTTCAGATTTCTGTCTAAGGAAGAACACCCAGGAAAACCTTGAGTAGTCATCTACAACCACAAATGTGTAAACCTTACTACCTAGGCTGTGAACTGGAATAGGACCAAAGAGATCCATATGCAAGAGGTATAAACACCTCACAGCATCTTTGTTTTCAATGCTATTAACGGTGGATCTAGTCTGCTTGCCCTTTTGACAAGCTGAGCATATTCCATCTTTAATACACTTAACTTGAGGACCATTCCTCACTAACTCTTTGTTAAAGAGTTGGCCAATTGTCTTGTAGTTAAGATGGGCTAGCCTCTTATGCCATTTGACACAATGAGAGACATTCTCATCAGCTACAAGACACACTGGAGAACCATTGTTCTCACACATAATGTCTAGGCAATAGACATTTCTCTTTCTGTAACCAGTCAAAATGATCTCTTGATCATTTGATCTCCTGATATGACAACCATCTTTGACAAATGAGATGTCATATCCTAGATCACTCAGTTGACTTATACTAATAAGGTTATGTTTCAAACCTTTAACATAAGCCACTTGAGTAATTGTAATATGGGTGCTAGAAATGTTACCAAAACCCTTGATAATTCCTTTTTCAGAACCACCAAAGGTGACTTTAGGACCATCCTTGATAGGTGTGTAGTCCTTTAGTAATTCCCTAGTTCCAATCATGTGTCTAGAACATCCACTATCCAAGTACCATATTGGGGCATGGCCACTTGGACTCACCTGCAAAACAGATTAGTTGACCTTAGAACCCAAAGAATTCTTGGGTCCTTGGTACTGGTTAGTTTGCCTCTTAACAAAGCTACCTGCAGATCTTCCAACAGGCAGTTTGCTACTCATCTTGGCACTAGAATTATGCCAGCAGTCAATGACAAAGTGGCCTACCTTGCCACAGCACCAGCACTCAAATCTATTGTACCTTTGCTTAGGTACATCCCTAGCTGTTTTATCTACAGCTGGCTTGTTGAGAGCTGGGGCTTTGCCCTTAGGCTTGGACTTTATAGTCCTAGCAGGGTTAGTAAACCCCAATCCAGTTTTACCCTTGTGAGGTATAAACTCATCAATCAAAGGTAGAACAGACATAGGTTTAGAAAACCTTGCAATAATGTCTCTCTCCTTCTAAAGACTAATCTCCAGATTTCTGATTTGATCATTCTTGAATGTTATAGTCCCCATCTGAATAACAGTTATGTTCTTCAGTCTGGCTATTTCATTTAACTTTTGATCAATCAGCTTCTCAAAATCAGTTGCAGCCACTTTGAGACTTGCAATCTCCTTAGCCTGACTCTTGGCCAAGGATTTGCTTTTCTTAAATGCTTGCAATAGAACTCTATATTCATCAATCAACTGATGAATATCCTCTTCAGATTCAGATCCACTAGCATCACTTGATGCTGATGTAACTGAATCTGAACTAGCACTAGAAATTAAACTTGAAGAACAATTTTGTACCTGATAAGGTCCAGGCTGATCCTGGATTTTGTCACCTTCTGTTAAGGCCATCAGTCCTTTGCACTGAATGTCCTCTTGCTCATATATAGAGTTCATTATCTGGATGAACTCCTCTTCTTCTTCTTCAGCAAACAGTCCTATGTAAGCTTCAGCTTCTGACTCATTTTCTGAAGAAGACATGTCTGACAGGCCTTTGTCCTTCTTGGCAACAAAAGACCTTTCCTTCTTGCCCTTGAATTGTGTCTTTTTCTTATCAGTAGATTCTTTTCTCTTCTCTGGACAGATAGCAACAACATGTCCTTGTTTGTTACAACAATAACAAACTATATTTGAAGATGAAGTTCTATTTGACTTGGGCTTTCTTCTATCATTCTTTGATGACCTCTGTGCTGTGGATGGCTTAGTCCTCCACTGTTTCTTCTTTAGGAACTTCTGAAAGTGTCTTGTGAAAGCTGCAAAGTCCTCATCACTCTCACTGTCTTCAGAATTCTTGCCTTCTGATTCATCTGACTCAGTCTCAGCAACCTTTGGAGATGGAGATGGAGACTTACTTTTGTATTTCCTGGTGGCTTCTGTCTTGAATGCCACTGTTCTTTCCTTATGCTCACTTCTTGTAGTCTTCTCCTCTTCTTTCCTCACCATCAACTGCATCTCATACGATAGCAGTTTTCCAAACAATGTTGGAGGAGGGATATCTGCTAACTTGGCCATTTCCCTAATGGCACAGATCTTGGTGTCCCAATCCTTTGTTAGAAACCTCAAGAACTTATCATTTAGCTCATAATTACTGAAATCTCTTCCATAGGACATTAACTCATTGACAATCCTATAGAATTTCTTATAGCATTCTGTTATGCTATCAGCCTTGTCTTGCCTGAAACTTTCATATTCCTGGTTTAACAAAGACTTTTTGTCCTGCCTTACTTCTTCAGAACCCTCCATATACACTATCAAGGTATCCCACATCTCCTTAGATGTCTTACAGTGTATCAAGTTCTGAAAAATAACATCATCTATGGCACTCACAATGATATTCTGAGCCCTCTTGTCCATTGTGGCTAGAATTATTTCATCTTTTGTCATTTCAGAGAAGTCCTTATGTGTTCTCTGATTTGCATCCAGGACTGAAACCTTCACAGGCACATATGGCCCTTCTTTAACTGTGATATATATTCTATGCTCTGAGGCTTCCATAAATAGTCTCACCCTTTCTTTCCAGATGCCAAAAATCTCTTTTTTGCAAATGGGCAACTTCATGGATCCAAGATCCTTATGATTCTCTGTTGAACCCATGTTTCTTGATTGTCTTGATTCTGCACTTTACTTATACTGAATCTGCCAACAGGATCTACTCAGACAGTTAAGTCCTTTTTGAGTAACCTGGCTCTGATACCACTTGAAAGAAAATGTACCTAATCACCTAGAGGGGGGGGGGGTGAATAGGTGACTAAATCTTTTTAAACTTTTTAGGCAGATTGCAGATTATATCACAGAGTTATAATTACTACTTCACAGAAATCAATCAGCAATCACAGAATCAAACAAGCACACAGTGAACACACAGATTTATAGTGGTTCCCCAAGGTTTGGGTACATCCACTTTCCCCCTTCGCCTATCTAGTAGTGTACTAGATTCGGCCAAACTCCTCCACTATCTCAGATCCTCAGATCTTACACTCAGAACCCCAAACAGGTTCCTACAGCTCAAGCCCAAGGCCCTACAACTCAGTCTTCTCCAAAGACCTACACTCAGCCTTCAACAAGGCCTACACTCAGCCACAAGGCCTACACTCAGCCACAATAGGCCTACACTCAGAGAAATAGTTCTCCTACACTCAGGCACACATGCCCTACCACTCAGCCTTTATAATTGCAGGCTTACAACTCAGATCCCTAAGGATCCTACGAGAAATTTAGAATAGAAATAATATACCTACAACTCAGAGAAAAGAGAGAAGAGTTGATAGGTTCTTGATGAGTTCTTGGAAGAACTCTGCTGAGATCAAGCTCACTTGGCTTTCTTCAAAGCTTCTTGAATGTAGAACATAATAGGATTGATTCTCTGCAGCTGATCTTCAATCACTGCAACTTAAGATTCAGAACTAGGTCTGAACCCTTCTTCACAGCCTGGTTCCAACAGCTGTCTTCTTGGAAGGAGCTCTCTCTCTCCAACTTCTTAGATCTTCACTTGATTCTTCAATGAATAGCTAGATCTACTTCTTTGATTGTTGATCTCTTAGACTGTTAATCATCTCTTTCTGTTGACAGTATAAGCCTTTATATAGGCCTTCTTCATGGTGACCGGCTGATCTGGTTTCTAACGGCTTTCTGACATCTCTGACAGTTGCAGTAGATTGGCTGGAATGGCAGCTGTCATGTCATCCAATCACTTCTTGAAATATCTGTAACTGTCTGAAAGTGTCGAGACAGTCTGTCTTTAAGTGTCGACACTTATAGACTAAGTGTCGACACAAGTAGACTAAGTGTCGACACTAGCCTTTAAGGTGTCGACACAACTCCTTGTGTTGTATAATTTATATCATGACACTGATATTGTGTGTCGACACTACTTCTTGTTCTTCAGTACTTAGTTGAATTCTTGTAAGTGTCGACACAACTCCTTTGTGTCGACACAACTTCTTGTGTTGAACTTATTCAGTGTCGACACATCTTCTTGGTGTCGACACATGCCTTCTGTGTTGATACTTGCTGGGTGTCGACACTGCTCCTTGTGTCGACACACTCTTCTTTTGTTGAGACTTTGGCTGAGTGTCGACACATCTCCTTTGTGTCGACACTTGTACTTAGAATTTTTGTTGAACTTTGCTGAGTGTCGACACTGCCTCCTAGTGTCGACACTTTCTTCATGTATTGAGTCTTCTGCTATGTGTCGACACATTCTTTATTATGTCGACACTTTCTTCATGTGTTGAGTCTTCTGCTGTGTGTCGACACATTCTTCATTATGTCGACACTTATACTTAGACTCTGCTGACTTTTGCTGAGTGTTGACACAGCCTCCAAGTGTCGACACTTTCTGATGTAGACAAAGTTCCTCTAGGTGTCGACACTGCTGTTAAGTGTCGACACAGCTTCACTGGACTTTTCTTCATTGAGTGTCGACACAGCCTTCATGTGTCGACACTTTCTATCTAGTGTCGACTCTGCATCCCTGGTGTCGACACAAATACTACAAGTGTCGACACAAGTCTTCTTAAGTGTCGACACTTTCCTTCTGGGTGTCGACACATGGACTTAGAATCTTTTCAGCTTTCCCTGTGAATAATTGACCTGCACAACTAAACTCAAAATACATCAAATACATTTTGATGTATATCATTGAGTAGGGTGAGGCTTCTTCAAATCAGGTACATTTAATCCAATGTACCCAACAGCTTCCCCTTCCTCCTCCCAGCTCGGTGCCTAGGAGCCAGGGGGTAGGGGAACCACTATAAATCTTTTGTCGTCTGTGATTGCTTGGTTGATAATTGTGTGCATAGTTCTCTAATTTTTTATTTTGCAAAAAGGCGCACAACTCACCTATTCACCCCCCTCTAGGTGATTTAGGTAGACAACTGAACACTTTCAATTGGTATCAGAGCCAGGTTGATCAATAAAAGGTTAACTCCTTGATCAGATCTGACTAGTTGTCTTTTGAGAATTATCCAAGCATGGACAAGGCTAAAGATTTTTTCAAGCTTCCATTGTGCACCAAGAATAACTTTCTCATGTGGAAAGAAAGAATCAGATTTTTCATGGAAGCTGCAGATCCAAGGATCTTCATGATCGTCGAAGAAGGTCCTTACATTCCCATGACTGTCTCCACAATAGATCCTACAAAGAAAGTTCCAAAGAAATTGATGGATCTAGATAAAGACGAGATTGCACTTGTATCTTTAGATAAGAATGCCAAGAATATAATAGCAAGTGCAGTCGATGACTCCATGTTGCAAAATTTGATCCACTACTAGTCTGCTAGAGAGATGTGACAGTCCCTCGTCACTTTGATGGAAGGTACAAAAGAAGTTAGGGATGATAGAAGAGCCCTTTTGAATCAGAAATACCAAGCCTTCTGACAAGGACACAAGGACACCATTGCTGACACTTTGAGAATTTCTTCAAGATAGTCAACGGTCTAAGGGTCTATGGCCGAGTCTTCGTAAATGTAGAACTAAATGATAAGTTCTTGAGATTCATAACCAAGGAATGGGATAACAAGGTCTGTACTATCCGGGTGTTTGGAAAGCTAGCTGAGACAGACCCTCAGAATCTCTTCGGGAAGCTAATGTCATATGAGCTTCAACTAAACACAAGAAAGGCTGAAGAAGAGAAGAGCAGGTCTGCATCCAAGGAGAAGTCTATTGCTCTAAAGGTAGACACCTCAAGGAAGTCAAATGATACCTCTCCTTCCCCATCACTAGAAGTTAGTGAAGAAGAATCCTTGGAGCCAAGTACCTCAGGCTCAGAGCTATCTGAAGGAGAGTTCTCTTTACTCTCACGACATTTCAAGAAATTCTTGAACAAAAAGAAGCAATGGAAAGCCAAGGATGCCTCCTACAGAAGATCACGACGTGACAATGATCGAAATAGAAAAGGCTCAAGTAGCCATGACAGGTACGCTTCTAAACCGAACAAACATATTTCTACTGACATCATTTGTTACTGTTGTAATAAGTCAGGTTATGTCATTGTTGACTGCCCCCACAAGAAGAAGGAGGATGGAAAGAGAGAAAAAAGAAGTCCTCATACAATAAGAAGAGGATAGAGAAGAGCCTGATAGCCAAGAAGGGCAAAACTCTTCGTGACTCCCATATGAGTCGAGTGAAGAAGAAGAAGCCTACTTTGGGCTTATGGCTCAGACAGATGATGAATAAGAGCCCCAATTCACTAGGAAGGTAAACTCTCACACTCCTCTTTCAGAATCTGAAGCTTCTGAGCATGATAATGAGGACAGTTCTTCTGACGATAAGTCTGAACTCATGGCCCAGTACAAGGAGTTAATCAAGGCTTACGACAAATGTCGTCGAGTCGTGAAAACTCAACCTAAAGAGATAAAGTCCCTAAAAGCTGAAGAGAGCACCTTGAGAGAGGAAGTCACTAAGACTGACTCGCTCAGAAAAAACTTCAATGCTGTCATTGAAGAATATAACAAGTCTCTCGAGCACCTAGACCTTAAAGAGAAAATCATAAAAGAACTGGAAGCACAACTTGAAGCCAAAAAGAAACTTGTTGAAAGTTTCTCGAAGTCGAAGACTGTTCTTCCATTCGTTGCTGAATTCTCGGCTAATACCAAGGGTGCTGGACTAGGCCATGTAGAAGCTCTTAGTAAATCTTGTAGGAGGAATAAGGCTCAAAGAAAGAATAAGGCCGCCAAGAAGGCTTTGACCAAAGAGAAGGGGAAAGCCCATCAAGATCAGACTTCTTTCAAGAAGGTCATCTTTCCCACAAACGAGTTTGATCTTGACTCGTCCTATGGTCACTTGACTAGGCCTACTATGTAGAGCCCAAGTCCCGCTACCAAGGATGGACTCGCCCCAGAAACGTTGGAGAGAGTGTCTTTAAGGCACCTTATGAATAAGTCATTCTTCAGAGCTATGACCCTTTTAATTATGGTCATAAATTTAAGAAAGCACCAAAGGTAAAGCCCGTTGTGGAAAAGCCATTGAAGGAGAAGAAATCATGTGATTGCCATCACCATGAAGCTTCTTCCTCCAAGATGTTGCTCATGCTAGACCACAATCTCAAAAGGTCAAGTAGGAGAATCTAAGGCAAAGATACAACAGGTTTGGCTGTTGGTGTTGTGGCAAGATTGGTCACTTTGCCAATGACTGCTGGTTTAATCCCAGGAATTTTTCAACTCCTCAAGTTGGCAATATGAGAATGACCACTCATAATGCTAATACTTGTAGGGGGAATGTTCTAACACGAGACCAAGGACCCAAACGTGTTTGGGTTCCTAAGGCAAACTGATTTATAATTGCATATATGTCCAAAGGCCACCAAAACGTCTATCTGGTATTTGGACAGTGGATGCTCTCGGCACATGACCGGGACAAGAAGCCTACTTCAAAACTACTCTCCAGTCTTGAATGGACCAAAGGTCAACTTTGGAGGTTCAGACCGAGGAATTACTAAAGTCTATGGTATGATCACTAACGGTAGTGTATCCTTCTCAGATGTAGCTTAAGTTGAAAGATTGGAACACAATCTCATAAGCATAAGCCAACTCTGTGATAAAGGATACATAGTTGAATTTCATGCTGACAAGTGCTTGATAAACTCGGTTGACAATATGGAAACGATTCTATCAGGCACTCGAAGCAGAAACATATTTTGTTTAAATTTCATTTGTATAGACTCTTCTACACTAGTGTGCTTTTTAGCAAAAGATAGTGCGTCTCTTGGTGACCAATGTCACAAGAGACTAGCACATATTCATTCCAAAACTATTAATAAATTATTTTCACTGAATTTAGTACATGATGCCCCAAATGTCAAGTACGTCAAAGATAGACCTTGTCATGCATGTGTAAAAGGAAAGCAAACAAGGGCTACCTTTAAAAGCATCATTGGCAAAGATTCCAATAGATGTTTACATCTACTGCATATGGACTTGTTCGGTCCACTACATGTTAGAAGCTTGGGAGGTAAGGATTATACGTTTGTAATTGTTGATGATTACTCGCGCTTTGCGTGGGTGTTCTTTCTAAAACACAAGTCAGATGCCTTCGACATCTTTACTAATTTTGTCACGCAGGTTCAGAATGAATACAACTGCCCTGTATTCAAAATCAAAAGTGACAATGGAACAGAGTTCAAGTCTGGGGCTATGACAAAATTCTATGAAAGCTTGGATATCTTTCATGAGTTTTCCTCTCCCCATACTCCACAATAGAACAGAGTAGCTGAGAGAAGGAATAGAACACTCATAGAGGCCTGCAGGACCATATTGAGTGATGCTTCACTTTCGGAATACTTCTAAGCTGAAGCCATCAACACTGTGTGCCACGTGCAAAATCGAGCACTCATACACAAAAACCATGATAAGACTGAAGGAAGTGGTGTTTTTGAAAGTTATCTTTTGCTTATAAATGTTTTCACATTTTGTTCCTTGATTATTTGTTGAGTCTCATATTTGGTTTGGGAAGATGCACTTGGTCCTGAACTATAGAACTCTGAATTTATACTATCACGTAATCTTATGTTATGCTCACAATCAAGGTAATCAAAGAGGAACATTGATTACCAAGTTAAGATTGTCATATCGATTAAAGTACATTGTAGTTCTATAAATGTTGATAAGGGATTATCATTTAATCGTATGAATATGTATATGTGTTTTATACATATTGAGTTTGACCTATTCTATGTTGTAACATTATTTGGATTGTGTTGAGTGTCATTGATGTTCAGAACGTGTCATATGATTTGCAGATTTGAGATGTGTAGATTTGGCGCATTGGTGTGAGCAATGTTACTGCGGTTGAAGACTATCTTTTGATGGTGATACATATCGTGACTCGTTTCTCATACCTATGCCTGTGTAATCTACACGAGAAAATCTTTGTGTCCCTCAAATTTATTTGAGTTATGATATTAACGGGCCCCTTGGCAAAGCGAGTTTGTATAGCATGCAATATAACTGATGTAGTTATAAATACACGTCGCTTATGAGACTGAGAAAAAAAACAAATATAGTGTGAAAATGACACGCTCCTATTTTGCACAATATTTATGATATCATGTGACAAAGATAAAGACACAGGTCATCGAAATACGTTACCTAGTTACTATGTTATTGAGGCAATTATAATGCAGTGACAAAGCCTCTTATAGTCCATAATATAGGTTGTTATATTATCTCCTTGACGACATAGCTCCTCTATAAGGTCGCACCAAATGAACGGGAACAGTTTCAGTTCGTCTTACTTGGATATTTATTTCCTGGAATATTTAATCTATATGTTATAGTAAGTGCGAACGCATTATGTCGTATCTTGACATGCTTAGACAAGTCTTTCTGTGCGACTACTAAAAGAGAAAATTATGACGAGGTGAGTCGTCGTAATTGTTTTTGGTAGAGGAGCACAATTTTATATTTTTGGTTATCAGTAACCATATGGCCTTGATTTAGGAATACATTTTTTATGTGTATAGGAGGTATTTGTGTATATATGTATATATATATATAAATATATATGAGTAAGATTTATATATAAATATATATAAAAAGTTATTCAATATATAAAATATATATACAGTTGAGAAAGGGGGATGAGATTCACGGGCTAGGGTTTTCTTTCCCGATCTCCTCCACCTGACGGCGCCCGATCTCGAGCTTGCTCGCACCAGAGAGCTGTTGCGCCGCCTCTGTCCTCCTCACTGGAGAGAGCTCACCTCATCAGCCCCTCCTTATCGTCGCTGGTCTGTCTCTTGAAGCTCGCTGACGGTTGGTGGAGGAGTCGGTCCTGTCAAGCCCAATCGTTCTCCTCTTCTTCTTCTACCGGCGACTAGTGAGGTTCGGCCACTAGGAGTCCTCGGCACACTTGGAAGAGAAAGACTAGGCTTTGTGTCTCTATTCCCCGTCAACAGAATAGAGATTCGTCTCTGTTCAGGTTCAAGGTGAACCAAGAGGCGAAAGAGATTGCTTTCTCCTTGTGGTGGATTCGTTGCCGTCTTCATCCTCGCATTCGCCACTTCACCTAGAGATATATTCTCTAGAGGTAACATATCCTAAACCCTTTGTGATGGTTTAGTTTTTATTGTTCAAAAAAAATAAACAAATCCTTGCGCTCCGTTACGCTCCATTGCAAATAGCCCTCCGCGTTCCTTCAGTGGTATCAGAGCCAGGTTCTAGTGTTTTTCTCTTGGCAATGAAGTTTGTTTATTTTTTTATGGCTTTTGCCTCTTGAGGTTCATGTGGAGATCACTGTTGATTGTGGTTTGTTTGGCTACTAGAGTGATCTAGATGAATCGGTTGGTGTTGGCGGCTTGGACCGTCCATTTCCTTTTGTGTTGCGGAGTTGTTCTTCGCATCCTCTTTTATTTTATTCTTTCGTCTCTGGAATGTATTGCTTGTGATGCATGTAATATTTAGAATGCCATGAGTTAGATTTCATTTTTTGATTCCTTCGTTGTTTAGAGGAATTAGAGAATATGAAATGGATCAAAAAAAATTAAGATGTTTCTTTTCCTTCTCATATTATCCACTTAAGCTAGTAATCTTGGATAATCATGAGTGTGACTCCAATTACTAGATGTGGTGGAACCGGTGTGAACTTGATATTAGGCCACAGGTGAGTAGGTATTGTGTGAGGCACATCCTACTCATGTTGGGGGAATATCTTGGTCACATTGGTTGCCCAATAATATGAGTTTTCTTAATCAAATTTTCAAGATCTAGTCTTGAATTTTTGGGAAAGTGCTTTTGGTTATTCACAAGAATCATAAGGTTTAAGTTTGTTTTGCTTAAAAGGTTATGATTGGTGACTAGTACCTACCTGCACAAACCAAATGGATGAGTCCTTTTGTTTGGATAGTATCTTGTGTGGCAATTTTCTTTTATATTGCAAATATTTTTTATGGCCTTGTCTTTACTCTTCTCTTAATTTTATTTAGAGAGCTATGTCTACCCTTCCCAATTTCTTGCGTTCCATGATTGATAAAAGCCTGCTTGCTAATGATGTGTCAAACTATTCCAATTGGATCCTCAAGTTGAACATCGTGTTGCGTTTGGAAAATCTCCAACAAATTCTGGATGGCAGTTGCCCATAAGAGAAGGAGAAAGGCAAACCAACTGATGTTGAAAAGGAGGAACATAAGAAATGAAATGACCAACAGCGTGTTGTCCAAACACTGATCTTGGCCAGCATTGGAGATCAGTTGCAAAGGAAATTCCTTGATACTCCTGCAAAAGAAATAGTGACACAACTGGAGAAGATGTTCACCAATAGTGCTCGAAAAGAGCGCTATAAGACCACCATAACACTCACAAGGTGCAAGATGATGGAGGGTGAATCTATCTCGGTGCACTTTCTTAAGGTGCAGGGCTACTTGGAGAAATTGGATAAATTTAATTCTCTGCTTCCTGAAGACATTGTTGAGGATATCATTTTGGGGTCGCTTTCTTACTCCTTCAAGGATTTCATAATGCATTATCATATGTGTGAAAGGAAGATGACCATAAATGAGCTCCATAATGCCCTCAAAACAGCTGAGGTGGACATGGGCAAGACAAAGGCAAATTCTGTCTTGGCCATTGCGTCAAATAGCAAGAAGCCCTTTAAGAATAAAGGCAAAGCTGCAGTCAAGACTGCAAGTAAAAATTCCTCGTTCAAAGTCAATATGGGAGGAGCTCATGTGAGCAACTCAAAGGGAAGCAAAGTGAAGAACTCTCCGACGTCTGTCACCGAATGCTTCCATTGTCATGAGAAAGGACACTACAAGATGAATTGCCCCAAGTATAAGCGTGACTTGGATGAAGGCAAGATTGAACGCAAGTGTCCCAAAGGTATATGTGTTATTGAATTAAATTTAAACTTGAACACTACTATCCTTGATTGCGTAATAAATACCGAATCATGTGCTCACTTAGTTTCTAATGTGCAGTCACTAAGGGATAGAAGATTGCTCTCTAAGGGAGAAGTTGCGCTGAAGGTTGGAAATGGTGCAAGGATATCTGCAGCTTCTGTGGGCACCCTAGACCTTCACTTACCTAGTAGTTTATGTTTAACTTTGAAAGATGTTTATCATGTCCCTTCTGTATTTCGAAACATTATTTCTGTATCATGTTTGGATGCGGAAGGTTTTTGTTTTGTGATAAGTAATTCACAAATGATGATTAAGAAGGATGGTATATTTTATGCAAATGCCTTTATTTCAAATGGCTTGTATTTGCTAAATTTAGTTGAAGATAAACCTGTATTGAATATCAATAACAAGAGACTCAAGATATCTCACCTAAATGAGACACTCTTATGACCCCATCGTCTTGGTCACATAAGCGAGAAATGCATAAGGAAATTGCATCAAGCTAATATTTTGGATTCTTTTCACCTTGAAGCAATTAGAACATGCAAATCTTGTTTATCCGGTAAAATGACCAAGACACCTTTCAACAAGAAAGGTGCAAGAGCGAGCAACTTGTTGGAATTGATACACTCCGATGTATGTGGTACAATGAGTACAAGTGCGAGAGATGGTTATAGGTACTTCATTACCTTCACAGATGATCATAGCCGTTATGGCTATGTTTACCTTATGAAGCACAAAAGTGAATCTCTTGAGAAATTCAAGGAATTCAAAAATGAAGCAGAGAACCAACTTGATAAGAAAATTAAAATCTTGAGAACAGATCGTGGAGGTGAGTACTTGAGCAATATGTTCACTACTTACCTGAAGGATTGTGGTATAGTACCACAACTTACTCCTCCTGGCACCACGCAGTGGAATGGTGTCTCCGAAAGGAGAAACCGAACCCTGCTAGACATGGTTCGTTCCATGATATTCCAAACCGATCTTCCTTTATATTTCTGGGGACATGCATTATTAACTGCGGCTTACACTCTGAATCTTGTCCCAACAAAATCTGTTGATAATACTCCTCATGATATGTGGGTTGGTAAGCCACCCAACGTATCTTTTCTCAAAATTTGGGGTTGCGAGGCATATCTCAAACGTATGTTATCGTCAAAATTAGAACCCAAAGCGGACAAATGTTTCTTCATTGGATACCCAAGAGAAAAGAAAGGGTATAATTTCTGGCACAAGTCGACGAATACCATATTCGTAAAGAAGGGTGCAACATTCTTAGAGAAAGAGTTTCTCGAAAGAATTGAAGACAGTGACCGTAGGATAATACTTGTGGAAACTCAAGAAGGCCTACAAGGGAGTGATCATGAGATGAATTTTGATATTCAAGATGATCACGAGATGTCACATGGAGTTCCTTTGTTCAGTGGGAGTATAAACATCCCACCTCCACAAATGTTTGTAGAGGAGGTTCATACCGCACCACCAAGCGACCCCTTGACTCGCATTGATCATGAAATAATTCCGCAAGAAATTGTGGAAGACATTTAGGTGACTCAAGAGGAGTTGAATGTGCCAAATGGACTCATAAGATCGACAAGGGTGAGAAGAAAACCTGACCTATACATGGGTTTTCATGAAGTATCGGTGATCGACACTGAAGACCCCTTGACATACGAAGAAGCTTTAAAACGGATAGATTACATTGCCTGGCAAGAAGCCATGATATCCGAAATTCAATCCATCTATGACAATCAAGTATGAGACTTGGTTGACCTTCCTGATGGAAAGAAGTCCATTCCCAACAAATGGATCTTCAAGAGGAAGATGGACATGAATGGGAACATGACAACCTACAAGGCTAGACTCATGGCAAAAGGTTTCAGTCAAGTCCAAGGGATTGACTATGATGAAACCTTTTCGCCGGTTGTAATGTTCAAAACTATTCGGATCATGCTGGCCATTGCCGCCTTTTATGATTTGAAATATGGCAGTTGGATGTCAAAACAGTGTTCCTAAATGGAAAGCTTGATGAGGATGTGTTCATGGAACAACCTCAAGGTTTTGAAGATCCAGACAATATCAACAAAGTATGCAAACTTAAGAGGGCCATTTATGGCTTAAAGCAAGCGTCGAGGAGCTGGAACAAGCGCTTTGATGAAGAGGTTAGAACTCTTGGATTTATTCAAAGCAAAGAAGAGTCTTGTGTGTACAAGAAGGTTAGTGGGAGTCACATTATCTTTTTGGTCTTATATGTCGATGACATTTTATTAATGGGGAATGAATTATCATTAATGGAACAAACAAGAGACTCATTGAAAACAATTTTTTCAATGAAGGACATGGGTCAAGCCTAATATATCTTGAGAATTAAGATATATAGAGACCGATCGCGGAGACTCATTGGCCTATGTCAAAGTGTTTACATTGACAAAGTCTTAGAAAGGTTTCATATGGAGAACTCTAAGAAAGGGAATGTGCCAATGAAAGTGTTTGTGCAACTTGGCAAGTCTCACTGCACTTCAACGCATAAAGACATTGAATACATGAAGAATGTTCCGTATACTTCCGCTGTAGGATCCATCATGTATGCCATAACTTGCACAAGACCGGATGTAGCATAAGCTTTAAGCATGACTAGTCGACATCAGGCTTCGCCCGGTCCTAATCATTGGACTGCCGTCAAAAATATTCTTAGGTACCTGAAGAGGACCAAGAATAAGTTTCTTGTTTTTGGTGGGCAGAAGGATCTAGCTACCCAAGGGTACATGGATGCTAGCTTTATGACAGATCCGGATGATAGGAGATCTCAATCTGGGTTCATTTTTATTCTGAATGGTGGTGTCGTGAGTTGGAGGAGTTGGAAACAGTCAACTACAGCTGACTCAACCACCGCAGCGGAAGTTATGGCGGCCGCAGAAGCAAGCAAAGAAGAGTATGGATTAAGAAGTTCCTTGAGGAACTAGGAGTTATTGCGTCCAGTGAGGGGCCCTTGAAGTTGTTTTGCGACAATAACGCTTCTATTTCTCAAATCAAGGAGCCAAAATAACATCATAAAACAAAATACATGGACAGAAAGTATTTTGTTACACGCGACTTTATTGACGAAGGCAAAATTGCACTTTTATGGATAGACACAAACAGTAACACAGTTGATCCCTTCACAAAACCTTTGTCTCAAGCCAAAGGCGAAGTTCACTTCGAGTACATGGGGCTTCAAGACCATGGAGAGTGGCTTGTCGATTGATTCTATGGGTTTCTCTTTATGTTTTACTTTTCTTGATTAAGAAACTTTAAAAACAAGTGGGAGATTGAAGGAAGTGTTGTTTTTGAAAGTTATCTTTTGCTTATAAATGTTTTCAAATTTTGTTCCTTGATTATGTGTTGGGTCTCATATTTGGTTTAGGAAGATGCACTTGGTCCTGAACTATAGAACTCTGAGTTTATAAAATCATGTAATCTTATGCTATGCTCACAATCGAGGTAATCAAAGAGGAACATTGATTACCAAGTTAAGATTGTCATATCGATTAAAGTACATTGTAGTTCTATAAATGTTGATAAGGGATTATCATTTAATCGTATGAATATGTATATGTGTTTATACATATTGAGTTTGACCTATTCCATGTTATAACCTTATTTGGATTGTGTTGAGTGTCATTAATGTTCACAACGCGTCTTATGATTTGTAGATTTGAGATGTGTAGATCTGGCGCATTAGTGTGAGCAATGTCACTGCGGTTGAAGACTATCTTTTGATTGTGATACATATCGTGATTCGTTGCTCATACCTATGCGTGTGTAATCTACACGAGAAAATCTCTGTGTCCCTCAAATTTATTTGAGTTATGATATTAGCGGGCCCCTTGGTAAAGCGAGTTTGTATAGCATGCAATATAACTAATGTAGTTATAAATACACGACGCTTATGAGACTGAGAAAAAAAAACAAATATAGTGCGAAAATTACACGCTCCTATTTTGCACAATATTTATGATATCATGTGACAAAGATAAAGACACAGGTCATCGAAATGCGTTACCTAGTTACTATGTTATTGAGGCGACTATAATGCAGTGACAAAGTCTCTTATAGTCCATAATATAGGTTGTTATATTATCGCCTTGACGACATAGTTCCTCTATAAGGTTGCACCAAATGAACGGGAACAGTTTCAGTTCATCTTACTTGGATATTTATTTCCTGGAATATTTAATCTATATGCTATAGTAAGTTCGAACGCATTATGTCGTATCTTGACATGCTTAGACAAGTCTTTCTGTGCGACTACTAAAAGAGAAAATTATGACGAGGCGAGTCGTCGTAATTGTTTTTGGTAGAGGAGCACAATTTTATATTTTTGGTTATCAGTAACCATATTGGCTTGATTTAGGAATACATTTTTTTTGTGTATAGGAGGTATTTGTGTATATATATGTATATATATATATAAATATATATGAGTAAGATTTATATATAAAATATATATATAAAGTTATTCAATATATATATAAATATATATATATATATACAGTTGAGAAAGGGGGATGAGATTCACAGGCTAGGGTTTTCTTTCCCGATCTCCTCCACCTGACGGCGCCCGATCTCGAGCTTGCTCGCACCAGAGAGCTGTCGCGCCGCCTCTGTCCTCCTCACCGGCGAGAGCTCACCTCATCGGCCCCTCCTTATCATCGCTGGTCCGTCTCGTTGAACTCGCCGATGGTTGGTGGAGGTGCCAGTCCTGTCAAGCCCAGTCGTTCTCCTCTTCTTCTTCTACCGGCGACTAGTGTGGTTCGGCCACTAGGAGTCCTCGACACACTTGGAAGAGAAAGTCTAGGCTTTGTGTCTCTATTCCCCGTCAACGGAATAGAGATTCCTCTCTGTTCGGGTTCAAGGTGAACCAAGAGGTGAAAGAGATTGCTTTCTCCTTGTGGTGGATTCGTTGCCGTCTTCATCCTCGCATTCGCCACTTCACCTAGAGATATATTCTCTAGAGGTAACATATCCTAAACCCTTTGTGATGGTTTAGTTTTTATTGTTCAAAAAAAAATAAACAAATCCTTGCGCTCCGCTACGCTCCATTGCCAATATCCCTCCGCGTTCCTTCAAAGACACCTTACGAACTTCTAAACGGCAAGAAACTGACTGTCTTATATTTTAGAATTTTTGGTTGTAAGTGCTTTGTGCTTAACAATGTCAAGTATCATACTACCAAGTTTAGCAAAAAAAATTTTGAAGTTTTTTTTGTAGGATATAGTAGCTATAGTAAGGCATACAGGATATTTAATAGAAAAACTCTGGTTGTAGAAGAATCAATACATGTTGTATTTGATGAGACGAGCTTGCTGCAAGGCAACTCTTCTAGTGTGTTCATTGAAGATGCAGGTACAGAGTTGAAAGAACTTTGCTTCGATGAACCGTCTGAAGATAAAGGTGAAAAGTTCATCAAGATCACCACTCCAACCCCTATTGGAGAGGTTGATGATCAATATGAAGAAATCGTCCAAGTTGATGAAATCACTCCGGTGATTGAAGACAATCCAGATGCAAGGACCCTAGATCTCAGACATTTGAAGGATCACCCCATGGACCAGATCATAGGAGATCCCCGGGATGGTGTCAGAACTCGTCGAGGTATAACTAACGAAAATTTATACTTAAATTTTCTCTCACAGGTTGAACCAAAGAAGTTTGAGGAAGCAAACTCAGACGCGTCTTGGATTATGACGATGGAAGCAAAAATAAATCAGTTCAAGCATTGCCAAGTATGAAAACTTGTTCCAAGACCCAAAAGTAAGAACGTCATCAGGACAAAATGGGTCTACAGGAACAAGATGGACGATGATGGAACGATCATCAAAAATAAAGGCAGACTCGTCGCCAAAGGATATCGTCAAGAAGAAGGAATCGACTTCGACCAGACGTACGCTCTAGTGGCAAGGCTGGAGACAATTAGGTTATTCCTAGCATATGCGGCTCTTAAGGGCTTCATCGTCTATCAAATGGATGTGAAGTCTGCCTTCCTTAATGGTGACATAAAACAAGAGGTATATGTGGAACAACCTCCAGGTTTCGTTGATTCTAACTTTCCTGGTCATGTTTACTTATTGCATAAAGCTTTATATGGTCTGAAACAAGCTCCTCGAGCTTGGTATGAGACACTGTCTAGCTTTCTTCTTGAGAACAAGTTCACAAGGGGAAAGATAGATAAGACATTATTTTTTAGGGAAATAAAAGACAAGATTTTGCTAGTGCAAATCTATGTCGAAGACAACCTCTGCAAGAAGTTTTCAAAACTTATGCAAGGGATGTTTGAAATGAGCAGTATGGGCGAGCTGAAGTATTTCTTAGGATTTCAGGTGAAACAATATGAAGATGAAATTTTCATCTCGCAGACTAAGTTCACCAAAGAGCTAATTAAGAAATTCGGAATGCAGAATGCAACCTCGATGAGGACTCCAATGGGTTTAGCTATGTCTCTGGACAAGGATGAGAAAGGGAAACCTTGTGATGAAACCAAGTACAGAAGCATAATTGGATCCTAGCTCTACCTTACTGCTAGTAGACCAGACATAATATTTTCAACATGTATATGTGCTAGATTTCAAGTGAACTCTAAAGAATCTCACTATGCTGCTGCAAAGTGGATTTTGAGATACCTTAAAGGTACACTGAATCTTGGCTTATGATACCCAAGAAGTAATGATAGCGAGCTAATTGGTTTTTCAGATGCAGATTTTGCAGGAAGCAAAGACGACAGGAAAAGCACTTCCGGGACTTGCCAATTTCTTGGAAGAAGGCTCATTTCCTGGAGTAGTAAGAAGCAAAAATGTGTTGCAATCTCAACAGCTGAGTCATAGTATATCTTTGCAGGCAGTTGTTGTGCACAGCTGCTATGGATAAAGAATCAATTCGAAGACTACAATATGAAGTTTCAGAACATTCCATTGTTTTGCGACTCTTCCAGCGCAATTACAATAGCCAACAACCTAGTCTCGCACAGCCAGACAAAGCACATAGAGCTGAGGTATCACTTAATTCGAGAGCATGTGGAGCATGGGGACATAGATCTACAGTATGTCTCTACAGACAGGCAGATGGAAAATATTTTCACGAAGCTGCTGGACGAGACCAAGTTCTCATTCTTCAAAACAGAACTTGAAATACTCAACAAAGAAGATTAGAGAAAGTGGACTCACAAGAAGGCTCAAAGATCAAGAAACAGTCAAAAGTTGGAAATTTTCAAATTTCTAACTTTTTGACTCGAGTAAGAAGTAACTTACTCGAGTACCTACTTGACCTACTCGAGTACTTCTTCAGCTACTCGAGTAACCTACTCGAGTAGTAGAAGGACCTACTCGAGTACTAAAGTTTCACTCGAGTACTTCTATATCCCTACTCGAGTACTTCAAAGATATTACTCGAGTACTTCCAGCTTTCTCACTCGAGTACTTCCATATATTCACTCGAGTACTGCCGATTCTCTCGAGTATCAGAAATTCATATTTTCTACCATGATTCAAATTTCATTATTCGCAACCTGAGGCTTATGCCGCCAATTCCAAGGTATGTGTGCTTTATTTATTTCATAATTAGAGATAAATTAGGGTTATATAAATCGAAAAGTCCGAAATTTCTTTTCTACATTGAAGGATCAAACGCATAACCAACTGTTCCAAAAGCCCGGACTGTTGGAAATGGTGCTACATAATTTCTTAAATAAGTAGAAGAGCGCCACGGGACAAGTGAAGGAACGCCGTACCAAACAATCCCCCCCCCGGCGTCCAGCACAACCCGTCGGCTCAGAGGTGGAGTTACCACATGGCCCACATGGCTCAGAGGTGGGGTTACCACATGGCCCACACGGCTCAGAGGTGGGGTTACCACATGTCCACGGTTGTACGGATCAGAGGTGGGGTTACCACATTACCACGGTTGTACGGATCAGAGGTGGGGTTACCACATGTCCACGGTTGCCTGACCCGCCGGACCCGCATAGGTAGAAGGGAAAAATCAGGATTTAATAGCGCTCCCCCGGTCTTGAACCCGTGACCTGCTCTGATACCAATTGAAGGATCAAGCGCATAACCAATTGTTCCAAAATCCCGGACTGTTGGAAAGGGTGCTAGTTAATTTCTTAAATAAGTAGAAGAGCGCCACGGGGCAAGTGAAGGAACGCCGGACCCAACATACACGAATCAAACTCCATTCTCCCGAGTAAGCCGGCAAATGCTTCACCTTCCGCTGAAAGTTGCAGAGCCCGCGCCATCTTCCTCCTTGATGCAGAATTTTTCCCTAATCTCTGGATCATGGCGCCCTATTCTAAGATTGGAATCAGTTCAAAACTCGTTGCCTCCGGAATCGCCGACATTTCAGATGATTTTCACAATCTTCTGATTCTCCTCGATACTGCCGGCCTTACATTCATTCTTCAACAACCATGTAAGATTATTTTTCTAGAAGTTGAAGAGTTTTTCAAGAACGACAAAGTCAGGAGAAATGGGACAGTTCTCAAGTCCAACGTTAAAGGAATCAAAATCAAGCTAAACAAGACCTCTGTTTCTACACTTCTTCGTCTGCCTATTGTTGATGAAGAATATCATTTAGGTCCAGAAGAAAATGACAAGACTTGTATATTTTGTGGAGTCTCTCCAGAAGGGAAGTTGTTGGTGGATATCATTGGTAAACTTCTTCTCTGCAAGATAAGTTCCATCAGGGATATCTCACTCAACGTTTATGACATCATTCAAGCCATTGTCTGCAGGAAAAAATATCAGTCTGGGATGTTGATTCTGGATAAGATCAAGGACAGTATAAAGGCTCCAAGTTATGCTAGAATTATTTCTCTTCTCCTCCATGAGATTAATCCTGAGGTATTCAACTTCTCCAAAGGGACTGTTCTCCATCACATGAAAAAAGTCTCCATCTCATCCATTCAGAGATGGGACTTGAATCTATTGAACACAGTTCAAGCTGCCAAAACTCAAGACCTTCCAGCTATAGAGGACAGGACCCCATCTCCCTCTCCACTTCAGGTTTCCAGCTCCTCTGGTGCACCTATTGAGGGGGAGTCTGCTCCTTCTATTTCAATCAGAATTCCTAACCCTCCAGCTGTTACCTCTCCTCCACCTCCTACACCTGAAGAAGTTCCATCAAAAGTTCCAATAGAAACCCTTCTATCCACTGAAGCAGCAATCAATGAAATGATTGAGGAATTGACTGCGGATGAACCTCTTCCCCATCTTCCAAAAGAACAAATTGTTGAAGTTCCCAAGCAATCCTCTCATGTACCATCTCCCACACATACTCCTTCATCTCCCATCCAGTCTCCTGCTGCTAACCTAAAGCAGTATGACACTATTTTGCTTTCTAATGAGCTAAACCAATCTCCTGAACCATTTGAAGCTCCATTGAGGATCCTGGACTTCTCCATCCCTATGGTCACTGATGAAGGGTATGCACTGATTCATACTACCAGAGCTGAGAGCTCTGTAGTAATTGAAGAAATTGTTCCATGGTTTGCTCCTCCTCCTCCAGTTCCATCTACATCTACTGCTACTCCTCCTACTATCAATGATCTTAAGGGTCAGTTTGTACATCTACTACAAGAATAAAGGAAATATTTTGATGATTTAGTCAAAGCTGTGACTGAGAAAGTAACTGCTCTAGAGAAAGAGATGAGCAGGGGATTTGCTGAGATTCAGCACAACACAGACCAACTCAGACATCTCTTCCAGATTGGTGGCAAAGCTCTAGATCACACTATCACTAGTGTTGGTCAGGTCATGGAGCAAGGTGTGACTCTTGCTAATAATCAGATTGAATTAGATAAGAGGGCAGAAGCAACCAAGATGAAGATCTGTGATGAGGTAGACATTTTCAAAGAAGATGTCATCAATAAACTGACTGTAGAAGTCATAAAGGGGGAGAGTTTAGTCAGGGAATATCTTGAGAAATCAGATGCAATCAAGCAGACTCAATGGGAAGATAAGATTAAAGAGGTTCATGATGATGTGCTAGGATAGATTCAGAGTGTGAAGTTCCATACCTATGATACAACAGTCTGGATGCACAATCAAATTCTTCCTAACTTTCCAACTGATCCAAACCTCATTCCTTACCATCTAAACCCCTTAGCTACTGCTGCTCCAGCTCAAACTCCTCAGCCTACCTTCTGTCCTAGACCTGAAGGCAGTGCAGGTCCTCCTCCAAAATCATATACTCAGGTTTGGGAGGCAGACCCAGCAGACATATTCTTCCAAGCTCCTCCTGAGATCAACACTTCAAAGAAGAAGAGAAAGTATGGTGATGGTGCCTCAGCTAGCAGGTCAATCCTAGTTCCAGATACAGAAAAGAGGAAAGCTCCAGAGTTTGCTGAAATCTGGTCTCCAACTTCAAAGTCTCTCATATTGGATACTCTCAAGCTTGTTATGGACTTCAATGAAAACATGAATGATCATTACAGCTCCCAGGAATGGGAATTCTATGAAAAGTCAATGACAAAGAGAAGGCTTTATGACAGAGAATTTGGAAGGAACAACCCCGCTGCTCCTCCAAAGCCTCCAAAGTACTATCCCAAGCCCTACAGCTGCCAAAGAAGACAGCAAGAGAAGAAAGACAAGTAGCACCACTAAGTCTAAGCAAAGAGGATTATGAGAGTGTGGAAATGATTCATGTAGAAATGATGTTTTGGACAATCATGTTTATATAATTCTTAATTTTGATCATATACCCTTTGATTATATTCTTATGCCCTTTGGAAATGATTCATATACCCTTTGGACAATCATGCTTTCTCTACTACATATCTAGCTCTTTTTATGTCTATATAATTCACCTTAGTGTAAAGGGTTCTGACTTCTACAAATAGGGGGAGATTGTTGGGTATTGTATCCACATTTACCCAGATTTGGTGAAGTCACCCTTGAACTAAGATGAATTAAGTTGTATTTGATGTCTTATTTGAGTTTTGTGTTTGCAGGATTATATTGTCAAGTGTAGACTAATGTCAGTCTACAATGGGTCACCAAACACAGGACCATACAATGTAATCCCTCATTGTGTAATCCATGGTGTTGACTCATGTGTAGCCTCTCTATTGGAATACACTTTATTTTCAAGCACTATGACTGATTGGAGAAAGAATTGTTGCTGAATTTATTGAAGAAGAGAAAAATCTGTTGAAGAAATTTTTGCTAAGTATTTTACTTGAGTAGTTACTGATATACTCGAGTGAAACACTTAGTTAATACTCGAGTTGGTCTATCTGTACTCGAGTAAGAGAATTAGCTCTCGAGTAGTCAAATTATAGCTCTCGAGTAGTGTGGAAATGATTCATGTAGAAATGATGTTTTGGACAATCATGTTTATATAATTCTTAACTTTGATCATATACCCTTTGATTATATTCTTATGCCCTGTGGAAATGATTCATATACCCTTTGGACAATCATGCTTTCTCTACTACATATCTAGCTCTTTTATGTCTATATAATTCACCTTAGTGTAAAGGGTTCTAACTTCTACAAATAGGGGGAGATTGTTGGGTATTGTATCCACATTTACCCAGATTTGGTGAAGTCACCCTTGAACTAAGATGAATTAAGTTGTATTTGATGTCTTGTTTGAGTTTTGTGTTTGCAGGATTATATTGTCAAGTGTAGACTAATGTCAGTCTACAATGGGTCACCAAACACAGGACCATACAATGTAATCCCTCATTGTGTAATCCATGGTGTTGACTCATGTGTAGCCTCTCTATTGGAATACACTTTATTTTCAAGCACTAGGACTGATTGGAGAAAAAATTGTTGCTGAATTTATTGAAGAAGAGAAAAATCTGTTGAAGAAATTTTTGCTAAGTATTTTACTCGAGTAGTTACTGATATACTCGAGTGAAACACTTAGTTAATACTCGAGTTGGTCTATCTGTACTCGAGTAAGAGAATTAGCTCTCGAGTAGTCAAATTATAGCTCTCGAGTAGTGTGGAAATGATTCATGTAGAAATGATGTTTTGGACAATCATGTTTATATAATTCTTAATTTTGATCATATACCCTTTGATTATATTCTTATGCCCTGTGGAAATGATTCATATACCCTTTGGACAATCATGCTTTCTCTACTACATATCTAGCTCTTTTATGTCTATATAATTCACCTTAGTGTAAAGGGTTCTAACTTCTACAAATAGGGGGAGATTGTTGGGTATTGTATCCACATTTACCCAGATTTGGTGAAGTCACCCTTGAACTAAGATGAATTAAGTTGTATTTGATGTCTTGTTTGAGTTTTGTGTTTGCAGGATTATATTGTCAAGTGTAGACTAATGTCAGTCTACAATGGGTCACCAAACACAGGACCATACAATGTAATCCCTCATTGTGTAATCCATGATGTTGACTCATGTGTAGCCTCTCTATTGGAATACACTTTATTTTCAAGCACTAGGACTGATTGGAGAAAGAATTGTTGCTGAATTTATTGAAGAAGAGAAAAATCTGTTAAAGAAATTTTTGCTAAGTATTTTACTCGAGTAGTTACTGATATACTCGAGTGAAACACTTAGTTAATACTCGAGTAAGAGAATTAGCTCTCGAGTAGTCAAATTATAGCTCTCGAGTAGCCAAGTCAATTACTCGAGTAGATCATCTCTTATTCTCGAGTTAACAGATTTTCCTCTCTGAAAAATTGTCTAAGTCATTTACTCGAGTAGTTATATTAGTACTCGAGTATATTAGTCTTTTGTCTCGAGTTACAGAAGACAAGATTTCGTGTTATTTTACTTCACTCGAGTAGTCAAGTTCATGTACTTTAGTAGTTCATCTACTACTCGAGTAGTCCAGATTAAATACTCGAGTGACAAGTTTTTCATCCCTCAGAATTTTTCTAAGTCCATTACTCGAGTAGTAATATACATACACTCGAGTAGTTTATCTCCTCTCGAGTAGTCCAGTTCCACTACTCGAGTAACCCACATTCTTCTCCCAGAAATTATTCTAAGTCTTTGACTCGAGTATTCCTTCTACCTCTCGAGTTGTTAATTTTTATTCTCTCGAGTAGTATTTCTTGTACTCGAGTAGTTCAACTCCACATCTCGAGTAACTATATTATCACTCGAGCAAGTCTTTGTGTACTCGAGTAGTTGCTCATTAATTCTGGATTTTCTCTAAGTCATTTACTCGAGTAATCTTCTTCCATTCTCTCGAGTAATCAGAATATTACTCGAGTAGGTAATTGTTCTCTCGAGTATTTCAGTCAATCTTTTCAGAAATTTGCTAAGTCCAAATTTGACGAAAATTTCAAATAGCCTTGACGTGATTGGTCCACGTGTACGTCATTAAGGCTAATTATGACCGTTAGGGAGATCTTATATAAGGTCTTATCAAAACCGACTAACCCTAAGCACTGTCAAGAATTATTCTAAGTATTCTGAATCTCATTCTCTCTGTCTAAAAATGGAAGCTGCCGCCGCCGACCTTCATCGCGCAGGGTTTTCGATCCAGAAGATTAAGATCAAGAAGACTCACAGATCGAGATTGTTTTTCACTCTTCATCATCTCTCAGATCATGTGTGTCCAAGAAATTTCAGATCTAGCTTTTGCCGAGATTCTTCTTCAACCTATTCTGACAAAGCCGCAAAGATCAAAGAAGAAGATTCAGGCCGAATGTTTCCAGATCTGAGAAAGTTTTACTGTATGTATTTTCATATACTCTCAATTTAATTCTTGTAGGAGATTTCTCTCCGAGTGTAGGAGTTTTTTGTCTCCGAGTTGTAAGAAGTTTTTACCTTCCGAGTGTAGATCCATGTTGTGGATCGAGATTGTAGGAACTTTGTTCCGAGGCATAGGATTGGATTTCAATCCGAGATAGTGGAGTAGCCGAGTCTAGTGCTTTACTAGATCGGTGAGGGAAAATGGATGTACCTAAGGTTGGGGAACCACTATAAATCTTTTGTCTTCTGTGATTGCTTGGTTGATAATTGTGTGCATAGTTCTCTAAATTTTTATTCCGCAAAAAGACACGCAACTCACCTATTCACCCCCCTCTAGGTGATTTAGGTAGACAACTGAACACTTTCAAATCGTCAACCAACCCATTTGAGGATTTTGGACCCTTTCCTCAATACGTGGTATCTTCATGTCAAGATAGGCAGGTAAACTGTATCTCTTTCTCGAGATTGCAATCTAATCATCGTTAAGCGATGAGCACAGGCACATTGGTCTCGCAATATGCATAGAAACTTGAATAAAAGGGGAAGAAAAAATTGGTGCCAAACAATAAAAACCAAGTCCCACGCAACAGAAGTATTTGCACAAGCATAGACGCACACGTACAAGCACTCCAACGAACTTTACAGCATGGACAATCAGGAGCGCACGTACACAAGAACGCGAACAGTTGAGCCCGCGCGTGTCTACACGCTTAGATGCCCGCACGGCTAGGTGCGTGCATGACCAAGCCCGCGCGGCCAGGTGCTCTCGCGGCCAGGTGCGCGCTCACTTGGGTCCGCGCATGCAACCTACGGCCAGCGCAGGTACCTACGTGACTAGGTATGCGCGCGACCAGGTGCGCGGATGCCCCAGGCCACGCGATTAAGACCGCCCGTGACCAGGTGCGCACACACCCGAGGTCACGCGACCGGGTGCATGCGCGCCCTGATGCGCGCACAAGCCCACGAGTGCAAACTGGTGCCCGCGCGACCAGGTGCCTAGGCTACCAGGTACGCCCGCGACCAGGTACATGTTCGCCTAAGCTCGTACGCGCAGATTCGCTGCCCGCATAGGTGTCAGTACGGTTAGATTATAGCGCGCACAGGAGCGCACGCGCGGCCAGGTGCTCGCACGGACACAGTCGCACGCACCCTCACCTGTGCTCACCTCCGGCCGCACGCTCCGGCTTTAGTCCCCACCGTGTTCCCCCGCTCTAACATTTTACATGAAGTTTTGGCGCGCCGCCGTCTTCCTTATCTGCCAAAAGATCTAAAGATAAGAAATCCTTGTTCTTCACCTGTACAAGTTTCTGATACCGAGAATTTCATGTGGCAATTGATGGGGATGAAACCCTTTTATGGAGTAATTGGTGTGCACATAGCCCACTCCTCCATGATCTCCACAAAATAGTGGAGATCATGGGTTCGACCGCCGCGTGCGCGATTAGCACGCCCGATCGACGCAAACGATCCCGCTACGCACACACACAGTTGACCGGATCCCTCGCGCCGGTCGCTCCTGGTCGCTGCGCCTCCCGCGGCCGCCCCAAGAGGGCGGCAAGGCACCGCCAGGACAACCGGCAGCACTCGGCCACCCCGCCTCCCGCGGCCGCGAGGCACCGCCCAAAAGGTTGGCCGCCCCGCCACTCGCGCCCCCCCCCCCCCCCCCCGCAACTGCGTGGCACCGCCCGGACGGCTGCATGACCCCCTCTCGCGGTTACCTCCTGTGGTCGCGAGGTGCCACGCGGGCGGTCGGGCGCGCCCGGACGTGTCGCCCCATGCGGCCGCCTCCCGCGGACGGAGGAGCCGCTCGGGCGGCCGGCCGCGCCCGACCTCCTCGCCTCACGTAGTAGCCTCCCGAGGTCGCGAGGCGCCACTCGGGCGGCCGGCCGCGCCTGGCCGCCTCGCCTCCCGCGACCGCCTCCCACGGCCGCGAGGAGCCGCTCGGGCGGCCGGCCCCGCCCGGCCGCCTCGCCTCCCGAGGTCGCGAGTCGCCGCTCGGGCAGCCGGCCGCGCTCGGCCGCCTCGCCTCTTGCGGCCACCTCCCGTGGCCGCAAGGCACCGCTCGGGCTGCCAGCCGCGCCCGGCCTCTTCGCCTCTCGCGGCCGCCTCCCGTGGGCGCGAGGCGCCGCTCGGGCGGCCGGCCGTGGCCGGCCGCCCCACCTCTCGTGGTCGTAAACCCCCCATTTATGGCCGAGCGGGTCACCGGCCGCCGCTCCCTTCGCTGGCGAGGTCTCCAGAGGTGTGGTCATCCGTCTGTGGCGGCCCTTCCCCATCGTCCGATCTCACCGGCGCGATCATCGCCGCCCATTTTGTACGTAATCACCCACTAACTATCATGGTTAGTAGGGGAATATTTTAATTAAAATATTGGTCTACGTATAACAAATGTGTTGGCATATATACGCACCCCTAACTATAATAAAAAATAATTATGTAGGTCGGTACGGTGTGCGGATAGCCGCATAACCACCGTAACCACTTCCCGAAAGCTATAAAAGGAGTCTCATGCCTCCTTATTTCTCATCTTTTCGCTCCACAACTTCCTCATTCCTCACGCAAGAGCTCTGTCGGATTCCTCCTTCGAATCATCAGTTGGAACACCCTATTACTAATTTGGGTCAGGATCACTATGTCTCTAGGAATCTATGTTTGACCTTCTGTATAGCTTAATAGGTTAACTAGAATTGAGTCTAAGGGTTAGAAGTCTAGGTTTGGAAGCTGCCCTGAAGACCAAGTTTTTCTGACTGGAGACTAAGTCTAATCGTCGAGCTCAGCACGACGTTTCGTCGAACTCTGGTCGACGATCGTCTAGCTCAACTTCTACAGATCGTCGAGCTCCATTCGACGATCGCTGAGCTCAACCTCATAATATCGTCGAGCTCCACTCGACGATCGCTGAGCTCAACTTCGCAATATCGTCGAACTCCATTCGACGATCGCTGAGCTCAGGTCGACGATTTTGACTCTGCATTGGATCCTTATCTCTGAGCTCAGTTCGACGATCTTCGAGCTCAGATCGACGATTATGTTGCTGATTGAATTTTCCAGTTCGCTGAGCTCAGCTCGACGATAGCAGAGCTCAGTTCGACGTTTTCAGTTATCTTTTAGAATTCAAATTTAAATCAGACAGAAGTTATTCTGCATTTAATTCAGAAGATCTGCTAGCCGTTTTCATTTACTTCTGGACCAAGTTTCAAGGGATTTTTCAAGGAATAATTCTGTGGACTTTCCTTCAGAAGAAATTATGCAATTAAGGCTGTAATCAATGCAGACCAACGGATATCTTTGACAGAGTGATATTCTTTTGGCACAGAGAATAAAAGACAGGATGTTTTTTTAATAAAAAAACAGAGATTTACAAGAAGAGGACACACAACTCAGAATACAGAGACTCTTTCAAAATCTTCTGTCAAGGAGAATTCAGAAGAACACTCATCAAAGAGATCAAGCTTTCAAAAATTCTTCAGATCTCTTCAGCTCTCAAAGTGTTCAAGGCCAACATCATTTCAAGACTCCAGACACTCAACATTTCAGCTTGCTGAAATCATCTTTTGCTGGAGATCTATCTTTGAAGGCCTATCACCCTCAGCAAAGCTTTTCTTCCTGAAGATTTCAAGGATTCAGGGGGAGCTTTGACATCAATCCACTTAGTCTTCTCAGTTGATTGAGAAAGAGAAGACTGCCATCACTCTCTCACCCCCACTCTGTAAAGGGTTTTTCAAACTCCCTTCAAAAGTTTGAATCTGGTTTTTGAGCACCTTGTCAAAAGCTCATTGGTGGCAAGACACCTGATCAAAAAATCTGATTTGGTTTTTGAGCACCTTATCAAAAGCTCATTGGTGCCCAGGAAACCTGATCAACTCATCCTGCAGTGGATTCCTACCTAGGGTGGTAGAAGAGTGGATGTACCCAAGTTTGGGGAACCACTATATTTCCTTGTGTCATCTGGTTCTGCTTGTTTTTCTTTTTGTTTCTGGCCTAGATTTTCTTGTGCTTAGCTCTTGCATAGCTTAGTTTTGTGATTAGTTTTATTTCTGCTTCCCTGCTCACATTCATTACAACAATTGTTGTAAAAGTTTGCAAAAGTTTTTAAAAGCACCATATACTCTATTCACCCCCCCCCCTCTAGAGTATATCTGATCTAGTTTCCCTTTCAATTGGTATCAGAGCCAGGTTGGTTGAACATAATATATCTGTTTGGTTGTACAGGCTAACACCTGAACCCCAAGATCCCAAACTAGATTTGTATTTTATTATTAGATTCTGTTTGCACAAATCATGGCCCTAAATAAAGATTATGCTAGCACCAGACCACCAGTGTGCAATCTGTCAAAGTTTGCACTTTGGAAAGCAAGGATTAGACTCTACATGAATTCTATTGACGAAGATATATTTAATTCTGTTTTGACAGTGTGTCCAAGACCCCCAGAAAGTACAAGTACAAATGCTGTTCCACCTCCATCAGGAACAGATGCTGACATCAAAAAGTGGAAAGTAGCTGATGCCAAGGCTATGAACATTCTAGCCCAGACAATGTCAGATGACATTTTTCAAAAGGTAGCTGAATGTAATTCAGCCAAGGAGATTTGGGACAAGCTCTCAGAAATAGTTTCAGACTCAGCTGATGAGAGAAAGGACAGAAGATCCCAACTCATCTCCCAATATGAGAACTTCAAGAAAGGAGAAACTGAGTCAGTGGGAGACATGTACAACAGACTGAGTCTAATTGTCAGTGAACTGAGGACATTAGACAAAGAGATCTCACTGACAGAACTTAATGACAAGATCCTAATGTGCTTTCCCAGCACTTGGGATTCAAGAATCTGGCCAATTAAAGATGCCAGAAGTCTGAATGAGATCACCACTGAATCCTTGTTGGGTAAGCTCAAATCTTATGAGTTACTCATCAAGAACAGAGAGGAAGAACAGAAGGCTGCTTCACCAGCCACAAGAAAGGAGAAGACCTTAGCATTCAAGGCAACTGAGGATCTGCCTGAAGAAAAAGGAACAGGCAATGATGAACTTCTCAGCTTGTTGGCCAAAAGATTCTATAAGATGGCCAGAAAGGACTTCAGAAGGAGATCATACAAGGAGCAGGACAAGCCAAGGTATGACAAGTCCATTGGCAATAACAAAGACATTATTTGCTTTGGTTGCAGGAAACCAGGGCATATAGTTCCTGACTGTCCAGAGAACAAGAACAAGGACAAAAGGGACAGAAAAGAAAGAAGAAAGGAGAAAGACTCCAAACGGAGTGGCAATAGCAAACCTTCTTCCAGCAAAAATAAGCATATAAGGAAAGGATTTGTTGCTGAATCCTGGAGTGAGACTGAAGAGGAGTCAGAAGCTTCTTCCAGCTCTAGTGATGATGAGGATGATGCAGAAGAAAAGGAGTTCTGCATGATGGCAATCAATGCCTCACAACACAACTCAGAGGAAGAGGAGTCAGAGTCAGACTCAGAGACTCAACCTGAAGAAGATCAGGTAATCAGCTCTTTTGATTTTACTTCAGAAGATTTTAAATCTGAATTTAAAGCACTATGTTTAGACCTGCTAAAGTCTGAGAAAGAGATCATCTCTCTCAGAAATCAATTATCTGAACAAAATTTTTTAAAGTCAGAAAACCTCAAACTCTCTCAGGAGTTGGAGAACTATAGGGAACAGATAGCTTCACTGAAAAGTGAGCTCTCTGAGGCCAAGAAGCTTGAAGAATCCCTTAATGGGAGAAGCATCAAGCTGATGGACATCACAAGCACAGTGAACTCAAGATTCAACAGTACACTGGGCTTGGGTGCCTCATCCAGCCAACCTATTGTTCTAACAACTCCCATCAAGTTCATTTCTGACAAGGGAAAGGGAGTTGTAGAGGTTGCCAGGAAAAATTCTGATCTGCCTCAGAAAACCAAGTCCCAGCAAAAATCGTCGAACGAAGATCGACGATCGCCGAATGAAGATCGACGATCGCCGAACGCAGCTCGACGATCTCAGGACAAATCGTCGAACGCAGATCGACGATCTCAGCCAAAGTCGTCGAACGCAGGTCGACGATCCCATATACCTGACCTCAGCCATAGTCGACCGTCGAACGGAGCTCGACGATCTGACCCACGATCGTCGAACGCAGCTCCAAGATCGTCGAACAGAGGTCAGAGCTCTGGAAATCTTTTCAAAGGCAAGTCAAAATTGAATCCTAAGGGTTTTTCATCCCAAACCTTTAACCCTTATACTGAATGGATTATACCTCCAAGGAGATATCATCCTGAAGGATATAAGAGTCAGCCAGGGATGTCCTTCATTTCTGAATTTAAAGGTTATCAACCTAGGCCCAAGGTAAAATGGGTCAAAAACAAGTGAATTGTTTTATGTGCAGGTGAAGACCTATCCAACATCTAACCAGCAATGATATTTGGATAGTGGGTGCTCTAAGCACATGACAGGGAACAAGGACAACCTCAATTCCTTTAGAGCCAAGCTTGGACCCAAAGTTATCTTTGGTGACTCCAACTTTGGACAAACTAAAGGATATGGTGCAGTCCAGATTGGTTCAGTAACCTTCAAGAAGGTAGCTTATGTGGAAGGACTGAAGCAGAACCTAATCAGCATCAGTCAGCTATGTGATGAAGGCTACCAGGTGACCTTCAGCAAAACCTTATGCAAAATCAAGTCAGAGGACAACACAACTGTGTTGACAGGTAAAAGGAAAGGTAACATCTACCTAGTGGATTTTCTTTCAACTACTATAGATATCTGCTTATTCAATTCAGTATGTAGACCAAATATTTTATGGCATAAGAGACTAGGACACCTAAACCTTAGAACTATTGCTAGGCTCTCCAAGGACAACCTTGTTAGAGGACTACCTTCTGGCGCCTACAAGAAGGAAGGACTATGCAAGGCTTGTCAATTAGGCAAGCAAACTAAAAACTGTTTTAAGTCACTTAATAAGAGTGATTCACCTAGGATATTGTATCTGTTACACATGGATCTATTTGGACCCATCACAGTACAAAGCCTAGGAGGGAAATCCTACACTTTAGTAATTGTAGATGACTTCTCTAGATTCACTTGGGTGTTCTTTCTAAGGAAGAAGTCTGATAACTTTAAGTGTCTGACAGAGTTTCTCAAATATATACAGATTGAGTTCAATACTCACATTGCCCTGATCAGAAGTGATCATGGGACAGAGTTTGATTCTCTTCTTATGCAAGAGTTCTGTCAGAGTAAAGGGATCAGGCATACTTTCTCAGCTCCTAGAACTCCTCAACAAAATGGGGTAGCTGAAAGGAAAAATAGAACTCTTATTGAATCTGCCACTACATTGTTGTCAGATGCTCATCTACCTCTATCCTTTTGGGCAGAGGCAGTGAACACCTCCAACTATGTGCTGAACAGAAGTCTGATACATAAACTGAAGGGAAAGACTCCCTATGAATTACTCAAAGGGAAGAAACCTAAAATTGACTATTTTAGAGTTTTTGGTTGTATTTGCTACATTCACAATAATGACAAGAAATATTTAGCAAAATTTCAAGCCAAAGCTGATGAAGGAGTGTTTCTGGGATACTCCATGATCAGCAAGGCCTATAGGGTCTATAATAAATCATCTTTGAAAATTGAGGAATCTGTTCATATTTCGTTTGATGAAACTAACATGTCTTTCAAGGAGAAGATTTCTTCTACCATAGAACCTTTGCAGGAACACTCTCTAGTTGAAGATATGAACAAGTTACAGGTTGCTCAAGAGAATGAAAGCAGTGAAGATGAAGGGAATGCTCAACACATTGAAGCACCACCTGAAGAGCCAGTTGTTGTACCACAAGAGGAAACAACAACACAGGCTGGTGAACAATCAACACCCCCTGTTGATCTAGTAACATCAAGAGACCATCCAATTTCCCAAATAATTGGAGAAATCTCAGCTGGTGTGCAAACCAGAAATCAGGTCAACCAAAACCTGTTGCACACCTGCTTCCTTTCTCAAGTTGAACCTCAGTCCATTCAAGATGCAGAGCAAGATCCACACTGGATCATTGCCATGCAAGAGGAGTTGCATCAATTTGAGAGGAACAAAGTATGGGAACTAGTGCCAAAGTCTAAGGATCATTCCATTGTTGGAACAAAATGGGTATTCAGAAATAAACTGGATGATCAAGGAGTAATAATAAGGAACAAGGCAAGGCTAGTTGCCCAGGGATATTCTCAAGAAGAAGGAATTGACTACGACCAGACCTTTGTACCTGTTGCAAGATTAGAAGCCATCAGGATATTTTTAGCTTATGCAGCTCACAAAGGCTTCAAGGTTTATCAGATGGATGTCAAGAGTGCTTTCTTAAATGGAGACATCAAAGAGGAAGTCTATGTAAGACAACCTCCAGGTTTTATCTCTCCAACTTATCCAAATTATGTTTTTAGATTAAATAAAGCATTATATGGTCTCAAGCAAGCTCCTAGAGCATGGTATGAGACCCTAGCATGCTTTCTCTTGGAAAATGGTTTTATCAGGGGTAGAGTAGACCAAACTCTTTTTATTAGAACCCATAAGTCTCATACCCTACTAGTACAAATTTATGTAGACGATATCATTTTTGGTTCTACTGACTCAAAATTATGCAGAAGGTTTTCTAACCTGATGCACTCTAAATTTGAGATGAGTAGTATGGGTGAGCTATCCTTCTTCCTAGGATTGCAAGTCAAACAACATGCTGAAGACATCTTTATTTCTCAAACCAAATATGCTAATGAGCTGGTTAAGAAATTTGTCATGTCTGAGGCATCTTGTATGAAAACACCCATGCCTACCAATGTTGTATTGGATGCTGATGAACATGGGAAACCTGTTGATCAGACTACATATAGAGCAATGATTGGCTCTTTACTGTATCTTACAGCTAGTAGACCAGATATAATGTTTGCTACATGTATATGTGCTAGGTTTCAAGTTAGCCCTAGAGAGTCACACCTCACTTTAGTAAAAAGGATTCTTAGGTATGTTAAAAGTTGTCCAAATCTAGGTCTCTGGTATCCAAAAGATTCAGCATTTGAGTTAACTGGATTCTCTGATGCTGATTATGCTGGATGCAGAATTGATAGGAAAAGCACCAGTGGAACTTGTCAGTTCCTTGGTGATAGACTTGTCTCTTGGTTTTGCAAGAAACAAACATCTGTGTCAACTTCAACTGCTGAAGCTGAATATATGGCTGCAGGTAGTTGTTGTTCACAAATACTGTGGGTTCAAAATCAACTCCTAGACTATGGTTACAACTTAGAGAAGTCAAAAATCTTTTGTGACAATACAAGTGCTATTTCCATAGCTCAAAATCCAGTCCTCCATAGTAGGACAAAACACATAGAGATTAGGCATCATTTCTTAAGGGACAATGTTGAAAAGAATAAAATTGAATTGCAATATATCCCAACTGATTTACAAAGGGGAGATATTTTCACCAAGCCTTTGGATGAAAAGAAACACACCTTCTTCCTAAATCAGTTAGGAATGTTAGATGGAGGAAGTCTTAAATAATATCCAAGATTTTGAAAGCTAAAAATTAACCAAGACTAGGCAAAAATTCTGTTTTTTTCTTTGTGTCTAGAATTTTCTGATCTCTGAACTGCATTCGACGATTTCCCCAAAGATCGTCGAACGGAGTTCGACGATTTCCAGAATCGTCGAACTGAGTTCAGCGCCCCTCAGATAGTATGAACTATCTCTTCCGGTCAACGATCGTCGAACGGCGCTCGACGATTTTGTTCCCTGAACGATCGTCGAACGGAGCTCGATGCCTTTCCAGATCGTCGAACGGAGATCGACGATGTTGGAGTCTCTTCAGATTCCTTTAGAAGCCTCGATCGTCGAACTGAGTTCAACGATCTTTCCAATTCTGCGTCGAACCCTAATATAAAACTCATTTTTCGCCGTCGTTCTCTCTTGCGCTTTCAATTTCTCTGCAAGAATTTTCTTCCCTCCAAACAGTTCTACGCTTGTTCGTTTTGTTTGTTAAGTTTTTGCAGGTACCATGGCCGTATCAGTTGCTGTCCTCGCCGCAATGAAGTTTGATGCAGGCTTCGACATTGATCTGGACTCATTCAACACTACTGATCAAATCTTCCAGGACATTTTGAATTTATTCAAGGATCAGAACATGTCTGCCCTCATGACCACTAGAATCAAGCTTGCTTCAGATGAAATAAAGGAATGGGTCTATACTGCTCACAATCTAGATAACAACACCATAGTTGGATCTATTGCTGGAACCCAGGTACCTCTGACCCCCACAGTCTTAACAGAGGTTTTTGGTTTGAGAAATGGAGAAGAAACTGCTGAATTATCTAGGGAAGAATTTTCTGATATACTTGCCAGGATGGGTCATCCAGAGGGAAACCCTAGCAAGTTGTTCAAAAGGAACTTGTCTGTTGAGTACAGGTTCCTAACAGATGTTGTAGGAAAAGTGCTCCTGGCAAAGCACTCAGCTCATGATACTATCTCCAGACATCAGCTCTGCCTCATGGGAGCTCTGGTAGATAAGAAAAGCTTGAACTGGGAAGAGGTCTTCTTTGACCTGATAAAGAAGAAAATAAATAAAAGCTTTTTTAATTTTGGAAGGATCCTTGGAGTCTTCTTGCAAAAGAAATGCCCTGCCTTGCTGGTCTCCTCTGGAGTGCACATTAATGCCTCCAAGAGACTCACCTGTGCCCTCTTTGGCAAATGGGACAGGCAGATAAGCAAACCCAGCAGGCCCTCCTCTAGTGCTCCTTCAGGCACCAGGACTCAAAGAGTCACTCCCCCACAGGTCTCTGCTCCTGCAGAAGACCTGGCTGCTGCTGTTGCTGCTTCTCCTCCTCCTCCAAGTCCAACCCTACCCTTCCATCCACCATTCCAGCCTCATCCCCCATTACCATCTCCAGCCCATCTCCAACATCAATCCCTTCTCTAGAACCAATTCTCCCTCCTCCTGCAGACCAATTCCACCCATTGTTCTCATATCCACCCCCAGATGTCACTTCTTCTCCATCCATACCTTCATTCACCCTTCTGGATGACTCTTACATGGATGATTCCCCCTCTTCTCCTCCAGAATTACCCTCCTCCTCAACCTCATTCCAAGATCTCATCCTCCACATCATTGACCAACCCATATTCACTCCATCCATATCCATCCCCTTGTCCTCCATCTCCACAATCCCCACACCTCAGCCATCCATCCCTCCACTCTCCAGCCCTCCACTTCCAGCATCCTCAGCCATCCCTATACCATCTACATCTGCTCCTGCTATTGAGCATGTAGATCTGCCAGCCTTAGCTGACAAGTTGTATGAGCTACTTGCCCCCAGGCTCTCTCTTCTCATGGAGGCCTCCTTAGCTCCTCTACAACAGTCAGTGGCAGCTCTATCTGCCAGGCTTTCCTCTCTCCTTCCTCAGGTAGCACCTCCAGCAGTGTGCCTTGATACAGCTGTATCTGCATCCAGGCAGGGGGAGATGTCATATGAAGCCAGCCTTCATGCTGCTGTTGCTGCTGCTTCTGCTCCTGCTGTTGATACTGCTGCTGCTGCTGCTGTTGTTTTTGCATCTGCTGCTCCTGCTGTTGCTACTACAGTTTTGGCAATAGACCTAAGGTCTTTGCTTTCTGCCTTTGATACTGCATACTTCAGCTATCTTCCAGAGCCTAATGCTGTCCAGCCCCCAGAAGATCTGTCCAAGGCTCTGGTGCCTCTCTCTGGCTGTGACCCCAACTTTATTTCTTCTTTTGTGCTCTCAGTGATTACTGCTACTGCTGCTGATGAAGAAAGGACTGCCTTTGCTTCTGAAATTATTGATGCTAATACTGAAGTTGTTCTCCCTGCTGCTGAAATTCAAATTGCTTCTGATGAGCAAACATCCAAGGATCTTTTGATGATAGAGGCCATTGATGTTGAGCCTGCTGCAGATTCTGATGATATTACTGCTACTGTCACTTCTCCAGCTTCTGCTGCTCCATCTGCTGCCCCATCTGCTGTTGTTCCTGTATCTGCTGCTGTATCTACTGTTGTATTTGCTACTGTCTCTGCTGCTATCCCTGCTGCTGCTCCTTCTGCTTCTGCCTCATCTGCTGCAATTCAACTGAAGAAAGATCTTATGAAGAAGATAGATGATATATATGATGCCCAGAGTTCTGACTCTGATGAGTTCAAGACAGATTCTGATGACTCTGCTGCCACTATTGCCAGGAAGAGGAAGGCTAGAAGCAAGGCTATGAAAAGGGTTCCTCCTGCAAAAGTAAAAGATGATAATGATATTCCATATTATATTCTGCATAACTGCCAAATTACTGAACATTGGATGCAGTACTCTAAAAATCAGCTGAAAGCAATGAAGAAGAAAAGAAAGTATGAGAAGGGCTCCTCCCAGTTCCAGCACCCTTATCCTCCTCCACCACCTCCTCCTGATGCAGGTGCAGGTGGAAGCTCTGCCAGTCAAGCCCCATCTAGAAGTCAGGCTCCCTACCAACCCCATGCCAGATCATATCAAAGGGAAAGCCAATCTAGGGGTTCTTATTCCAGGAGAGGAGGATACAGGGGAAATCAAAGAGATTTTCAAGTATACTCTAAAGGGCATTCCAGGCAGCACCCTTACTCCAGGGGAGGACATGCTTCATCTGATACTTCTTCTGGTCCATTCCCCTACAAGCTAAAAGAGACAGTGTCTGCTAGGCCTCCTCAAGACAATTCTTCCAACAGGTATGAGCCACCTGTACCATTTGAGGACCCTGAAAAGAACCCAGCCTCTTGGACTGCTAGAATGAAAGAAATGGCTGCATTAGACCAGATAAAGAAAGCCAGAGAGTAAGGCTTAGACACTTCAAATATTTCTACCATGTCAGAGCAAAGACAAAAGGAGTTAGAAAGATATGCCTCCAGCAAGTTCTTTGATGCAGACAGATATATGGAGTTACATCCTGCTGCTGTGGTCCCAGGACTTCAAAGCAAACATACTTGGGTGCAGCTGATGACACTAGGTCCAACAAGGAAGCCCTGAACCCTAACAGAGAAATCAAGATGGTTAAAGGAAAAGAGAAGAAGTAACTCTGTAAGGTGACAATCTTTGGTTTTTCTGACTGCTATTTGGATGTCATATATATATATATATATCTCTGTGATGTTTCTGCAATGTGTCTAGCTGCTGTTGTTTTTGCTTTTCTGATTGTATGTTGTTATTTGAATTTTTCCAAAGTCTGTAAATAGTTTTCCTAACCCAAATAGGGGGAGATTGTTGGAACACCCTATTACTAATTTGGGTCAGGATCACTATGTCTTTAGGAATCTGTGTTTGACCTTCTGTATAGCTTAATAGGTCAACTAGAATTGAGTCTAAGGGTTAGAAGTCTAGGTTTGGAAGCTGCCCTGAATACCAAGTTTTTCTGACTGGAGACTAAGTCTAATCGTCGAGCTCAGCACGACGTTTCGTCGAACTCCGGTCGACGATCGTCTAGCTCAACTTCTACAGATCGTCGAGCTCCATTCGACGATCGCTGAGCTCAACCTCATAATATCGTCGAGCTCCACTCGACGATCGCTGAGCTTAACTTCGCAATATCGTCGAACTCCATTCGACGATCGCTGAGCTCAGGTCGACGATTTTGACTCTGCATTAGATCCTTATCTCTGAGCTCAGTTCGACGATCTTCGAGCTCAGATCGACGATTATGTTGCTGATTGAATTTTCCAGTTCGCTGAGCTCAGCTCGACGATAGCAGAGCTCAGTTCGACGTTTTCAGTTATCTTTCAGAATTCAAATTTAAATCAGACAGAAGTTATTCTGCATTTAATTCAGAAGATCTGCTAGCCGTTTTCATTTACTTCTGGACCAAGTTTCAAGGGATTTTTAAAGGAATAATTCTGTGGACTTTCCTTCAGAAGAAATTATGCAATTAAGGCTGTAATCAATGCAGACCAACGGCTATCTTTGACAGAGTGATATTCTTTTGACACAGAGAATAAAAGACAGGATGTTTTTTTTAATAAAAAAACAGAGATTGACAAGAAGAGGACACACAACTCAGAATACAGAGACTCTTTCAAAATCTTCTGTCAAGGAGAATTCAGAAGAACACTCATCAAAGAGATCAAGCTTTCAAAAATTCTTCAGATCTCTTCAGCTCTCAAAGTGTTCAAGGCCAACATCATTTCAAGACTCCA
This sequence comes from Platanthera guangdongensis, assembly GCA_039583875.1. Lineage (NCBI taxonomy): Eukaryota > Viridiplantae > Streptophyta > Magnoliopsida > Asparagales > Orchidaceae > Platanthera > Platanthera guangdongensis. The sequence goes on from CM077156.1 coordinate 181,203,013, forward strand.
GACACTCAACATTTCAGCTTGCTGAAATCATCTTTTGCTGAGATCTATCTTTGAAGGCCTATCACCCTCAGCAAAGCTTTTCTTCCTGAAGATTTCAAGGATTCAGGGGGAGCTTTGACATCAATCCACTTAGTCTTCTCAGTTGATTGAGAAAGAGAAGACTGCCATCACTCTCTCACCCCCACTCTGTAAAGGGTTTTTCAAACTTCCTTCAAAAGTTTGAATCTGGTTTTTGAGCACCTTGTCAAAAGCTCATTGGTGGCAAGACACCTGATCAAAAAATCTGATTTGGTTTTTGAGCACCTTATCAAAAGCTCATTGGTGCCCAGGACACCTGATCAACTCATCCTGCAGTGGATTCCTACCTAGGGTGGTAGAAGAGTGGATGTACCCAAGTTTGGGGAACCACTATAATTCCTTGTGTCATCTGGTTCTGCTTGTTTTTCTTTTTGTTTCTGGCCTAGATTTTCTTGTGCTTAGCTCTTGCATAGCTTAGTTTTGTGATTAGTTTTATTTCTGCTTCCCTGCTCACATTCATTACAACAATTGTTGTAAAGGTTTGCAAAAGTTTTTAAAAGCACCATATACTCTATTCACCCCCCCCCCCCCTCTAGAGTATATCTGATCTAGTTTCCCTTTCATCATCTTCGAGTTGCATTCAAGACAACTTCATGTCGCATTCAAGCCATCTTCAAGCCGCATTCAAACCATCTTAGAGCCGCATTCAAGCCATCGTCGAGCCACCCTCAAGCCGCCGATGTTTCACCAAAGTCCTCTTAGATCTGCGACAAGCATTGACAAGGAATATCCCGCGACAGCAAGCGCTCTGTTCATCTACGATCTTTTTGCAAACAAGCCTCGTGCGGGGTAACATGTCCGCCACGATCTAGCAATTCTCTCTCTCTCCTCCAAAGTGTAACGATAAGCGGCCCGTCGCTCTTGATTCTCAGTGAAAGTTGTAACCGCAAGCAGATAATGGAGTTCGATCGGCACACACGCGATCGCGTGGTTTTTTACCAAGTTGAGGAGTTTTTTCACGTTAAAATCGTCATGTGTACCTACTCTTTGATTTTTTGACTGATTGTGCGCTCGACCGCTCCCGGGCTAAGAGGGCCGAATTTGACCCAATTTAGGAGTGCCGAGTTAGACAGCAACAACTTGGAAGGTTTCGAAGTTGATGCTTTATTTAAAACTTGTTGAACTTAATGTTGTTATGTAATATTGTGTCGGAAGATTCATTATTGTTGTTATGTAATTTGACACTATATAATACTTTTATTTGTAAATAAATAAATGTTTAAATTTAATACTTTGTTTTGATGTTAACATTAATATTTATAATAAAAAGAAATAGAAATAGAAAATTTATATATATATGAATTTGTTTTTAGTGACTAAAATAAAAAAAACAATTGTAAGGAATTATTCGTTACTATCTTACAATTTATTGTAACGAATGAATGTTTATAACAAGTTATTGTAATGAAGTAAATTTTTTTTAGTGAGAAAAAATAACATTTATAACAAAATAGTTTTTACCCTAACTTAATTTTTGCGAGAAAAAAAAGCATTTGTAACAAAATAGTAGTTATCATTACTCTTTTTTGTTGAGAAAGTAATGTTTGTTACAATTAATTTATTCATAACGACACACATTTTGGTTACAAGAAGTATTTGCGTCGGGCTTTAGAAGACGATCGTTACTTAAATTTTTTTTTTACCAAATAGTATGTGTAATGATTTTTGGTACTTATTGTAACGACTTTGATCCTTACTATAAATGCATTTTGTTGTAGTGATGTGCGCACAAGTTTATTCTTGTTGCTTATTATTGTGTATGAAGGGGAACATAAACACAAATCATTAATAAAAATGTCGAAGGTTCTATGCGTTCTAGGTTTGGGGAGTGTCTTCCCTTCAAGGGCCCTTAGCTTGTACGTTCTGGGCTTTACGATTGTTGTGAAAGCGTGTCTTTTGTCTATTGAGGATGGTGTGATTGGTGACCACTTTCTGACCATTAGCTTGTAGATGGGCTACAATTGTGTGGTGAAGGTCTATCTTTAAATCTTCTCACATTTTAGTGAATGAGTTCCCTGTGAACTACGTCCCATTGTCGGTAACGATTACTGTTGGTTTGTCAAAATGACAGATGATGTCTTTCAAACAAACTATTATGTATTTTCTTCTGTCATTTTAGCAAGTGAATCTGCCTTGACCGATTTTATGATGTTGTCCACTGCCAAGATAACAAACATTCTCTGCCCAGAAGGTTGTAGGAATGACCCAAGGTGATCGACCCCCAACTACGCAAAAGTCCAAGCCCTTCGGGTTGGCATAGTGCTGACCGAGGGCCGATCATGGACAATAGAATGGAGCTGAGAACTTCGGTACTTTTGAACAAAATGGTGGGCATCCTTCTTTAGACTAGGCCAATAGAGTCCTTGGTGAAAGACTTTCAATGCTAAAGCTTTTTCGCCTAGGTGTTCTCCTCATACACATTCCCGAACTTCCCTCAGGCCGTAATCTGCTTCGGTCGTGCTTTAAGCATTTTAGATATGGTTTAGAAAAATAGCATTTGTAGAGTTGGCTATCGATGATGGAGAATGGTGTTGATGATATCCACAATCGACGTGCCTCCAATCGATCTTTCGACATGCATACAGTCTCCAGGTAAGTGATGATGAGATCTATCCAGAAGGACTTCCTCTAAATTATAGTGGCAACCTACCACAGACCGCTGATTTTGGGGACCATTAGATCTCTAACTCGGCGACACCTTGACTGGTATGTAGTGGGGGAGGTTGTGAGCTTGGAGAGCATGTCTGCTCTAGTGCTCTGCTCCATAGGGATGTGGAGGATTTGATGAGATTGAAACTCTTTGAGAAGATTCTCGGCGAGCTGAAGATACTGCATAAGCTGCTCATTTTTGACCTTGTAGTCTCTCTCGACCTGCTAGACTACAAGCTAAGAATCTATGTTCACGATCAAGCTTTTTACTCTACAGTTGATGGACGGGTGAAGGCCGACAATAAAGGATTCATACTTGGGGATGTTGTTGGTGGACAGAAACTTTAGCCGGAGTCCGTACTAGAGAGTGACCTATAAAGTACTTCTCAGCAACATTCCTGCACCTGCTCCCTCAGCCACTAATGCTCTGTCGATGTATAGGATCCAACACATATGAGCAAAGTTTTTGAGATTGAGAGCGACTTCTGGAAGGACAGTGCATTCCACTATGAAGTCAGCCAACACATGGGACTTGATGTCTGGCCTTGGTAGAAACTGAATGTCGAATTCTTCTAGCTCTACCACCCAATTGATCAGCCTCCCGGACACTTCTGACTTTTGAAGAATCACGTGGAGTGGTAGTTGAGTGAGAAACTTGATAGTGTGGGTCTGGAAATATCGACTGAGTTTTCTTGAAGAAAAGATTAGGGCCAAGTATGACTTGTCAGTCGTGGGGTATCTAGTTTCGGTGCCTTACAGACCTAGCTAAGGTTGTATACCATACACTGGACCACTCATTCTTCTTTGACCAGAAATGAACCGAGGGTATGCAGTGATACTGCCAGGTATAGACACAAGGCTTCTCCAATGACTGGCTATGAGAGTGGTGGGGGAGAGGCTAGGTATTGCTTGAGAAGTTTGAAGGAAGCCTAGCACTCATCCATCTACGAAAACCTGGCATTGCGAGCCCCATAGAGAGCTTTGAAGAATGAGAGGTACTTGTCCCTGGTTCGGGCTAGAAATCGGGATAGTGCAGTTATTATCACATCAAGACGCTGAAATTCCTGATGGTTCGAGGGGGGCGACATTTCCTTGCACCTTAATTTTCTCGGGGTTGGCCACGATTCCTCATTGTAGACAATGAAGCCAAAGAACTTTCATGTCATTAAACCAAACACGTACATGGATGGACTAAACAACATCTGTAAGCAGCAGAGAAGCTGAAAGCACTTGTCCAAGTCTTCCAGGCGGTTGTTGTGTTGAATGCTCTTTACCAATATGTCGTCGACGTACTCCTCCATGGAATTCCCTATGAGATCCTTGAACACATTGTTCATTGGCTGCTAGTACGTTGCGCCGATGTTCTTTACCCAAACAACATCCCTTATCCATGTTTTTTAGCTGCCTCTTCGATGGCTTGGATCTGCTTTGGGGCAAAATCACGCTTCTTTTGGATTACCTGCCTACACACGAGATTGTTGTTAAATGAGTTAGTGATTGCTAGTGTATCCACACCGAGCATGTATTTAGGAGAATATGAAAACACATTTTAGGTAGTTTGCACTAAGGAATCCTACATACTCCTCTTGCTCCTCTGGGGGGACAAAAGTGACCCGATTTGCACCGTGCAGCTGAATCTTCTACGATAAGAACTTCCATGAGCCCTTCCATCGACACGCCACATTGTTGCATTGCCTCATCTCGAAGGTCAAAGTTGTCGTTGCGAAGGGTCATGTCATGCACTGGGAGACCTTATCACAAATATCAAGTATGTGGACCTCCTGATACCCTTAGAAATTGCTCATGCCACCAGGTGCTGAAGCCGGCAAAATCCCAACTCAAGAATTCAGATCAGGGCAGCCTAAGGTTACTGATTCTACGGTCTGATGTCACAATTCAAATTTCTAGTGCGCGAGAGAGGAAACTATCTATAAGCACACCCCATGTGCTCCAGCAGGGAGGTCCCACCATATACCCGAAAGTTTGGGAGAAACTTCCCATCCACAACTAAAAGGCTGGGCGATGTACTAGGCAGGCTTGGACTGGACGAGTATCCACTTGGGGGGACATCTACCTCTTCCAAAGATCCATTTCTAGTACCCCTGGGGGGGCTATTTATACAGAAATTCTAGGGGGTATATACGAGTATCCTGCTACTCGCAATGAGTTCCAAGGGTCTACTCTCCCATATTAGCGAGATACTCTCCCAAACTCGCCTCTGCTTGCACAAGCTCGCCTCTGCTCGACTCTGTTTGCCTCTACTCTCCTCTAATCGCCTCTACTCACCCCAGCCCGCATTTACTCGCCTCTACTCGCCCAATGCTCTGCGAATAGCAGTCTTCTTGGGTACTTCTGACCTCGATGAATTATAGGTTATACACAATCCCTGCTTTTTTCGAGGTCGACACGAGCTTGGAAAAACGATGTTGAACCCGTAGTTCAGAGAGATTGTTGGGTACATTGGTTTAAATGTACCTGATTTGAAGAAGCCTCACCCAACTCAATGATATACATCAAAATGTATTTGATGTGTTTTGAGTTACCTTGTGCAGGTTAAGTATTTGCAGGAAAGAAGAAAAGTTTCTAAGTCCATGTGTCGACACCCAGAGGGAAAGTGTCGACACTTAAGAAGACTTGTGTCGACACCCAGGCAAGCAATGTCGACACTTGGAGTCATTGTGTCGACACCAGGGATACTGAGTCGACACCAGATAGAAAGTGTCGACACAAGGAGCTGTGTCGACACTCAATGAAGAAAAGCCAGTGAAGCAGTGTCGATACTTAACAGCAGTGTCGACACCTAGAAGAACTGTGTCTACACCAGAAAGTGTCGACACTTGGAGATGTGTCGACACTCAGCAAAAGCTAGCAGAGACTAAGTATAAGTGTCGACACCCAGAACAATGTGTCGACACTCAACAGAAGAGTCAGCACATAAACAAAGTGTCGACACAAGACAGTATGTGTCGACACTCAGCTAAAGACTCAACACTTGAAGAAAGTGTCGACACAAGGAGCTGTGTCGACACTTAGCAAAGATCAGCAAGTTCAACAAATTATTCTAAGTACAAGTGTCGACACTAAGGGGATGCGTCGACACATAGCTGAAGTCTCAACAGAAGAAGAAAGTGTCGACACAAGGAGCTGTGTCGACACTCAGCAAGTATCAACACTGAAGACTTGTGTCAACACCAAGAAGCAGTGTCGACACTTAACAGTTTCAACACATGAAGATGTGTCGACACAAAGGTGTTGTGTCGACACTTAGAAGAATTCAGCACATTACAGTAGATCAAGTACTTGTGTCGACACTCAATTTCAGTGTCGACACATGCAGAAGAAGCTGTGTCGAGATAAAGAATCAACAACACAAGGAGTTGTGTCGACACCTTGCAGACTTGTGTCGACACTTACACTACTTGTGTCGACACTTGGTCTATAAGTGTCGACACTTAAAGACAGAAAGTCTCGACACTTACAGACAGTTAGAGAATTTTCAAGAACTGACTGGATGACTTGACAGCTGCCGTTCCAGCCGGTCTACAGCACCTGTCAGAGACGTCAGAATTCAGTTATGAACCGGACCAGCCGGTTACCATGAACAAGGCCTATAAATAGGTTTCTACAGTCTACAAAAATTGATTGATTGAAATCAGGTTCAGATCATTGATCAAGTGTTTAACCAAAGAAGATCTAGCTTTCAAGTGAAGATCTAAGAAGTTGGAGAGAGAGAGCTCCATCCAAGAATTCAGCTGTTGGAACCCAGCCGAGAAGAAGGATTCAGAGTGGTCTGAATCTTAAGAAGCAGAGATCAAGGATCAACTGCAGAAGGAGTCAATCTTATTGAGTTCTATTTTAAAGAAGCTTTGAAGAAAGCTAAGTCAGATTGAGTCCAGCTGAGTTCTTCCAAGAACTCATCAAGAAACTCACAACTTATCTCTCTATCATCTAAGTTGTTGAGTTTATTCATTTTTTATTCATCATAACTTGTAGGATCCTTAGGGATCTGAGATTGTAAGCCTGTAATTATAAAGGCTGAGGGTAGGAGAGTTAAATCTCTGAGTGTAGGCCTTGGTGGCTCAGTGTAGGCCTTGGTGGCTGAGTGTAGGCTTTGGTGGCTGAGTGTAGGCCTTTGTGGCTGAGTGTAGGCTTTGTGGAAAAGCTGAGTTGTAAGGCTTTGGGCCTGAGGTGTAGGAACCAGTTTGGGTTCTGAGTTAGTGGAGAAGTTTGGCCGAATCTAGTACATTGCTAGATAGGCGAAGGGGGAAAGTGGATGTACCCAAAGCTTGGGGAACCACTATAAAACTCTGTGTCTGCTGTGATTGTGGTTGGCTGTGATTGTTGCATATGTGCTGTGTTATAGTAGATAGAATTCTGTGAAATTAACTGATTGCTGCCATAAAAAGTCAAAAAGAATTAGGTCACCTATTCACCCCCCCCCCCTCTAGGTGTTTAGGTACTATATCCTTCAGAGATGGCACTAGACGATGTGCTGCATGACGTCCTTCCTAGTAGTGGAGCTCAACTGGATGTAGAGAAAAGGTTGATACCTCACAGGAACCGAGTTTAAATGAATTAGAGAAAAGGTCGACACCTCGCAGGAGCCGAGCTCAACTAGAGGTAGGAAATATAGTCGATACCTAGTAGGAGCCGAGCTCAATTGGTGGTGGAAAAAGAGGTCGACACCTAGCAGAAGCCGAGCTCAACTGGTGGTGGAGAGTATAGTAGACACTTAGCAGGAGCCGAGCTCAACTGCTGGTGGAAAAAGAGGTCGGCACCTAGTAGGAGTCGAGCTCAACTAAAGGTGGAGAAGAGGTCGACAATTAGAAGGAGTCGAGCTCAACTGAAGGTGGAGAAGAGGTCAGCACCTTCTAGGAGTCTAGCTCAACTGAAGGTGGAGAAGAGATTGACACCTCATAGGAGACGAGCTCAACTAGAGGTGGAGAGTCGACACCTCACAGGAGCCGAGCTAAACTGGAGGTGGAGAAGAGGTTGACACCTCGCAGGTACCGAGCTCAACTGGAGGAGGAGAGTCGACACCTCACTGGAGCCGAGCTCACCTGGAGGTGGATAAGAGGTCGACACCTCACAGGAGCCGAGCTCAACTATAGGTGGAGTCAACTCAGGTTGAGCTCGTAGTCAGCCTGTAAGAGGGAAGCTCATACAGGGGGCCCGGATTATGGCAACAATGCACATGAGGAAACTATCTCACCCGAGGGAGTTGGTAGCCGATATGCAGGAGAGGAGCTCGTACAGGGACTCGGGCTATGATTACTCCATGACACAAGGAATTCTATCGATGCTGAAGCGATCCGTCGTGTTGCTCAGGAGATAGCCAAAGAATTAAGAGCACCAATATCTATGAGAACTAAGAAAATTCTAAAGGGATGATGATCTTTCTTTCATCGAGTTAGGAGGTTGGCGTCCAGACCTGTTCCTGATAGTTCCTCCAGTCAGAGGAGAGATGCAATCGGGGGTAGCTAGACCGACATGAAAGGGGGTACTGATCTCGACCGTCAATGCAATGATTTGGTCTTACAAGGACTCTTAAATCCTGAGGCATCGTCCCATCGTCTGCCCTGGTCTAGTTAGAAGAAACAGGTCAAAGGCCTGTTTCCCAATCCAATCGTGGAGATCGTTTCCAGCTCTGCCCCTGGATACGAAGTTCAGGGTACAAGTGAATGGAAATGGCTCTCGATGGGTCCTGGTGGACACCCTCGAGCCGACCATCCTTCCGCGAACTTGTACATCTCAAAGTTCGGCAGGTTATCCTACCGTGGTAATAATAGAGGTGCGTCCTGTTTGGCATGACTAACAGTCGCTAAGAGAGGATCTTCCTTTATCGAGTTTAGGAGATTAGCGTCCAGACCTGTTCCTGATAGTCCCTCCAGTCAGAGGAGAGATGCAATCGGGGGTAGCTATACCGACATGCAAGGGGGGAGCTGATCTCAGCCATAAATTTAGGGGCTTGGTCTTAAAGGACCCTTAAATCTCGAGGCATCGTCCCATCGTACATCCTGGGATAAATCGGAGAAACAGGTCAAGCGCAGCTCTCCTAAATCGATTGTGGAGTTGAACTTCACTACTCCTAGCTAACTTGAGATGAATCAACACAAAGAAGATAACTCGCGACCTCCCAAGGCACCGGGGGTGTGGAAATGTATAAATAACTTAAAAACAATGTTACAGGTAAGCAATACATGTAACCGCTAGGGGTAGAACCTTTTCAGGTCATCCCCGCTCTGGGTATTTGAGGAGATGAAATGAATAGCATTGCGTCCTGGTTGCTGAAGCGATATCCTCATGCGTATAAACTCGCGGAATAGAACCATACACCATAGTTATTGAAGTAGCCATCTCGCGAGTATGGACTCGCGAAATTAACGGAGAGCACCATAGTTGTTGAAGAAATGACCTCGTGAGTATGGAACTCGGGGAATTGAAGAGTGTACCCACTTAGCATGAAGAGAATCATGAGTAGGAGCTCATAGAATACTAGTTGTATGATATCATGAGTAAGCCGTCTCATGGAATGTAGGTTGTTAGAGGAGATCATCGCAAGTAGGAGCTCGCAGAGCACCTTATATGTTTTTCTCTATTGGTGAACTCGTCGTGATTCGCCTTGTTTGTCAGTCATACAAAAAGTACTCACGAGCTTTACCAAAGCATCCGTAAGAATAAACATGTATGAAAGCACCACTATTAAAAAAAGGAGATGATCAGGTGGAGGGTAAGTGTCACTTCAACTCGCCTTTGGGCGAGTAACAAAGACACTCGCCTCTTTGAAGTTGTCAATCCTGTCTATACTCGCCTATGGGCAAGTAATAAGGAAACTCGCCAACCTGCGAACAGGACACCGGCGAGCTAACTGAAGTCATCATCTGGAACTCGCCTAAGTAGGTCGCGATCTGGAACTCGCTTATGAGTGAGTAATAGGTAAGCTCACCCCATGAAGTCGCCGAGCTTGAAAGTCTCCATCATGAAGTCGCCTATGAGCGAGTAACCTGAAAACTCACCCACCATGCCAAAAACTTGCCCAACTTGCTGAGAACTCGCCCACCTTGCTGAATGCTCGCGAGTTCCTTCCTTTGGTCTCCAGCTCGCCATCTTAAGTTATGAAGTCTTCTCACAAAAGTTTCTTCCTTGGCTACTATGCACGCTCACCACACCAAGTGTTGAAGCCGGAAAAATCACAACTCCAGAATACAAATCAAGGCAGCCCAAGGTTACTGATTCTACGGTCCGATGTCACAATTCAAATGGCTAGAGAGAGAGCAAAATATCTGTAAGCACACACCAAATGATCCAGCATGGAGGTCCCACCACGTACCCGAAAGTTTGGGAGAAACTTCCCCTCCATAACCAGAAGGTTGGGTGAGGTATTAGGCAAGCATGGACTGGGTGAGTATCCACTTGGGGGGACCTCTACCACTTCCAAAGATCCATTTTTAGTACCTATGGGGGGATATTTATAGAGAAATCCTGGGAGGGGTATATGTGAGTATCCAGCTACTGGTAGCGAGTACCATGGGTCTACTCGCCCAAACTCGCGAGATACTCGCCCAGACTCACCTCTGCTCGCCCAAGCTCGTCTCTGCTTACCTCTGCTCGCATCTGCTTGCCACAGCTCGCCTATGCTCTCCTCTGCCCGCCCAAAGTTCTGTGAATAGCCCTCTTCTTGGGTACTTCTGACCTCGACGAATTACAGGTTATACATAAGGGATTATGGAATTACTTGCTAGATGCGAAGAGAAAGGGATTGCTTTGAACGTGGCTTAGAGAGGCCTGCCAAAGACATTTTTGTAAGCAGAGCTAGAATCCACGACCAGAAACTAAATGGCGTGAGTTGTTTGTTTTGAAAATTCCCCCATAGTCACCGGGAGAGTGATAAGTCCTCATACTGAGACATGCTGATAATCAAATCTATATAGGGGTATGTCTGTGTAACGCCCCCACCTGTCACATGACATATAACGGTAGGTCCGGCCGGGGCCCCACGCCATAGATCACAGACAAGCGAAGTAATCACGTGTGGAAATCAAACTCTACGCGTATCCTTAACTCATTCCATTCTAGCGCAGCATATTTTATGTTAGCATGAACTCAAATCAGAATGTCCACCTATATATAAAGATCACATTTATATATACCAACACCAGGAATGTATACAACTCACACACCCTGGCCTTATCGCCTTACAAATTCCTCTTTTACACAACAATCATTTCGTACATCGGCACGCAGGCCGGCCACACATGAAATCCAAACACAACTCTTCGCATGGCCTTCAAGGGCCAACAGCAGCAAGCTAGCCTTTCCACTTATTCATTTCAAGCCGCGGCACCTGCAATGAGACATCCACCAAAAAAGGCAAAACAAAGTAACGGTCAGCATTTGGCTGACCCATTATAACGACCCTACCCCCTACTCGGGGTAGTGGTTCCTTCCCTGTATATAGTGCTCATCACGTATTATCAAGTAGCATCAATCATCATATATCATTTTCTTTATTCCTCTAGCAAACACATGACATCACAAACGCTGGAATCCACCAGACGTTCCGTGCACTCAGGGAACCTTCTTGGCGTACCGGAATCCACCAGTCATACACCGCCGATCCGAGGTTTTAACTTGTTGGTTGACCGGCCCTAGTCCACCAATCTCGCAAGCTGGCGACATCCCGCCCAAACCACACAGAGGTACAACCTCACAGCATCCAACAACCAGAGTAGGTCGACCCAGACCATGTGGTGTAGCACGCCGGGTTTATCCAAGCTCCCCAGGCAATGTCTACCCATCGACCCCCCTCCTAATCCGATCGACCCACACTATGTGGTGCAGCAAGCCGGGTTTAACTCGGCTCCCCAAGCATTGCCACCAATCGATCCCTACCTAACTAGATCAACCCACCCTAGTGGTGTAACAGGCCGGGTTTACCTCGCGCTCCCCAGGCGTGCTACCAATTGATCATAACATAACCAGGAGCTCACCAAAGCCTCCACACATTCAACATCACATCCATACATTCAGCACAAGAGAAAACCATTTGCAGCTCATCAAATCCACGGAGTCATCTCCGGTTTACCCATGAACATCACCAATCCAGACTATCGGTCCAGATGGGCTTCACACAGCATGCCTATGCCGTACTCCATATTTCCGGCTCTAGATGCAGACTCAACAAAGCAATCACTTCCGCAAATCCACCTCTTGGTGGAGGATTCCAAGCACATGCATAAAGGAAGGACTTTGATGTCCAAGAAGGAGATCGTTACCCTTGAAGACCGCTTCGGCGCCATGAAGTAGCCGGATGGAAATCACCGTCTCGGCTCTGCCTTCACGAATCCGCTCTCGGATCTTCACTCCGCACTCCGCAGCTCCTACAGCAGCTGGTAGACTCCTCCCTTCCCTCTTGCCTTAGCCTTTCTTCCTCCCCTTTCTTAAAAGAAATGAAGAAGAAGAAGAAGAAGAAAAGAGGGATTAAATCCCCTTTTTCTCGGCCTTCACATGACCTGGACAGAGCCCAGCCATTGGATCCAGGAAGAGGGAAACAAACGGCTCAGATTTGGCCAGAAAAGCTTGAACACGGCCTGACACGCCCTGTGACACGCCCGTGTCACAGGCCGTGTCCCTCTAAGCGGCAGACAACCGACTCAATCCAGCCAATACACGGCCGTGTGACACGCCCGTGTCACGTGCCGTGTCCCTGACACGCCCTCAGACATGCCCTGCGACACGCCCGTGTCGCAGGCCGTGTCCGCTGTGTCGACACCAAATTTCGTCGACTTCACGACTCGACACTACCCAGGCCTGACACGCCCTGGGACACGCCCGTGTCCCAAGCCGTGTCACCCATGCCTGAACCCAATTCTGCTCAAAATGATCCGCTTGACTTCGGGGTGTTACAATCCTCCCCCCTTCAAATAATTTCGTCCTCGAAATTTGACTCCAATCAGCCACAACATCATCAAAGCTTACACCCCAAGCCTCCGCACAAACTAACAAACATACAACACAAACAAACATCCCTATCTTCCACTTGTGCACATTCAGCCACAGAAAACCTCAAAACAAACTAACATGATTTCGTTATCTCCTTACCATCACACGTGCACCACATGTTGATAGATATCTATTCAACATCACAATTTTATTCATCATAGATATAAGCATAGTTTATATACAACAGAGCATCCAAGATAAGTAATTCATGTTTCACCTTCGCTCAGCCTCACGATTTTGGAATTCGCGATTAAGAGACAAATTAAACACCTGAGGCCGAATTTCACCAACTGAGCTTTGCGGCTCTTGCCCTTCCATCGCATGCAATCGAGCTTGCGTCCGGGGTGCAGATGACTCAGCCACTGCTTTACCCTTTTCTTCATATGACGCACCTGTCTTTCTCTCCCTCCCTGGAGGGGCATTCCGACAAAATCGTGCTATATGTCCTTGCTTCCCACAGTTATAGCATATACGTGTATCCCCACGTCCTGACCCATAAGTCGCCCCCGAAGAAACAGTCGACGGAGCTGATTCCGCCGGCCTAAATCTTTTCTTCTCTCGTTGTCGAAACTCCGAATTATCCAACTGCGACACTTTCGATTCTGCCTTTTCCGCTGCCAGTCTCTTATTCTCGTATACTCGCTTCATATCTTTTTCCAATGCACGAGTTGTATCGACCAATGCTTGGAAGCCTTGGCTCACTGAACTCGGAAGTGCCAACCTCAATTCATCCCACAAGCCTTCATAAAACTGATTTGTCTTTCGTGCTTCCTCCGCAAAATTCGATCCCGCATATATCCCCAATCGTGTAAACTCATGCAGGTAGGTATCAATGTCTCGCTCACACTGCACCAAACGGAGAAACTCATTTTCCATTGCAATCCTCTGCGACACCGGCACATACTTGGCTAAAAATATTTGGGAGAATTCCTCCATGGAAACCTCCGTTAAACCTCGACCTGCCAAGTGATGCACTTCAATCTCATCCCACCACAATCTCGCATCTCCCTCCAACAGAAAAGTGGCCAACATCACTTTTTGTTCCTCGATCGTCCTGATTGCGGTTAGGATCCTTTTTACCCTTGTCAACCAATCTTCCGCCTGCGTTGGGGAAAGCGCTCCACCAAACGTCGGTGGATGAAAGTTCATAAAACGTGTCAATGACTCGTCACTTGCTTGCGCCTCCACCACCACTGCAGCATACTCTTGCCTTGTACCAGGCCTTGCCTGTCCAGTAGGTTGTGCTTGTAACACGGCAAGCACTGTCTCCGTCACCACCCATATGGCTTCTGCCGAGGGAGGCATAGGCGCTTCCACGGGTGCTGCACTCTCATCCGACCGCTGGTGCTCAGACGGTCCAGCTCCATCCCTCGCCACCTAGCAATGTACAGAACACCATTAATCCTTCAAATCATAACGGTACTGTTACATTGACTACACACTCACGCACATCATGTGCGTGACATACATTCCTAGTGGACATTCATGAGTTCATTTATGTTTTCTCCTCCCAAACAATCTAAACCTGGGCTTTGATACCACTTTGTAACGCCCCCACCTGTCACATGACATATAACGGTGGGTCCGGCCGGGGCCACACGCCATAGATCACAGACAAGCGAAGGAATCACGTGTGGAAATCAAACTCGACGCGTATCCTTAACTCATTCCATTCTAGCGCAGCATATTTTATGTTAGCATGAACTCAAATCAGAATGTCCACCCATATATAAAGATCACATTTATATATACCAACACTAGGAATGTATACAACTCACACACCCTGGCCTTATGGCCTTACAAATTCCTCTTTTACACAACAATCATTTCGTACATCGGCACGCAGGCCGGCCACACATGAAATCCAAACACAACTCTTCGTATGGCCTTCAAGGGCCAACAGCAGCAAGCTAGCCTTTCCACTTATTCATTTCAAGCCGCGGCACCTGCAATGAGACATCCACCAAAAAGCGGCAAAACAAAGTAACGGTCAGCATTTGGCTGACCTATTATAACGACCCTACCCCCTACCCGGGGTAGTGGTTCCTTCCCTGTATACAGTGCTCATCACGTATTATCAAGTAGCATCAATCATCATATATCATTTTATTTATTCCTCTAGCAAACACATGACATCACAAACGCTGGAATCCACCAGACGTTCCGTGCACTCAGGGCACCTTCTTGGCGTACCGGAATCCACCAGTCATACACCGCCGATCCGAGGTTTTAACTTGTTGGTTGACCGGCCCTAGTCCACCAATCTCGCAAGCTGGCGACATCCCGCCCAAACCACACAGAGGTACAACCTCACAGCATCCAACAACCAGAGTAGGTCGACCCACACCATGTGGTGTAGCACGCCGGGTTTATCCAAGCTCCCCAGGTAATGTCTACCCATCGACCCCCCTCCTAATCCGATCGACCCACACTATGTGGTGCAGCAAGCCGGGTTTAACTCGGCTCCACAAGCATTGCCACCAATCGATCCCTACCTAACTAGATCAACCCACCCTAGTGGTGTAACAGGCCGGGTTTACCTCGCGCTCCCCAGGCATGCTACCAATTGATCATAACATAACCAGGAGCTCACCAAAGCCTCCACACATTCAACATCACATCCATACATTCAGCACAAGAGAAAACCATTTGCAGCTCATCAAATCCACGGAGTCATCTCCGGTTTAACCATGAACATCACCAATCCAGACTATCGGTCCAGATGGGCTTCACACAGCATGCCTATGTCGTACTCCATATTTCCGGCTCTAGATGCAGACTCAACAAAGGAATCACTTCCGCAAATCCACCTCTTGGTGGAGGATTCCAAGCATATGCATAAAGGAAGGACTTCGATGTCCAAGAAGGAGGTCGTTACCCTTGAAGACCGCTTCGGCGCCATGAAGTAGCCGGATGGAAATCACCGTCTCGGCTCTGCCTTCACGAATCCGCTCTCGGATCTTCGCTCCGCACTCCGCAGCTCCTACAGCAGCTGGTAGACTCCTCCCTTCCCTCTTGCCTTAGCCTTTCTTCCTCCCCTTTCTTAAAAGAAATGAAGAAGAAGAAGAAGAAGAAGAAAAGAGGGATTAAATCCCCTTTTTCTCGGCCTTCACATGACCTGGACAGAGCCCAGCCATTGGATCCAGGAAGAGGGAAACAAACGGCTCAGATTTGGCCAGAAAAGCTTGAACACGGCCTGACACGCCCTGTGACACGCCCGTGTCACAGGCAGTGTCCCTCTAAGCGGAAGAACCCGACTCAATCCAGCCAATACACGGCCGTGTGACACGCCCGTGTCACGTGCCATGTCACCGACACGCCCTCAGACACGCCCTGCGACACGCCCGTGTCGCAGGCCGTGTCCGCTGTGTCGACTCCAAATTTCGTCGACTTCACGACTCGACACTACCCAGGCCTGACACGCCCTGGGACACGCCCGTGTCCCAGGCCGTGTCACCCATGCCTGAACCCAATTCTGCTCAAAATGATCCGCTTGACTTCGGGGTGTTACAGTCTGACTAAGACGTTCAATGAAAATCTTCATGCTTTAGAGTGTAGACACAAACAGAACAACAACTAAGCTTTGATTCTTCATGAGTATCCTTTTAACGACAAAGCAAGGATCCCCGATCCCCGTACTGATGACAATTGGGTCCAGGTGTTGCACCGTATCCCCCTCAAGTCTTCTCCTCCAAAGTAGATAGTGGTGTCTAGACATGCCTTCTTTTCCATATGGCCTTTCTCGTGTTGCACAATGGAGAAGAATTGGGTAGAGAGAATGGGGGACCCGATGATGGTCTCCACCTCTTCTTCCACATGTTTACCCACAATACATCTTGGCGTGTTGGAGACTGGCCACTTACTTTAACTGGCGTGACCACAGCCTCCTCGAGAGTGGGCATTTACCAGTGGGAGCTGCCTTTCCGGCGGCATTAAATTTCCTTCTTGCCATCGATGTTGATCCGGAGCTCTTGTGCATAACAAGTGTTGCTTCCAAAGGTTCTTTGGAGAGTTGGGAACAACTTCCAACATGCGGCACTAGACTACTGTAGGTCATTTAGTGGATACCCATATCAAAAGAATTGAATCACCTAAGCTCGTGTGTGAGCCAAGCACGCAAGAAGTTAATAGAGAACCAACAACAGAGACCGTAAGATGTTTTACGTGGAAAAACAAAAAATGGAACAAACCACAGGGCCAGTACGATGCCGACCAAATCCACTAATTTGATGTTGGTTAAGTGTTAGGATCTTTGAGAGGGTGACAAACCAATGCTCAATTTATAAGTACTTGAAAGAGAAAAAGAAGCATAGCCTTTCTTGGCACTTGCAAGAACAACTTCTAGAGTAGACACTTTGGAGAGCTGAGTGAACACTGGAACGAGAGAGTGAGCAGAGGGCCAAGTTCTCGCCGAAAAACTTTAAAGCTCTCTTTTCTTATTTGTTTGTATTCAAATGAGTGTCTAGGACCTTTTAATAGTTTTCCTTTGGCGCGTGCCCGAAATTGCACCCTCTTGGAATTTGAACAAGTGAATGAGGATGCACGATTCGGATCATCTAGATCACCAATTTTTTGAAAATAATGATAATGCCCTGTGGGAGGTCCGGGCTCATGCTAGTTGGGGGGGGGGGGGGGGGGGCTTCTCCTCGTGCGAGCGGGTGCACACTCGCTGCTTTTGTGGTAGGTGCATGTTGTACGCGCCGGCGCGTGGCCCCATGCTTGTTGTGTCTAATTCGAGTTCGTCGCACATCAGGCTCTCAAGCCTTCTCACTTGGTCGAGGCGGTCCATTTCGGCAGTACGGTCAGGGCCGTGATTTTGACAGTGCCGACTTGACCCAAATGAATTTTTGGGGAACCCCATCATGTGTAATGGTCTGGACAATCAAAGCAATCTTGGCTCTCCATTCAATTATCTCATCCTCAAATTTTTATTTAATTAAGTAAAAATTCCCCCAACTTGATGCCCTTGAGACTGCAATAGTGCGCTCGGGGGCTGCGAGTTGTGGGAGTATCGTCGCATCGGGGCACCGTCACGCCCAACGTATAATCGTTGTCACAAGGGAGCCTTTCATGTATAGAATATTAACAGAGAAAAGTACCCTTTAGTAAAGCATTCAAAACGCCAATACTACGGCTGCTTTCCAATCAAATGACGTCAAAAAAAATTTTTATTCATTAAAAAAAGTAATTATAATATTCATTTGGGTAATTATGCATTAAAAAAGTCAAAAATTAAACTGTGAAAATGAAGTCCCCAAACTCAAAATTTTGTATATATATACAAGCAGCATGTCAGCTTTGACGTATATATGGGCGGAGCGGCTGTCAGCTTTAAAGCATTTCTATGTATGATACATCTATTCACTAGATATATTCCGCAAAGAATAGCGCCGCATTCGTTTTTTTTGCAATATTTTTAGAATATAAATTATTAGCTTTTATGTTATCAAGCCAAATGATGATATATAAATTAAGAGAATTGATATTAGCAGTTCATAAATGGCTATTCGCAGTCCACTTCTAGTCGCAGTCCATAGATTATAATCGTAGTCCAAAATAAAACTCGCAGTCCAAACAAAGTTCTTAGGTAGAATAACAAATAAATAAAAGTCCAACTAAATAAAAAATTCTTTAAATAAGCAAAAAGTGTTGATTTAGAGCACTCGTTGCGATCATCTGCAAGAAGAAATAAACAAAAAAATGGACTTTCATGGATTTTATATGTTTGGAGCTAAACAAAATAATGATTTCTTTTGGGGTATAAAACTAGAATCATTTTGAGAATTTTATGTGTTGAGATAAGCAAAATGGTTTCTTTTGGGGTATAAAACTAGAATGATTTGGAAATACTTTCTAAAGTTTTTGAAACTATGCATAAAAATCAGAATGACGGAGCTAGAAAAATTATTAATGATTGCTTACCTATCGGAGGACGTCGTTCGGGGAAGAAGAGGACGCAGGGGCGACGACGTCCAGGTGGAAAGACGTCCGGCGTTTCAGCAGGGGCGACGACGTCCAGGTGGAAAGACGAGAAGCCGCTGTTCGGGGAGGGCGAAGTTGATTGAGGAGGAGGCGGCGTCCGGGGCGAACATGGGCCGGCGAGGTTGGGATCGCGAAGGAGACAGCGTTCGGGGGTGGGAAACAGTAAACCCTGGGGTGCGAGCTAAATAATAAGGGGTTTCATAAAGGAGGACTTTTCATCTCGTTTTGGACTGCGAATATCCATTTAAGGACTGCTAATATCAATTCTCTAAATTAATATATCGCAAACAACTGCTTGTCTGACCGCAGCTGGTTAAGGCTCTATTTGTTTGGGCGTTTCGCAACTCCGTTTTGGGCAAACGCCGCCGGAAGGAGGGTAAACAAATGAACCTCCGCCGGCGTTTGCTCCGTTTCCACCCGCCCGCCTTGAGAAATGCCCCAAAAAGCTCCGTTTGGAGCAGCCACCTCCCCACTCCGGTTCAAACTCTCCGTTTCCACCCACCGGATCGACCCGCCACCCCTAAAACAAATCGTGTTGGACTTTGTTTATAGGATCCGGTTCGCCTGGAGTTTATACTGAGAATTTTAGGGTGGAGTTCGATCCAACGCGTGAGAGCGATTCATCTCGTTAATTCTACGACGAGATGAATTCAAATGCTAAAATACAAAAAATGAAAAATAAAAAGTAATAAAAATAATTTAGAAAACCGGAAATCTCGCACATTGGATTTCAATCCAATGCACGAGATGCATCGAACTCCACCCTGGAGTTGTCCGTACGAACTCCAAGGGATCCAAATCCTTGTTTATATAGAATTCGGATTCCCTGGAGTTTGTACAGACAACTCCAAGATAGAGTTTGGGAGTTCTAGCGCGTTGGATTTCAATCCAACGCGCGAGAATCCCCGTGTTTTTTTGATTTGAAGTTATTTTTGCTTTTCGTTTTTTTTGTCCTTTAGTGCCTAAATTTTTTTAACCGTTGGATCCGTGAAGTTCAGGGGTTCTCGCGCGTTGAATCCGTGGAGTTCCTCCTGAACTCCAGAGGATTCGAATCCGTTTATATAAGCCATGAACACTGTTAGAACTCTGTTCGGGCGGTTAGCCGAACAAGCCACCGTGGCTTGTCCAGTCAGCCTTCTGGCGGTTTGGCACAACGGGCTATTGGGTTTGTTCTCCAGCGAGCTAGTTTGAGGTCGTAGTAGTGCCTAGGTTGTAAGCCTTAGTGGTGTGCCAGGATGTCGTTGTAGTGGTCTAAATACAAGCCGCAGCGGTCTGGTGAAGCCGCAACAGTGATCTGGAGTTAAGTTGGATCGTTCTAGCAGGAGGTCACGACTGTGGTTTAGGTGTAAGTCGTTGCGGTCTTGTGAAGTCAGAACGGTCTGCTTGAAGCCTCAGCAGTGGACTGGTAGATAGCCGCAACTGCGGTCTGGTGGCAACCCGCAGTATGCGGTCAGGTGGCTTGCAGCAGCTTCGGTTTGAAGGCAACCCGCAGGTGCGGTCTGGCAGCTAGTCTGGCAGTCTTCCATTGATCATGGCGGTCTTCTCTAGTGACCGCCGAATGTATAGTTGTATTTTGTGTAGTGTGCGGTTTGTATATGTCAAACCGCACAGGCTGTCCGGCTTAAGTTTATTCTCACATCGTGTATTGTATTCTCTCACCTCCCCCGTTTTCTATAAATAAGGGAACATACCTATGTAATGATTACCTTTTGGAACAATAAAATTTGGGGTTTATTAACTCTTGTCTCTTTTCTCTCTCATTTTTTACTTGGTATCAGAGGAAAACGGTTCTTTGCTCCGCTTTGTTTGCTTCTTTTGTTTGTGGTTTGTTTGCGGTTTGCTTTGCTGTACCGCACAGTTTCTTTTTCCCTCCCTTCTTTTGGCTCCTTCTGGTCTCTTCCCTCCTTTTCTTTCTGGTCGTGTTATTTGCGACTTGTTCGAGCGGTTTCTCTGTTTTGAGTTCCGCTTTTTGGTCGCAGCATCTTTCCTGTTGTTGGTGTGTTGACTCCGAGACTGGGCGATCTCTTCTACTATTCACGCGGGTTTATTTTCTTCCTATTTATTCACGCGGTTTGAGTGCTTCACCGTGCGGCTTGCAGTTTTTTTCCATGGGCACTCCGTCTTCTTCTGCTACTTTCACTGCTCCTCTCTCTCTTTCTTCTACTTATGTTTCTACTTCGGATAATTTGGGTACTGTGTCCAGGTTTACCAGCCCAAACTATCCTGACTGGAGTGTATCTTTTGTTTTTCTTTTACGCTCTCAGCGTAAGCGCTCTCATCTGACTGATGATCCTCCTCATGTTGGCTCAGCCACTTATGATGATTGGGATGCTTCTGATGCCTTGGTTCGCACTTGGTTGGCCAATAATTTGTTTGATGAATGTCTTCCTGTCATCTGACATGATCACACTGTCAAAGCTGCATGGAATCATCTTGCTACTTTATATTCCAAGGGGTCTTAGACTTCGCGGATCTATACTTTATACGCGGATCTCTTTGCTCGCCCTGTTATGACTCCTGTTGCTGCTTATCAGGAGGTCCGGAGTGTTGTGGCTGAACTTCTTCAACATCGTCCATTTTCCGCTGATCTTGCTAAGCAACACAAACACTCTCAGGAGCTTCTTGTCCTTTGCTACTTGCTTCGTCTTCCTGACTCGTATGACATGATTCGTCAACAGATTCTAGGAGAGGTAGATACTCCGACTCTGGATGCTACTGCTGCTCTTATTTCTGCTATTACAACTCTGCTTCAACGTACTTTTCTTCTCTCTCCTTCTCTTGAAATGGTTGCTCATCCTTCTCGTCTTGATAATTCTGGTGGCGGGGTGGTCGTACTGGAGGCCATGGTTACTCTAAGTTTCTCTGCTCTCATTGTGGCAAAGTTGGCCACTCGGTTTATCGCTGCTGGGCCAAACATCCTCACGTCCGTCCTACCTCTACTGATTCCGCCAAGAAGTCTGTAACTTCTCTTGCTACTTCTGGTCTTGCTCAGTTAGCCACCACGAGTTGGAGGCTTATTGATTCTGCTGCTACTAATCATATGACAGGGAATTGTCGAATTTTTTCTTCTCTTGACAAAAGTAACCGGTTACTTCCAGTTCCTATTGCTGATGGTTCTCTGACCCCGGTTCATGGGTCTGGCACAGTGCATGTTACTCATTTTCTTCAGCTTCAGGACACTCTCTACGTCCCAAACGTTTTGTGCAATCTTCTTTCTGTTATAGCTCTTTGCAAGCAGTTGAACTATGAAGCTATATTTATCGCTCCAACTTGTGCTTTTCAGGTTTCTCAATCCAAGGAGACGATTGCTACTGGGATTGAAAGCGGCAACTTATTCTATCTTGATACTTCTTCTATCTTTTCTGCCTCCTCTCCTTTACTTTAGTGGCATCTTTGGCTTTGACATCCTTCTCCTCGGATTCTTTATCAGCTTCTGCCTGATTTACCTCAGGGAGACTCTTCTATTCATTGTGAGGCATGTCAGTTTGACAAACATCACATATCTACTTTTCCTGCTAAAAAAGGACGTAGTTCTTCACGTCCTTTTAAAATTGTACATTCAGATATATGTGGCTCTGCTCCTACTCAGACTATTGGTAGGGGCAGCTTATATTTTCTGACTTTTATTGATGATTTTTTTCGTTGTACATGGTTATATTTGCTCCGCGAACGCTCTGAATTTTTTTTGTTTTTACTGCGTTTTATAATGAGATTCATACATAGTTTGATACTTCTATTAAAATTCTTCGATCTGATAATGCTAAAGAGTATCTTAGTCATCAATTTCCATCGCTTTGTATGGATCATGGTATTGTTCATCAAACCACTTGCCCTTATACGTCGCAACAAAATGATGTTGCTGAATGGAAAATTCGTCATCTTCTAGATGTGGCTCATAGTCTTCTCACTCATATGCATGTTCCCAAATCATATTGGGGTCATGTTGTTCTTCTCTCATGTTTTCTTATTAATCTAGTTCCGTCGTCAGTTCTCAATGGGAAGTCTCCCTTTTCTATCTTGCAACCTGATGCGAATCTTTTTCCTTTGCCTCCTTGTGTCTTTGGGTGCACTACAATTTTTCACTCTCCTTCTTCTGGTCGTGACAAACAGTCGCCACGCTCAATCAAATATTTCTTTCTGGGCTATTATCCGATACAGAAAGGATATAGGTGTTATGATCCTGTTCTCCACCGACAATATATTTCTGCTGATGCCACTTTCTTTGAGGATGTCCCGTTCTTTTCACATTCCTCAATTCTCCCTTCTTCTGACGATTCAGTTTGTTTTCCTCTTGTGTCGGCACCTTATCTTGAGCTTGTCATTCCTTCTTCCCCTTATGATTATCCTGCTCTTTTTTATTCCCCTGTTGAGCCGCTACCAATAGCTCCTAGTTCGTTAGTCTCTCCCTCAAATGTAATCACACAAGTAGACATGACAGATCTTGATCTTCTGATTGCTCTTCGCAAGGGGGTTTGTTCATGCACTCAACATCATCTAGCTAGTGTGGTGTATTATACACTCATGTCTCCTTTGGGGAAAAGTTTTTCTCTTGCCCTCTCGGCAAATGTTCTTCCTACATCTTATCGTGTTGCTCTAGTTATTCCACATTGGAAAGTTGTTATGGATGAAGAGATGAATACTTTGACTGAACGGGTTACTAGGTCTCCTGTTCCTACTCCTCCTGGTGTTGATATAGTTGAATGTCGCTGGGTTTTTGTCATCAAATATCTTCCTGATGGTATTGTTGATCGACACAAAGCTCGGCTAGTTGTCAAAGGGTTTACGCAAACCTATGGTGTGGATTTCTTTGACATATTCTCTCCTGTTACTCGGATTACTAAGATTCATGTCCATTTTTCTATAGCTATAAACAAAGATTGGTAATTGTCTCAGTTGGATGTCATGAATGTCTTTCTCTATGGTGATTTGAACGAGACATTTTATATGGAGCAACCTCTTGGGTATGCTGCTTAGGGGAAGTCTCAGGTGAGTAAGTAGAAGAAAGTCTTCTATGGTCTTAAGAAAAGTCCGAGTGCCTGGTTTGACAAGTTCAACAAGGTTATTTTTGTTGTTGGATTTGTTCGAAGCACTGCAGATCACTTTTTGTTTATTTGGAGACCACAGCTGATCTTGTAATTCTTGTCGTATATGTGGAGGATATTCTTCTTACAGGGGATGATAAGAAAGGTATTAATATGACAAATAATCATCTGCTCCGGCATTTTGTTACAAAGGATATGGGGTCTCCTAAGTACTTTTTGGGGATTGGGATATCTCGAAAACCTAGTTCTATCGTTCTTTCATAGCGAAAGTATGCCTTGGATCATTTACAAGAGAGAGGTATTCTTGGAGCAAAACCTGCTCGGTCTCCTATGGCTGTTGGAGATGACAAATGCTGGAGTGAGACCTCTCCTCTTCTTGAAGATGTCACCAAGTACAGACGTCTTGTTGGTAAACTCATCTATCTGACAGTTATAAGAATAGATATTTGCTATGCGGTAGGGAGAGTGTGTCAATTTATGCAAGCTCCCATAGAGTGTCATATGCAGTCAGCTCTAAAGATTCTCGAGTATATGAAAAGTGCACTAGGAAAAGGGCTCCTGTTTTAGAAGAGAGGACATTTAAAAGTAGAGGTTTATTCTGATGCAAGCTACGCAGATGACAAGGGTGACAGGAAGTCAACATCTGGTTTTTGCACCTTCACTGGAGGTAATCTGGTCAGTTGGAAGAGCAAGAAGCAGATTGTAGTTGTCAGATAGAGTGTAGAAGCAAAATACAGAAGCATGGCTCTGACTTCTTGCGAGCTAAAGTGGCTTCAGACACTCTTACAAGATCTGGGAGAGTTTTATGATCCTCCCCTGCCGATGTTCTGTGACAATAAAGCAGCTATATACATTTCAAAGAATCGGGTCTTTCATGAGAGAACGAAGAAATCGAAGTTGATTATCATTTTATTAGAGAAGAGATTCTGAAGAATCAGATATGTACGTCATTTGTTACCTCTGATAAGGAGTTGGTTTCTTTCTTCATGAAACTGATTACTTCATTCACAGAAGTTTGTAGCAAGCTGGGCATGGTAGACATATATGCTCCAGCTTGAGGGGGAGTGTTGGAACTCTGTTCGGACGGTTAACTGAACTAGGCGCCGCGGCTTATCCAGTCGGGCTTCTAGCAGTTTGGCACAACGGGCTATTGGGTTGGTTCTCCAGCGGGCTGGTTTGAGGCCGCAGTAGTGCCTTGGTTGTAAGTCGCAGAGGTCTCGCAGGAGGTTGCAACCGTGGTCTAAATACAAGCCGCAACATTCTGGTAAAGCCGCATCAGTGATCTGGAGTTAAGCTGCATTGGTCTGGTAAGAGGTCACAACTGTGGTTTAGGTGTAAGCCGCAACGGTCTTGTGAAGTCGCGGCGGTCTGCTTGAAGCCGCAACAGTGGACTGGTGGACAGCCGTAACTACGGTCTGTTGGCAACCTGCAGTATGCCGTCAGGTGGCTTTCAGCAGCTTCGGTTTGAAGGCAACCCGCAGGTGCGGTCTGTCGGCTAGTCTGGCAGTCTTCCATTGATTATGGCGGTCTTATCTAGTGGCCACCGGATGTATAGTTGTATTTTGTGCAGTGTGTGGTTTGTATATGTCAAACTACACAGGCCGCCCGACTTAAGTTTAGTCCCACATCATGTATTGCATTCTCTCACCTCCCCCCATTTTCTATAAATAAGGGGGCATACCTATGTAATGATTACCTTTTTGGAGCAATAAAATTTGCGGTTTATTTACCTCTAGTCCCTTTTCTCTCTCATGTTTTACTAACACAATGATCTTTTCTCAGCCAAAGTTGAGGATATCGATAGCCTTGACAAATTCCTACACTATTAGATCAGTAATAGCTGTAAGGGTCGCATATATCCTATTTGTTGAAAGGGGGTTGACTCACTCATGTGAATATCCCAGGCTGCCCCCAGCCGGACTGCAGTCCATTAGCGCTAACCTGCTCTTCACACAACCTTGTGAGGTCAATCTCCCAAACCGGGCTGACCTCCCTTAACTGGTTTGTGGTAGGTTGTTGAGGTCGGTGAGGCATTGCGCTTGCCTGGCCTCGATCCCCTGACCTCCCTTCGATGAGAAGTGGTCCAGTTAAGTGCCCAAACGAGAACTTCCTAGGAGGTCACCTATCCCAGGACTACTCTCGCCCGAGCATGCTTATCTATAAAGTTCTTTCACTTCTCAACAATAATTGAGCTGCATTTGTTTTTTTTTTTTGAAATTTTGAACTGAAAGTGGCAGTCTGTCCAGGCAGACCATGCATTTAGACGTGGCGGTCTGAACGGGCAGACAGCGCAGCTAGGTAGTGATATCTTGGTTGGACAGTCCGCGCGGACTGTGCAAACAAGGGGTGGCAGCTAGCCAGGTCGGCAAGAGTGTGTAATCGGCTTGTTCCCTGGAGGTAATCAGACAGATATGATGATTATCCACAGAGTTCACAGAGTCCGGCGTGTTGTGGACTCATCTGGAGTTCATTAAGTCCGGGTTACAGACTAAATTTGAGCTCGGGAGATCGGCATGACGTGTCTTGGTCTCGCTCTGGTGTTGCGATTTGGTGTAACCACGCAGTTCGCAGGTTTATGCAGACTGGTGCTGGAATCTGCCGGTTTGTGTGGAATGAACATTGTATCTATTGACGCTGTGTTTGCACTATGGATAGCTAGTGGCATGTGTAACAATCCCATCCGTTCATATGGTATATTCTAGAAGGTCCGGCCGGGGCCCCACAGTATATAGCACAAAACAGGCGGTGAAGGTACATGATGATACCAGAGTAGCGCATCGCCCCTATCACAAAACATTCTAGCGGAAGCCTAGACTACAACTTGAACTCCTCATGAATGTCCAAACATAAAACTCCATATTTTATACAATATAGGAATGTCTTACAACACGTGAAAAGAGTTGGCCTTATGGCCTTACATGGCTTTCACACAGTGGCCTAAATCAATTGGCGCGCAGGCCGGCCACATGAATAGAAACTACACAAAACAACACAGATAGCCTTCGAGGGCTAGCAGTAGTCGCAACAACAGCAGCACGAACATCAGCCTTTCCGTGTCCCGCTTGGCTCGCCAGCACCTATACAGGGACAATCCACCCAACAGTGGTAAACAAAAGTAACGGTCAACGTTCAGCTGACCAAATTATAATGACCCTACCCCTTTTCTCGGGGCAGCGGTATTCTTCCCTGCAGGCATATCAAATCACAAGTATGACAAGATATATCATCAAAATGTGCTTTCACGCACACAAGCCATCACAACCGTTCGCCACCCGGCCCAACGGTCTGTGCACTCAGGGCACATTCTTGGTGTTCTGGCAAAGCTCTTGCCCACCACCGTATCGGTTCACAACCCAACGGTAAATCTCTTGAGTATTTTCTCCATGGCATGCAGCCGGAGTTAGTGTTCCTACACCGGGATGGCCCGTAGCCCCCCATTGTGTCATGGCGCGCAGGCCGAAGACTCTTGCTATGCGCTCCAACAGACAACACCTTTTGGTCTCATGTCGGACGGACATAGCGCAGGTCAGATCCTCCACCCCCCGTTGCTCAAATCGCCTTGCCTTCTCCGAGTACCGCGTACTCATGGCTATATCAAAGGCGCGGGTCGGTCTCACCAATCCTGTTCTTGGCATTCAAGCCTGGGTATTTCTCTATACCCATTTTCTTAGCACAACAGCGGGTCTTTCCTGGGCCTCCCAGTACTTCCTGTGACTCTCTTCACAGGTGGACACCGCACAAGCACAAATGTCAGGGGTCTTTCCTGGCTATCATACCAATACTTCCTGTTACTCGCTTCACAGGTTGGACCCAAAAACATCACATGGCTATTTTCCTGGGCTACCACCCCAGTACTTCCTGCTACTCCTTTTCGCAGGCATAACCCGTTGACTCCTTAAACTACATGTTATCACGGAGTCTTCTCCGGTTCGTATGCAACATCACCAATCCAGACCAACCTGTCCAGATGGGCTTCACACAGCATGCCTATTCCGTACTCCATTTCCGGATCTATATGCTAACAAAGGGGATTTCAAGCATCCACCCAAAGATTCCCAAAATCAGCCACCTCTTGGTGGGGGAAATCACAAGATATGCCAAAAGGAAGCCTTCACATGGCTAGGAAGAAAAGTCGTTACCCTTGACGATCGCTTCGGTGCCATGAACGCAAAACTAGCTTGCACGAAGCACAAGAGTTTTTCCTCCGCAACGCCGGCTTCGGTTCTCTTGTCGGTAAACCGCAGCACCACCAGCAGCAGCCCTTCCCTTTCTTCCTCCTTCTTCCTCTCTCTCTTTCTCTCCAACTTGAAGAAAGATCAAGGCCAAGTAAAATGAGAATAACTTCTCAGATTTCGGCCTTTATGAAAAGAGGAAAGAAGCTTCAGCCATTGGATCTCAGCTGAAGGAATGGACGACCACAAAACTGCCAGAAACGCTAAATTTGAACTGACACGGCCTGTGACACGCCCGTGTCACAGGCCGTGTGCCTCACGCGGTGGTCAACCGACCTATCCAAACTAGTGACACGCCCGTGTCATGGGCCGTGTCACCAACACGCTTTCCGACACGCCCGTGTCTGTGGCCGTGTGCCTGGGCGAAAAAAATCCCAAAACATCCCGAGACTTCACACGGCCTATGACACGCCCGTGTCCCAAGCCGTATGCCCAGACACGGCACAAAGACACACCCTGTCGAAATGCTTCGTCGGGCTGAGTTCGTCGACCCGACTTGACACGCCCTGTGACACACCCGTGTCACAGGCCATGTGCAACTTCTCGACACTCGACACCCACGTCTCGACACCCATGTCTCGACACTCGACGATCGTCGAGTAAAAGTCGTCGAGCACACGACACGGCCTTGGACACGCCCGTGTCCTGGGCCGTGTGTCTCCTCTCGACACATCGTCGAGCGAAAAATCGTCGACACCAAGGCCGATCGTCTACACAACCTCGACACGCCCTGCGACACGCCCGTGTCGCAGGCCGTGTACGCTGACATGCCCTGGGACACGCCCGTGTCCCAGGCCGTGTCACCCAAAAATTTCCTGCTTCAGAAATTTGGACTGTTACAATCCTCCCCTTCTACAAGCAATTTCGTCCTCAAAATTCAGATACAGGAAGGCAACAGTAACCGACAAGAAAAATGTTACAACATATAAAATTTTATGTTACAACATCCTCCCTCCATATTA
The DNA here is from genome assembly GCA_039583875.1 of Platanthera guangdongensis. Classification (NCBI taxonomy): domain Eukaryota; kingdom Viridiplantae; phylum Streptophyta; class Magnoliopsida; order Asparagales; family Orchidaceae; genus Platanthera; species Platanthera guangdongensis. The sequence continues at coordinate 181,231,960 of CM077156.1, forward strand.
CAAAAATAGCTCAGGGAACTCTTCTCGTATGGTTTTCTCTCGCTCCCATGATAGTTCTTCACGGCCGCAGTTGTCCCATCGGACTTTTACCATGACGACCGTCTTGTTCCTCAACTGTTTCTCGGCTCGATCTTCGATCTGAATGGGTCTACTTTCGTTGTTAGCCCATACTCCACCGGCACACGATCATCCGCGATCACTTGAGCTGGATCTTTCACGACCTTCCGAAGCACCGAGATGTGAAATACATCATGTAATCCACCCAAGTCTGCCGACAGAGCTAGCCGATAAGCCGCTTCGCCAACTCGCTCAACCACTTCAAAAGGACCCAAATATCTTCGACTCAACTTTTTCAATCGTCGAATCCTAGAGACACCTTTGAATGGCTTGATCTTCAAGTAGACCCAATCGCCAACCGCAAATTCCACGTTCCGGTGCTTGGCATTGTAGTACTTCATTTGTCGATTTGAGTAATCAGCAATCTCTCTCGGATAGTCCGGATGGTTGAGTTTGCTTCATCAACCTCATTTGGTTTAAAAACCCGAGCTTCGCCCGCTTCTACCTAAGCTAAGGGAGTGCGACACTTCCTTCCATATAGAGCTTCATATGGTGTCATCCCAATGCTCGCCTGGTAGCTGTTATTATATGCAAACTCTACCATATAGAGATGATCTTCCCATCTCTTTCTGAAGTCAAGGGCGCACATTCGGAGCATGTCCTCCATTGTTCTGTTGGTACGTTCAGTTTGGCCATCCGTTTTGGGATGAAAGGCCGTACTGAAAGTCAACTTCGTGCCCAACAGTCGGTGAACTCGCCTCCAATCATTTGACGTGAAACGCCCATCTCGATCACTTACGATGCTCCGAGGAACACCGTGAAGCCGCATAATCTGGTCAACATATAACTTTGCCAAACATTCAACTGAATCATCCCGCCTGTTCGGGAGAAAATGTGCTACTTTTGTTAGCCGGTCAACAATCACCCAAATAGAATCATTTCCTCGCTGCGATCTTGGCAACCCGTGCACAAAATCCATGGAAATATCATCAAATTTCCACTCTGGGATCGACAGTGATTTCAAATAACCGCCCAGCTTTTGGCATTCCGCCTTCACCATTGCACATGTTTGGCATTTGGAGACATAAAGGGCAACATCTTTCTTGAGCCCTGGCCACCAGAAAAGCTTCTTCATATTGTTGAACATCTTTGTGCTCCCGGGGTGAATGGAATACTTTGTAAAATGCGCTTCATACATCAATTCTTCCCTCAGTTTCCCCACATCTGGGACGCACAAACGGTCCTCTTTTCGCAAAAGACCGTCAATCCAGGTGAATTTGCCCTCTGGCCCTTCATGCACATTCCTGTGATCGGAATGTCACAGGAAGTACTGGGAGGCCCAGGAAAGACCCGCTGTTGTGCTAAGAAAATGGGTATAGAGAAATACTCAGGCTTGAATGCCAAGAACAGGATTGGTGAGACCGACCCGCGCCTTTGATATAGCCATGAGTACGCGGTACTCGGAGAAGGCAAGGCGATTTGAGCAACGGGGGGTGGAGGATCCGACCTGCGCTATGTCCGTCCGACGTGAGACCAAAAGGTGCGGTCTGTTGGAGCGCATAGCAAGAGTCTTCGGCCTGTGCGCCATGATACAATGGGGGGCTACGGGCCATCCCGGTGTAGGAAGACTAACTCCGGCAGCACGCCATGGAGAAAATGCTCAAGAGATTTACCGTTGGGTTGTGACCCCGATACGGTGGTGGGCAAGAGCTTTGCCAGAACACCAAGAATGTGCCCTGAGTGCACGGACCGTTGGGCCAGGTGGCGAACGGTTGTGATGGCTTGTGTGCGTGAAAGCACATTTTGATGATATATCTTGTCATACTTGTGATTTGATATGCCTGCAGGGAAGAATACCGCTGCCCCGAGAAAAGAGGTAGGGTCGTTATAATTTGGTCAGCTGAACGCTGACCGTTACTTTTGTTTACCACCGTTGGGAGGATTGTCCCTGTACAGGTGCTGGCGAGCCAAGCGGGACACGGAAAGGCTGATGTTCGTGATGCTGTTGTTGCGACTACTGCTAGCCCTCGAAGGCTATCTGTGTTGTTTTGTGTAGTTTCTATTCATGTGGCCGGCCTGCGCGCCAATTGATTTAGGCCACTGTGTGAAAGCCATGTAAGGCCATAAGGCCAACTCTTTTCACGTGTTGTAAGACATTCCTATATTGTATAAAATGTGGAGTTTTATGTTTGGACATTCATGAGGAGTTCAAGTTGTAGTCTAGGCTTCCGCTAGAATGTTTTGTGATAGGGGCGATGCGCTACTCTGGTATCATCCTGTACCTTCACCGCCTGTTTTGTGCTATATACTGTGGGGCCTCGGCCTGACCTTCTAGAATATACCATATGAACGGATGGGGTTGTTACATTTTTGGTATCGGTTGTCTTCGTCTTTCCCTCTCGAAGTCATGGCCGACTTCTTTTGTGGGGTGGAGAGCACGTGTTTGTGCAAACCAAAGTCTACGAATGAACTCCTGAATGTCCATGATCGGAACACACATGCATCCACCCAAAGATTCCCAAAATCAGCCACCTCTTGGTGGGGGAAATCACAAGATATGCCAAAAGGAAGCCTTCACATGGTTAGGAAGAAAAGTCGTTACCCTTGACGATCGCTTCAGTGCCATGAACACAAAACTAGCTTGCACGAAGCACAAGAGTTTTTCCTCCGCAACGCCGGCTTCGGATCTCTTGTCGGTAAACCGCAGCACCACCAGCAGCAACCCTTCCCCTTCTTCCTCCTTCTTCCTCTCTCTCTTTCTCTCCAACTTGAAGAAAGATCAAGGCCATGTAAAATGAGAATAACTTCTCCGATTTCGGCCTTTAGGAAAAGTGGAAAGAAGCTTCAGCCCTTGGATCTCAGCTGAAGGAATGGACGACCACAAAACTGCCAGAAACGCTAAATTTGATGTGACACGTCCTGTGACACGCCCGTGTCACAGGCCGTGTGCCTCAAGCGGTGGTCAACCGACCTATCGAAACCAGTGACACGCCCATGGGACACACCCGTGTCATGGGCCGTATCACCAACACGCCTTCCGACACGCCCGTGTCTGTGGACGTGTGCCTGAGCGAAAATAATCCCAAAATATCCCGAGACTTCACACGGCCTGTGACACGCCCGTGTCCCAAGCCGTGTGCCCAGACATGGCACAAAGACACACCCAGTCGAAATGCTTCGTCGGGCTGAGTTCGTCGACCCAAGTTGGCACGCCCTGTGACACGCCCGTGTCACAGGCCGTGCGCAACTTCTCGACACTCGACACCCACGTCTCGACACCCATGTCTCGACACTCGACGATCGTCGAGTAAAAGTCGTCGAGCACACGACACGGCCGTGGACACACCCGTGTCCTGGGCCGTGTGTCTCCTCTCGACACATCGTCGAGCGAAAAATCGTCGACACCAAGGCCGATCGTCGACACAATCTCGACATGCCCTGCGACACGCCCGTGTCACAGGCCGTGTCCGCTGACACGCCCTGGGACACGCCCGTGTCCCAGGCCGTGTCACCCAAAAATTTCCTGCTTCAGAAATTTGGACTGTTACAGCATGGACTTAGTATGGATTTATACCAAGTCCAGGTGTGCTCATTCCGGGAGATCGCGCAGTTAGCGCGGACTGCTTTCTATTTCTGCGAGTTCGGTAGCTGTCAGCCTTGTGTGCTTTGGTTGCGGGCTCAGAGTGTGCGGACTGGAGTAGTGTCCGCATGTGTGTGTAGACTGGAGCTATGTCCGCAGGTGCGTGCAAACTATAGCTGTTTATGTTTGTGTGTGAACTGGTGGTGTATCCGCAGGGTCTGCTGGTGTGGCAGTCAAGTCCTGGCTTGGCCTTGTAGTGACAAGGCGGATAAGATTTCTATCCGACCTTGGCAGACTGGTTGTCTAGCTAGTCACGACGCATGGCAAATTGGCTGTCCACGACTGTGCGGATACACTCAGTGCACACCGCGAGATAGGGTGATCCTATCGGCTAGGGCGGTGATCCTATCGTCTAGGGCGGTGATCACGCTCCTCTTTACGCCTATAAACAGGACCCCCATCACATCAACGGAACAATCGAATGAACAGTAAGTGAGCTCGGGTGGTTGCTGTGGACAGGTTTTTGTGTTTGTGTGGTTTGAAAGAGTTTACCGATTTTTTACTGTGTAGATTGTACGGATAGTACTGAGAAGCTAAAGACTTGGTTCTAACTTCATGAAAGAGGATAGATCTTAACTAAACTAATTAGAGTTAAATCACAGCACAGAATAAGGAAGGAAGATCTAGCAACCAGAAGACACAAGGAAATTTATAGTGGTTCCCCAAATCTGGGTAGTCCACTCTTCTACCACCTTGGTAGGAATCCACTCAGGTTTTTGATAAGGTGACTGCCACCAATGGGTTTTGATCAGGTCCCCAAAAACCAAACCTCAAGTCTTTTGGAAGGAGACTTGCAACCAGGAATCACTTTTGAAGGGAAATGACAACCCTTTATACAGGAGGGGGGTGAAAGAGTGATATTGTCTTCTCTGTCAACAATTAGAGAGAAGACTCAAGTGGATACTGATGTTAGCAGATTTGCTCCCCCTGATATCTTGAATGGTGCAGGGAAATCTGGAGCACTGCTTCAGGGTGATAGGCCTTCAATCTTCAGGCCTGGACCAGAGTATCCTTTAGGAACTTCTGACAGATAGAAATTTGTTGTCCTTGAAGTTGTCCTGCAGTAATGAGGAAGAATAAGACTCTTGATATGAATGGATGTTCTTTTTCTTCTTATGATAGCTGTCTCCTCTGGTGTAGGGCTGCTAATTTCTGTAGTGATATTGCCCTTTCTATGTTTATTAATGTTCTTCTTTTTCTCTGTATCTTGTGTCTCTGTTGTGTTTGTTCTTGTTCTCTTTCTCTGTATATATTCAGACATTCAAAATCCTTGGCCTTGATGGCGGAATAAAAACATTCCCGAGAGTGGAGATGCATTGGGAATTGATCTATAATTAATCCAACTGTAACTGTCCGTTTGAACGGCTATATTCACTGAGAATGTTGACTGAAATTAATCCCCAATTAATTCTGCCAACTGTTACTGATTGCGCAAAAATCGTCGAACTGAACTTTCGTCGAGTTCATCAATCGTCGACCTGAGTCGACATTTGTCAAACTCAGCTAGATTTGTCGAGCTGAATATCTTGCCTGCATTCGTCGACCGGAGCTTGCAGTTCGTCGAGCTCAGTTTCTGTGTTCGTCGAGCTAAGAGAACTGTTGAGTGTCGACACAGTTGATGTGATGGTGTCGACACAGCCTTGCTTGAGTCTTGAGATCGTCGACCTGAGTTCAGAGAAGCAACTCAGAATTCGTCGACCAGAGATCGCCGTTCGTCGAACTGCGTTCGACGATCGTCGATATGATTTTCTGACTTTGTCTAGACTGAATTTCTTGGACTTCTTTTCTGCAATGCTGGAAAGTTCTTCTGAATGACTTGTCCTAGAAATAGTCCTATGACCCATGACTATACATGTTGGGTCAATCTAAGATTCCTAATAGTGTTCCTTGCCCAAATCCAAACTGAGGTTCCAACAATCTCCCCCTATTTGGGTAAGGACACTATTTACATAAATATAAGTAAAATACAAGGCAATTAAATACACTCTCCCCCTAAATCTGGATCAAGAAAATCTGTTGTTGCTGTTGCTGATCCTTGCCCAAATCTGCAGAATTATAATCTGTTGTTGTTGTTGCTGCTGCTAGAAGTTCTGCAGCTTCATTTATAGGCATCTCCCCCTATTTGCATAGCCTTTATTCCTCTGTGGTAAACCAGACAATCTCCCCCTATTTGCAGTTCCTTGCCCAAATCCAACAGCCACTGATATGATATGTATATTTGCTGGACTGAATTCTTTTTCTGCAAGGAGATGTTAGGAGTTCTGGACCCAGATAACCTTGGGTCCTGGTTCTCTTTTAAAATAATCAGAAATAAAAGGATACAAATTTCTGCTTTGAAATTCTGAGTTCGACGAATTAAAATACTTTCGTCGAGCGGAGTTCGACGAATGATATTGAGTTCGTCGAGCTCTGTTCGACGAATTAAATTTGTTTCGTCGAGCACAGATTCCTAAATAGTTCAAAGCAAAATCTTTGTTCAGAGATCGTCGATCTGAGTTTGACGAATAGGATTGATTTCGTCGATCTCCGTTCGACGAATTATTTTGAACTAAGGTTTTCTGAAGATGTATACCTGATGAAAGATCAAGGGTAGAGATTACCTGATCTTCTTCTTCCGGTTCACATTCTGGTTTTTCTGATTCTTCAGCATAGCTGCTGCGAGAAGTATCTATTGTCATTAGACAAAATTCTATTGCTCTTGTTTATTCTTCAGCCAATGCTGTGTGGGAGTCCCACATCTCTTTTGCAGATGAGCATTCAACAAGTTCTTCAAAAATGTCATCAGACATTGATTGTGCTAGAATGTTCATGGCTTGTGCATCAGCAATCTTCATCTTTTACTGGGTATCTGTCCATTGGGATGATGGAACAACATCTGAACTTGTTGTTTGCTGAGTTTGAACTGGACCTGACAAAATAGATTTAAAGATGTTTTCATCAAAGGAGTCCATATAAAATCTAATCCTTGTCTTCTATAGTGCAAACTTATCTAGATTGCACATGGGCAGTCTGGTGCTTGAAAACTCATCAAATTTTGCCATGATAAACTCTAAAGATTTTTAAGATCTATCAAAGGATCTTTTGGTTCAGGTGTTAGCCTGTACAACCACTAAGGTGTGCTATTTTTAACCAACCTGCTAAGGTCTGGTATTTTAACCAATCTCGCTCTGATACCAATTGAAAGAGGATAGATCTTAACTAAACTAATTAGAGTTAAATCACAGCACAGAATCAGGAAGGAAGATCAAGCAACTAGAAGACACAAGAAAATTTATAGTGGTTCCCCAAATCTGGGTAGTCCACTCTTCTACCACCCTGGTAGGAATCCACTCAGGTTTTTGATCAGGTGACTGCCACCAATGGGTTTTGATCAGGTCCCCAAAAACCAAACCTCAAGTCTTTTGGAAGGAGACTTGAAACCAGAAATCACTTTTGAAGGGAGATGACAACCCTTTATACAGGAGGGGGGTGAGAGAGTGATATTGTCTTCTCTGTCAACAATCAGAGAGAAGACTCAAGTGGATATTGATGTTAGCAGATTTGCTCCCCCTGAGTTCCTGAATGGTGCAGGGAAATCTGGAGCACTACTTCAGGGTGATAGGCCTTCAATCTTCAGGCCTGGACCAGAGTATCCTTCAGGAACTTCTGACAGATAGAAATTTGTGGTCCTTGAAGTTGTCCTGCAGTAATGAGGAAGAAGAAGACTCTTGATATGAATGGATGTTCTTCTTCTTATGATAGCTGTCTCCTCTGGTCTAGGGCTACTAATTTCTGTAGTGATATTGCCCTTTCTATGTTTATTACTGTTGTCTTTTTCTCTGTATCTTGTGTCTCTGTTGTGTTTGTTCTTGTTCTCTTTCTCTGTATATATTCAGACATTCAAAATCCTTGGCCTTGATGGCGGAAGAAAAACATTCCCGAGAGTGGAGATGCATTGGGAATTGATCTATAATTAATCCAACTATAACTGTCTGTTTGAAGGACTATATTTACTGAGAATGTTGACTGAAATTAATCCACAATTAATTTTGCCAACTGTTACTGATTGCACAGAAATCGTCGAAATGAACTTTCGTCGAGTTCATCAATCATCGACCTGAGTTCGACATTCGTCGAACTCAGCTAGATTCGTCGAGCTAAATATCTTGCCTGCATTCGTCAACCGGAGCTTGCAGTTCGTCGAGCTCAGTTTCTGTGTTCGTCGAGCTGAGAGAACTGTTGAGTGTCGACACAGTTGCTGTGATGGTGTCGACACAGCCTTGCTTGAGTCTTGAGATCGTTGACCTGAGTTTAGAGAAGCAACTCAGAATTCGTCGACCGGAGATCGCCGTTCATCGAACTGCGTTCGACGATCGTCGATCTGATTTTCTGACTTTGTCTAAACTGCATTTCTTGGACTTCTTTTCTGCAATGCTGGAAAGTTCTTCTGAATGACTTGTCCTGGAAATAGTCCTATGACCAATGACTATACATGTTGGGTCAATCTAAGATTCCTAATAGTGTTCCTTACCCAAATCCAAACTGGGGTTCCAACACTTCAGCCAGGGATCAGTGCGGACTCTGCGATTACAATCAGCAGTTAGCAGTAGGTCGCGGCTTGTGGTCAGACGGTCTTCTCTCTTCAGCAACCTTTTTCCCAGTTTAATAAGTTGTCTGCTTCTGGCGGCTTGTTCAGTTCGGTAGCAGCTGTTTGTGGCGATCTGGCGGCTAGGTGACTTCGTGGTTAGGCGGCTTGCGGATTAGCAGAGAGAGTTCTTCAGTTTTGGAATAACGGGTTGTTCACGCGGCAAGGTTGCAGTTTGGCGACTTGGCGACTTCATAGGACTCTGTAGGAAGCTCAGCAGAGACGACATTTACTCATTGAGTCTGTGCGTCTTGTTTTGTACATTTGTTTTTTTTGTTTCCATCGGGTACATCGACGAATCATGTCTCGTCATGTATACCTCGACATGTAAAGATTGTTGATAGTACAAGGTTTTCTTGCTCTTCTAGCTGCATCTAATATATTTGGCTTGGTTATGGTTGGAGTGTTCCTGCACTTGGTTTCCCATTTTCCGCGGTTCACAAATGTTTACATGGTATCAGAGGGAACAGAGGCTTGAGCAGCGATCAATCGCTAGTTTGCTTTATTGCTTCTAGAAGTCTAAGTGAACCAGGGTTAGTGCAATGGAAGGTAGACTGACAAAAGGTCTTGGAATTGAGCTTCTTACATCGACCAACTTCAAGAAGTGGAGGTCATGTATGGAAAGCTATCTTCTGGGAGAGGACCTATGAGAGGTCATTTACGGAGAAGACATGCAAGAAGTGACTGCTACAGCTGGCAATGTTGAAGCGGTAAGCTTGGAGGAAGACAAACGTGAAAGCAGAGTTTACTCTCAAGCGAGATATCTCGCCAGAACTCTTCAACCACATCATCGAATGTCAGTCAACTGCGGAGATTTGAACTTCCCTCGATGGGTTGTTCAGTAGGAAGAATGTAGCACAGATACAATTCCTGGAGAATGAGTTGGCGAGAGCCACTCAAGGAGATCTGCCCATCTCAACGTTCTTCCTGAAGATGAAGAAATTGTACGCTGAGATTTCAGTGTTGGATCCTGATGAGCCTATTTCAGAAGTGAAGCTGAAGAGGCACATAATCTGCGGTTTGCGGAAGGAATATTTGGACTTTGTTACTTCTGTTTAAGGATGGGCCACTCAGCCGTCTTTGCTGGAGCTGCAGAACCTGCTGGCTTCGCAAAAGAGCATAGTTAGACAGATGGATGGAGTCACTATCTCTGAAGGAGATAGTGAGGCGCTCTTCTCAGGGAAGAATAAGAGATGGGAAAAGAAGACGAAGTCTATTATTGGTGATGACCATTCAACTTCTCATCATCAAGAGAGGAGTGCTGCTCCTAAGAATGATTGGAAGAAGAAGGAATGGCTGAGGTACTACAGGTGAGACCAGCTGGGTCACTTCAAGAAGGACTGCAAGGTCAAACTGCAGCTGGGACACATTGCAGATAGAGAGTAAGATGGTTCTAGTGCTTAGGAAGCTGGATGGGGGAATGCGTTCATGATGGGCACGTGTGTTTGTGCCTTGTCCACTATCGACTACAAAGATGACTGGAGAGTGCACTCGGGGTGTGGTCACCACCTCACTGGGGACGAGTCAAAGTTCTCCTCTCTACAAGCATACTCATGTAATGATGCTATTATTACTGCTGATGATATAGTGCATGCAGTGGAGAAGGAGGGCATCATTTCTTTAGACAGCAATAAGGGTCCACTCATTATTGAAACCGAGAACTGGCTTTTGTTGATTTCGGACCCTTGGGAAAGGGGTGACCTCATACTTACTTCTACCCACAAGCTTAGACGACCAGAAACTTAGAACCAGAAATAGACCCAAGGCTCCAGCACAGAGGTCCCACCACACACCCGGATGATCTTAGAGTGCTTTCCCTACTTAAGCAAGTGTTGAGCTAAGGATACCTCAGAAAGCATAAGAAGACTAGAGAACAAGTAAGCATGTCTTCTGAGGTACCCACTTTGGTCTATTTATTGTTTTTTGAAGTTGGTATGCCAATAGCTCACCTCAGCTGTTTTGAACAGCTATAGGCAGCGCAAGTCGGACTGCCAACACCGTAACTCCATTGTTTTGAAAGGCTATAGGTAGGCCAGTGGGGGTGGAATGGTAAAAATACATCACACATCACTGGGCGGGTGGCTCTTGAAAACCTCCACTTGCATGGGGCGGCGAGAGCTTGATGGGGCTGGAACTCGCCCCCTCCCTATGGCCCTGGGCGAGTGCGGGCCTAACCTGCCCGACAAGTCTTCCATTGCCGAGAATTAGGGGCGAGTGCGAGCTTACTTGATCCACTCGCGCCATACCCGCTCCACCCTTACTGGCAAGTTGGAGAGGCTTTAGATCCCTTGACTCCCTTCCAACTCGCCTGAGACTTAGACTGCGCCAAAATGGCTGGAACGACTCCTGCTGACCCCACTCGCCGGATACGGGGTTGTACATAATCCTCGCTCTTTGCGAGGTTGCCCCAAACTTGGAAAGAAACATCCAGCCCCAAGATATCGGTGAGTGGGTCAGCGAGACCAAGAGGAATCTTTTCCAATTTGTAGCGAACTATGTCCTGGCAAGGTTCATCAAGCGCCGACCTAGGCGAGGTAAGGCGATCAACACCGTCTATACCAACGAACTCGCCTTCCCCATCTTGCATTTTGAGGTGTGGTTGTGCCTGCCCCTCTTGTCGGAGGTCTGCCAGGTGCTGAAGTACTTTGGGTCCATCCCCGCGCAGATGAACCCAAACGCGATTGTCATGCTTGTGGCTTTTGAGAGATTCCTTTGGAAGGAGCGGATTGAATTCAATCTCGTTGTCTTCCAAAAACTCTTCATCTATCGTGCCACTAGCGACAGGGTCTCCTTCTTTGTCGGCTCGTAGTTCAAGGTGCGCGAGATGACCAATAAGAACCATAATTGGTTCACGAAGTTCATCATCATCAAGGGCGAACTCGACAACATACCCTTCTCACCAATCTAGCGGGGCGAGGAGGTGTACTGGCCTCCGACCTTGACAAGCGACGACGCCAGCCACCACCAATTCTTTCTGCATATGGATTTCGAGGTCGCCTTTCTACGAAGGGGCCTCGACTCGCTCACACTAGTTCTACCCGGCGAAGGTATGACTTGTTATCATTTTTACTACAGGCTTGTCGAGGCGATCCTTTGCTAACAAAGTTACTTTTGCAGGGGAGTGGTTGATCCCGGAGAACCCGCCCTTCATATATTCAGTATTGCACCCTGACCCACTCGTGAGAGAGAGAGAGACCGCGACGGCTCACCGAATGGAGCGGGAATCCTCCAAGCCATCCTTTGCCTAGAAGCGGGTTGAGCTCGCCAGCTCCAGCTCGCCTCACCTACTGCCACTGCCAAAGAAATTGAACAAGGCAGTTCTGGTCTCCAAGGGGAATCATATCATCCTCGACTCGTCGGAGAAAGAATATGACAGTGACGATCCTCCTGCTTCCCCAGCTGTTGAGAAGCTTGCGGCCCGCGAGCCGGGTCTGCCAAGGACCATCGGAGCTACGGTCTCGACAGAAAGGAAAAGGACCAGCTCGACGAGCCGATGGTCTGGTGGGATGAACAACCCCATAGAGTTTCCATCTCATACCTCCTCCCCTCCTGGTCTGAGCGTCGCCCTCCCAGCGGGCACACCTTTGCCCTCGGCTTCGGCCTTTATGGACGCGAGGATGCCGAGGACTTCGATGACATGACCCTCCAGTGGCTCTCTCATGAATGCAGGCGAGCGCAAATGCGTTCCAAGGAGCTTGCCCACATGTCCATCCTGTAATACCTTCATCTATTACATGAAATATAATAGAGGGTCCGACCGGGTCCCCACACCATATTCCACAAATAGGCTGTGGGGTTACATGTTAATATCAAAGACTACTCGCATCCTAACTTAGAGCATTGTAACGGAAGTTTTAAGGTTAATGTTGGTGCAACTATAGTGATTTGGAAGTGATCAAGCATATAGCCTCACTACCAACTCAGTATGAGCCTATCAGGGTCGCACATAAGATTCTGGAGATATTTGGAGTTTGGATCTATATGATGTAGGGCATACGATGAGCAAAAGGGACTAAAATATTCTAAGCAAAAGCATTGAAAGTGTTGAGTTAACTCAATGCCTTGGCATAGTCGTCGGACTCAGTTCGACGAATTTGGCCTCTAGCGCAGGTTCGTCGAACTCTGTTCGACGAATTGGCCTTTGTCGCTGATTCGTTGAACTTCGTCCGACGAATTGGCCTTTGGCGCTTATTTGTCGAACTCCGTTGGATGAATTGGCCTTTGCCGCTGTTTCATCGAACTCTGTCCGACGAATTTGGACTTTGGCGCTTATTCGTCGAACGTCGTAGGAGGCTTTAACGACATTGAGTCCATTCAACGCCTCCGTCGATTCAAGTGTTGATTTGGCTAGAGGTTGGCGTTGAGTTCGTCGTATATGTGCTATAAGATACTCAACGATTCGACGAGTATAAATTGATACTCGACGATTCGTCGTATATCCTGTAGATATTCGACGATATGTCTAGACAAACTGTTATCTGGCCGAAGGTCTGTTTTGTTTAAGTCCTGGATCTGCGATAAGCGACGGTCTGATTTGTTTATTAACTTTGGGTATAAATAGGAAGTTTTAGGGTTTGACTAATATGCGATCATTGTTCTGACTGAGCACACCAGACGTAATGTGCGAAAGACTGATAACCCTAAAAGCCCGACAGAAACTGTCCCGTCTTCGTCTTCGCCGATCCTGATCCCGACGAGTGTTGCCACCGCCTCTCCTACAACAGATCTAGCAGTCCATGGAGATGTTGAGTGTCCTCTCCCGACCTAGAACTTGTGCGACAAGTTGCTACAGTTTCTCCAGATCGTGTGGATTATTGTAGAGGCGTGGATATACTTTTTGCGCTCAAAACTCTAGTCGTTGAGTGACCGACCCGATTCTTCTAGAGCATTTAGGTTGAGTTGAGACTCAATCCCTCAAAGGTAATTTTTATTACAGCTTGTTTTGCTTCTTGATTCATGAATATTGTCAGATGCGAACTCGTTTGGGTTTTTTTGTTCTTATTTCCACTGCGTGCACAAGTGTTGTGTCATCCCCCAAAACCCAACAGTGGTATCAGAGGGAGGTTGCCGACAATATTCATTGTTTCAGAAGTTACTAAATCCATTGCGTGTAAATTTGGAGATTTAGAAGTGTTCTAAATGTCCAAATCTCGTCTTGGATCTTTCCAAGAACACATGCGATTTCTTTGGAGTTTACTCCTTAACATTAACCGTCACTTTGTTGGTTTGTGAAATTGAGCATGTGTTAGATTTTGAATCTTACATGAAGTGACGAGCTTGTTTACTATGTAAGTGGAGTTGGTGTTTCTTATGTCCAGTGCATGTAGGTCTGAAGATTTAGACATGCTCTAGATGTTCAGACTTATCCCAGTTCATCAAGTGTTGATGATTCTTATGCACATCTGGGATGCATTTGGATTATGCTTGTTGTATTTTATTATGTTTGATGTGCACGTTGGTTAAGTGTTAACCATGATTAAAGAGTTAATCAGCTATCTAAAATCCCTTAAGCAATATTAAGTATTCGGTGCCTTCCGATGGATGACACTCTTCCCGCCTTGATCGATGAAGTGTGAGCTTTCCAAAGTAAGGTGCATTAATCTATCTTGGTGAGGGTGCGAGCAGATAATTATGACATCCACTATCGACATTGTGTCTAGCTTAACTAGGTGGCCTCAAATGTTGAGTGCCCAGAGGCATGGGGTTGGCATGCACCATATGATGGATGCGAATAAAGAGTTATTCACTAGCCATACAAGAATTGCATAATGATGCAATTGGCAAGCGTTGCCTACCTAAATAGCTGCATTGTGAGAGAAAAGCCAAAGCTGACTCATAGTGTTAGTGAAATATGGATCTTGTCCACTAAGAGGGTTACTCGTCAAGCTCTTCGAATTGTTATCGAGCGTGATCAGTTTGATAAAAAATAGTGGGAGCTTTTGATTAAAGTCCTAATTGAAAGATGAATTATATTTTGAAATGTAGTCCTGAATTGCTTTGCTTGTATACTTGTAGAATTTCCATGGCAAGTAGTTCATACTCCACCCTATCCCTCCGAGCGATCCTTGAGAAGGAAAAGCTAAGCGAGACTAATTATTTAGACTGGTACAAGAACCTGAGAATTGTTCTCAGGCAAGAGCTCAAGCTTTATATTTTGGAAGAGATATCCCTTGATGAGCCTGCTGGGAATGCACCCCGTGCTGATAAAGATACTTATAAGAATTATCTCGACGACTCCTTAGACGTCGAATGTCTTATGTTAGCGACATTGAACTTTGAGCTTCAGAAGCAACACAAAAACATGGGTTGCAAGGTCATTGACGAGCATCTCAAGAAAATGTTTCAAGGGCAAGCACATCAAGAGAGATTCGACGTCACTAAGGTTTTATTCCAGTGTAAGATGGGAGCTCGGGACCTAGTAGGGACTCACGTACTCAAGATGATTGGGTATATCGAGAATTCTGAAAGACTAGGGTTCCCTCTGGGCCAAGAGTTGGCCACAGACCTGATCCTGCAATCGTTACCGGACAGTTATGAGTAGTTTGTCTTAAATTATAACATGAGTGAAATAGACAAGACACTGTCCGAGCTACTAGGCATGTTGCAAACTGCCGAGATGGAAAGTGCCACCACTGTGGTAATGACAAGGCCAAGGGCTTCAAGAAGACTAAGGTGGGACCTAAGTCTGTACTGGAGCCCAAGTATTCAGCATTAAAAAAGAAAGGCTTGATGAAAGAGGGAAAGTGCCACCACTGTGGCAAGGCTGGACACTGGTGGAGGAACTGTCCTTCTTATGTGGAGGGTCTGCAAAAGTTGAGGGGAGGTATGACTTCCACTTCAGGTATTTATGTTATAGAGATAAACCTTTCTGCTCCTTCATCCTGGGTATTGGATACCGAATGTGGTTCTCACATTTGTATAAATGTGCAAAAACTAGGAAGGAGAAGAATGTCGAGTAAAGGAGAGGTGGACCTGCACATTGGCAATGGAGGAAGAGTTACTGTTGTTGTTGTGGGGGTTTATCATCTTTCTTTGCCCAATAGGCTTGTAATAGAACTAGATAAATGTTATTTTGTTACTTCCATAACTAGAAACATTATATCCATTTCATGTTTGGACATGATGAAATTTTCTTTTATTATTAAGAACAATTGTTGTTCAATATTTAAGAATGATGTTGTTATGGTCTAGAGCAAATGTTTAATGGTCTGTATGTTTTGAACTTAGACCATCCGATCTATAATAGTGAAAATACTAAAAGACTAAGAACAAATGACTCGAACCCTACGTATCTTTGGCATTGTCGTTTGACCATATAAATGAGAAACATATATCCAAGCTCCATAGATATGGACTGTTGGACTCATTTGATTATGAATCATTTGACAGAAGCGAATCTTGTTTGTTAGGCAAGATGACTAAAGTCCCTTTCACTGGTTTCAATGAGAGGGCTGATGATCTCTTGGGTATAGTATATAGTGATGTATGTGGACTCATGAGTTCTATGGCTAGAGGTGGTTTCTTCTACTTTGTTACATTTACTGATAATTTCAGTAGATACGGATACGTGTATCTTATGAAGTGAAAATCTAAAACCTTTGAAAAGTTCAAAGTTTTTAAAGGCAAAGTAGAAAACTAGCTGGGTAAGAATGTTAAAGCACTCCGATCTGATCGATGTGGCGAATACCTAAGTCGTGAGTTCCGTGATCATCTGATAGAGTATGGTATTGTATCACAGCTCACTCCACATAGAACACCACAGAATAATGGTGTGTTAAGCCTCCTGTCGAGGAATTGACACGTCCCGGAGGTGCTTTTCCTGTCACCCCTAGTCCCTGCAAAATCAGCATCTGAAAAACCTATTAGCTCGACATCATTGTTTCTCGGGTACCACAAGCCAAGATTAGGAGTACCTTTAAGGTATCTTAGAATTCGCTTTGCAGCGACATAGTGAGATTCCTTAGTGTTCACCTGATATCGGGCACAGACATATGTGGAGAACATAATATCCGGTCTACTGGCAGTAAGGTAGAGTAGGGATCCAATGATGCTTCTGTATTTGGTTTCATCGAAAGGTTTACCTTTCTCATCTTTATCCAGAGACATAGTGGATCCCATTGGAGTCCTCATAGAGGTTGCATTCTCCATACCGAATTTCTTAAGGAGTTCATTTGTGAACTTCGTCTGAGAGATGAAGATTCCATCCTCAGACTGTTTCACTTGAAGTCCCAAGAAATACTTGAGCTCTCCCATACTGCTCATTTCAAACTTTCCTTGCATAAGTTTAGAAAACTTTTTGCAAAGATTGTTATCCGTTGAGCCGAATATAATGTCATCGACATAGATTTGCACCACCAAAATCTTGCCTTTGACTTCCCTGAGAAACAATGTCTTATCTATTTTACCTCTAAAGAACTTGTTCTCAAGAAGAAAACTAGATAAAGTCTCATACCAAGCTCGTGGAGCTTGTTTTAAACCATATAAAGCTTTATTAAGAAAATAAACATGATTGGAATAAGTAGGATTGACAAAACGTGGGGGTTGAGCGACGTATACTTCCTCTTTCAGGTCTCCGTTCAAGAATGCTGATTTCACATCCATTTGATAGACTGTGAATCCTCTGTGCGAAGCATACGCCAGGAACAATCTGATTGCCTTGAGCCTTGCTACCGGTGCAAAGGTCTGGTCGAAGTCAATCCCCTCCTCCTGTTTGTAACCTTGAGCCACCAGCCTGGCCTTGTTCTTTATGATGACACCATGTTCATCCAGTTTGTTTCTGAAGATCCACTTGGTGCTAATCACATTCTTCTTGTGTGGTCTGGGAACCAGCGTCCAAACGTTGCATCGTTCGAATTGATGTAGTTCATCTTGCATGGACAAAATCCATGCCACGTCTTTGTTCGCCTCGTCGAACTTCTTTGGCTCAACCTGTGATAGGAAGCTAAGATGCAAAACTTCATTAATAGTACCTCTTCGAGTTCTGACACCGACACGAGGATCTCCGATGATCTGATCTCTAGGATGATCCCTCACGTGCCGGAGCTCTAGAAGTCTGGCGTCTGGAGCTTCGACTACTTCTTGGGCTTCTCCTTCTTCTAAGAGATTTGTTCCATTTTGATCTTCAACATTCCTAGATGACGTGGAGGTGGAAACTTTGACGTACTTAGGAGTTTCATCTTTAGCGGTCTCATTGAGACTCAGCTGTTCAAGTCGTGCACCTGCATCTTCAAGAATACCACTGGAAGAATTGCTGTTAAGCAAACTTCCTTCATCAAATACAACATTAATTGATTCTTCTACCACTAGGGTTTTCTTATTGTAGACCCTATATGCCCGACTGTGGGAACTATAGCGCATGAATATGCCTTCGAAGCATTTTTCACCAAATTTAGTACACGGGTACTTCCCATTATTCAGTACATAACATCTGCAACCAAAGATCCTCAAGTAGGACATGGTTGGTTTCCTGCCTTTCAGTAGCTCGTAAGGCGTCTTACGATGATGCTTGTTGATCAATGCTCGGTTTTGTACATGACAAGCTGTATTGACAGCCTCTGCCCAGAAGTATTCTGGGAGAGAAGCGTCTTTCAACATTGTCGTGCTGGCTTCAATGAGAGTTCTATTTCTCCTCTCCGCAACTCCATTTTGCTGAGGAGTGCGCGGGGAGGAAAACTCATGAAAGATACCTTGTTCTTCACAAAACTCTGTCATAGCACCAGATTCGAATTCTGTTCCATGGTCACTTCTGATTTTGACCACTGAGCAGTTAAATTCGTTCTGAACCTGCTTGACAAAACTAGTGAAGATGTCAAACGTATCTGACTTTCGTTTTAAGAAGAACACCCATGTAAACCGAGAATGATCATCAACTATCACGAGTGTATAGGACTTGCCTCCCAAGCTATGAACTTGCATTGGACCAAACAAGTCCATATGGAGTAGATAAAGGCACCGGGAAGAGTCTTTGTCTGCAATGCTCTTAAAGGTAGCCCGAGTCTGTTTGCCCATCTGGCATGCAGGACAGGGGCTATCTTTGATGCACTTGATAATGAGAGCATCCCTTACTAAGTTTTTAGAAAACAACATATTAATTGTCTTGAAATTAATATGTGCCAATCTCTTGTGCCATTGATCACAAAGAGATGCACTGTCAGCTGCCACTAGGCATACGGGGGTAGATGAATCTAAACTATGAAAATTTAAGCAGAAGATATTTCTGCTCCTAATGCCTGTTAGTATCGTCTCAGAAGAGGTACGTGAAATTATCAGACATTTATCCTTGCAGAACTTAACGTCATAACCTTTGTCACATAACTGACTTACACTGATCAGGTTATGGTTTAACCCTTCAACATAAGCCACGTCGGTGATAGAGATTATACCGTTGGAAATCATACCGTAACCTCTGGTGACTCCTCGATCTGACCCTCCAAAGATGACTTTGGGTCCATTCTCGACTGGAGTGTAATCACGTAGCAGGCTTCTTGTCCCAGTCATATGCCGGGAGCATCCACTGTCCAAATACCAGATAGGCGTTTTGGTGGCCTTTGGACATTCCTGCAAAACAAAATTAATTTCCCTTAGGAACCCAATCGAACTTGGGTCCTAGATTCCTGGTTAGCATACTCCCCCTCGGTTGGTTAACCCTACGAGTGGTCGGCCTCGCATTGCTAACATAGGGAGTCTCGTGATACCTTGGATTAAACCAACAATCCACGGCAAAGTGACCGACTTTGCCACAACACCAACAGTCAAATCTGTTGTACCTCTTCCTAGGCTCCTGCCTTACCCTGGGAACGGTGGGTACAGCCGGGGCTTTGGATCTGGAGGTGGGGGCCTCACAGTGATTGCAGCCACATGACTTCTTCACCTTTTGTATAACAGGCTTGGCTTTTGGTGTATGCTTTCCATTATGGCCGCTAGAGAATTGACCATAATTTCCCATGTGGATTTCCTCATAAGGTGCCTTGAAGGCACTCTAACCGAAGTTCCGGGGAAAGGTCCAACCATCATATCGGCTCTTTGGCTTTGCAACCGAAGGCCGGAAATGATGACCAAAGGTTGATTCAAAGTCATGTTGGTTGCAAGGAAAGCCAGGCTTTCTGAACGCAACAGGACAGAGCGGAGCCTTTCCCTTTTCAGCAGCAGAGGCCTTCTTGGCGGCCTTATTCTTCCTCTGGTTCCTGTTTCTCCTGGATGAGGAACCAGATACCCCTACATGCCCCAAGCCAGCTCCTTTGTCCTGAGCAGAGAAGGTATCAACAACTGGAAGAACTGTTTTTGGCATAGAGAAGCTCTTGACGATCTTTCTTTCTACCGCAAGCTGTTCTTCCAACTTGTCGACTTCCTCCTACTTAAGATCAAGGAGCTTAAGAGACTCTGAGTGCTTTGAAGTCAGGTCAAGGTGCTCCTGTCGGAGAGAAATCAAACTGGTGACCTCTTCCCTTAGGGAGACACACTCACCCTTAAGGACTTTAACTTCCTTTTTCTCAGCCTTCAATCTCTTACGGCACTCCTCGAAAGTGTTGAGCAGAAGCTCATACTTCTCGAGGAGCTCCGCTTCACGGGCCGAAAGGCTATCTTCAGGTTCATCATCCTGAGACTCAGGATCAGATTCAGAGTCGGAGAGAGGGGTGTGAGCTTTTACCTTCCCAGTAAATGGGGGGCAATCTCCTTCTGAGTCGGAGCGACCCACCAGCCCGAAGTAGGCTTCCTCATCATCACTGGAGTCTGAGGAATCAGACTCACTCAGTGTCTTTGGCCTTTTGGAGATGTAGCTCCGCTCTTTCTTCTTATCTCTAGAGGATTTGTGCTCCTCTCCTTTCTCTTTTTCTCTCTTGCCTTGATAGCAGTCGGCCACGACGTGTCCTGGCTTATTGCATCCAAAGCAAATAATGTCAGAGGAGCGATGTTTGTTCGGTTTCGAAGCATACCTGTCAGAAGAATAATTTTTCTTCTGAAGCCTGGAGGAGGAGCCGTCTCTCTTTCTTTGATTCCTTATCTTGAGGAACTTCTTGAACTCTCGGGTGATGAGGGAGAAATCCTCCTCCGATAGCTCTCAACTGGAGGAGCATGGCTCGGAGTCCTCCTCCTCATTCTTTTTCCTAGCACGGTATGAAACCGCACCCTTGCCTTTTCTGGAGTGACTGGCTTTTAGAGCCACAGTCTTTTCTTTGCCTGCAGCCTTCTCTGATTCTTCTTCTGCTTTCCTGGTGTTCAGTTGAAGCTCATAGGACATTAGCTGCCCAAATAGAATTTGCGGGTCTGTTTCAGCTAGTCTGCCAAACTCTCGGATGGCGCAGATCTTTGTGTCTCATTCCTTAGTAAGGGACCTAAGGAATTTATCATTGAGTTCACCATTAGTGAACACTCTTCCGTATCCTTTGAGGGCGTTGACAATCTTGAGGAAGTTCTCGTAGGTGACTCCGATCTCTTCCTTAGGCCCTTGTCTGAAGGCCTCATATTTCTTGTTCAGGAGGGATCTCCGATCATCCCTCACTTCATCAGTGCCCTCCATTAGGATGATCAGGCAATGCCAGATCTCCTGTGCTGTCCTGTAGTTGCAGAAGTTCTGCATCATTGAGTCATCAACCGCGCTGACCAGAATGTTCTGCGCCTTCTTGTCAAGTCCCACTAGCACCATCTCGTCCTTGTCCATTTCAGAAAGTTTCTTCGGCACTTTCTTGGTAGGATCAATGGTGGAGACCTTAGTGGGGACATAAGGTCCCTCCTCCACGATCATGAAGACTCGAGGATCAACTGTTTCCATGTTGAACCTGATCCTTTCCTTCCAGATAGGAAAGTTGAGCCTGGTGCACACTGGGATCTTGCCTGTGAACTTGAGCCCGTCCATAGTAGATGTTTGCCTCCTTCTTGACACTAGCGGCAGGATTCAACTCAAGGTGTTAACCTTTTTGATGAGAACCTCCCTCTGATACCACTTTAAAGTCCACCTAGTGTCAACTATCTTCACCTATGGGGGGGGGGGGAATAGGTGACGTGCAGTGTTTTTGCGGAATTTAAAATGTACCTGCACACGAAAATAAAACAATACAGCACAAAAGAGTACACAAGCTATTTATAGTGGTTCCCCGATTTGGGTACATCCACTTTCCCCCTTCGACCTATCTCCCAACCAGGGATGACTCGGTCACTTCTCCAATAGGATTGAAATCCAATCCTTGCACTATCGGAAGGATCCCTTCTACACGTAGGAGTCAACACTCCCACAACACGAGTTGCACCCAACCCTTACAATTAGGAACCAACGTTCCTTTACAACAAAAGTAAAACTAGAATGTACAAGAGATACAAACTACGTTCGGAGACTAAGGTGTCCCTCTTCGTTGACGACGTGTTTTTGAAGTCCGCGAAGAAACCACAACCCTAGATCTCTCTTGGAGAGAATCTCCCCGGAACCGGCGGCGGCAAGATGGGCGGCGGCTAGGTTCACGGGATCAGCGGCGACAACGATGTGCGGCTGCTGTACTTTGGAGATCCAAACTTCGTAGCGAAGCTAGCTAGGTCTACCAATGGTCACACTAGGATCAATCGTCTCGATCGATTCGGATGGGGAAGATTTTCCCGATCTACAAATCAAGAGACAAGAGATCTCCGGTTAGACACGTGAGACTCTAAGCTTGGCTAAGCTTCTGTCGCCGGAAGATCAGGAAGAATCGCGATCAAAAGCGGCGACCAACTAGCGTGAGCGGCGACGGCGGCGGCGGAGCAGTTTCGCGATTTTAGGTTAAGATCGGCTCGGCTTCTTTTTGTCTGTCTACTGTTCAAAATTCCGACTGTATTTATACTGTAGACAACTTCAAGATGACCGTTGTGGGTCCAACAAGAAGAAACCCTAAATCCGGTTCAAAATAGTGCCAGCGGCAGAATCCGGTTCAGGGGGTTCCAAAAAATCACCTAAGTCAAAATCGGCGAGAATCGAAGGTGATTCTCGACGAATCGGCGAGAATCAGTTAGTGATTCTCGACGATTCGTCGAGAATCACTAGTGATTCTCGCCGAATCACTTTTTGATTCTCGACGAATATTACTTTGCCATGATCTGCTCAACGATTGGTTCGGCGAGAATCACTAGTGATTCTCGCCGAATCTTACTTGGCACCGCTTTGAGGTAGCCGGATAGAGTCGGCGAGAATCACTAAGGATTCTCGACGATTCGGCGAGAATCACTAGTGATTCTCGTCGATTTATACTTAGACGATTTTTCGTCTTTCCACCCAAGAGCTGCTCCTTGACCCATCCTTGCTCCTTGTCTGCTCTTGCCTTAACACAGCCCTGTACTAGAAATTAAGTACACTCCAATAGAGAGAGTACACGTAGGCCAACACACTGATCTGCTTAACGAGGGATTACGTCGTGCAGACCCGTGTATATTGACATACTGCACCCTGACATTGGTGTGCACTTAGCGTGGAAAAACTGCAAGCACAACTTGAAATATTTTGTCAAAAACATTGCCTATTTACCTTAGCTTGTTCAGGGGCTTCTTCAAATCAGGTACGTTGTGGATACAATACCCAACAACTATGATGAGACTTTTCCACTGTTTCCATAGTTTAGTCCATCAAAATTCTGCTTGCTATTGCTGCGTGTTATGACTATGATATCTGACAGATGGATGTCAAAATGGCTTTCCTTAATGGGAAACTCCTCGAAGAAGTGTATATGACACAACCTGAGGGTTTTGTGTGTAACTCCCCAAGTTTATGAAATGCTTTTTGGAAGGTACCAAGCGGTGGTATAGCTACCGCTGGCGGTAGTTCAGTGTTCTCGATTCTCTCGACGCTCTCGACGTCTCAGCGCATGCTAGCACCGGGCGGTAATGCATACTGCGCGGCGGTAGTCTGCTTGACGTTTGGGTCAGGGCACTCAGAGCTCGACGTTCTCGAGAAGCTCTAGCGCTCGGCGGTAACGGTAGCGCAGGGCGGTAGCCCGATGATTTATTTGACAGATCTCTTGGGTTGTTAGCGTGCGGTGTTAACCCTACTACAAGCAGTAGCATAGTTTTGTCGTTTCCTTCCAAATGCGTAAAATACCGCGTGGCAATAGTTTTCTACCACGTGGCGGTAGCATAGCAGTTATGATATGTCCACTTATCGCTGCTCGGTTGGATGGCTGAGCGGTGGCGTCCTCGAGAAGCCGAACGATTGGGCTACCGCGTGTAACACCCCAAATCCCAGGATTGGGAAAACGTTGGGTGACATGGCCTGGGACACGGGCGTGTCCTACGGCGTGTCCTGCTCGGGTGAGTAGCCCGGGGTCTGGTCGACGAAAAGTCGATCGACGAAAATTTTGAGTGTACACACCCTATGACACGGGCGTGTCAGGGGGCTTGTCTTGCATAGCCTACTCGAGTGATTATCTCGAGTAGGTCTTGAGTGGGTCTCGAGTACTGGTGACACGGGCGTGTCATCCTTTGGCCATGGCGTGTCCCATTCTGTGTCGACTCGAGTCGTTCTTGAGGAAATGTCTCGAGTAGATAAAAATGTCTCGAGTACCTAAAGGACGCGGGCGTGTCAGCTATGTGCCACGGGCGTGTCATGACCAAATACTCGAGTAGTTATCTCGAGTAGGTCTCGAGTATGACTCGAGTGGGGCACACGCCCTGCGTCATGGGCGTGACTGGGCCGACACGGGCATGTCGCCTAGCCGTGACCTATTTTGGATAAGTCGGTTCGTGTGTCTCTTAAGGTACACGCCTTATGACACGGGCGTGTCATAGGGCGTGTCAGACCCGAAAAGTCAATTTTAAAGATTTTTGTGGTCGTTCATCTCCTTCCTCTGGGATCTGATGGCCCATGTATCTCCTTGCTGCTTTAAGGCCGAGAGTGAGAAGAAAAATCTCATTTCTTCACTTAGCCATTATCTTTCTAAAAAGCTTAAGAAAGAGGAGAGCAAGGAGGAGGAGGAGGAAGAGAAGGGATCCGTCCATTGGTGGAGCTTGAGAGTTCCGATCTGAGATCTGAGGCCATATTTGTGGAGGCAAAGCTGCTGCGGTGCTTTCCAACTGGCTAGAATTCCATGACGCCAAAGCGATCGTCAAGGGTAATGATCTTTCTTCCTAGCCATGTGAAGGCTTCCTTTTTGGCATATGCATGGAATTCCCCCACCAGAGGGTGGATCGTGAAGAGATTTCCTTGGGTTGATTCTTGGGATCCCCGATGATTTGGCATATAGATCTGGAAATGGAGTACGGAATAGACATGCTGTGTGAAGCCCATCAGGACAGGTTGGTCTGGATTGGTGATGTTGCATATATGCACCAGAGAAGACTCAGTGATTAAACATGTAGTTTTGGGAGTCAATGGGTTAGACCTGTGAAGGGTAGTAGCAGGAACTACTGGAGTGGTAGTCCAGGAAAATACCCTAGTGATGCTTGTGATGCTGAATGGGTTGTACCTGTGAAGGGTAGTAGCAGGAAGTACTGGATTTGAGATCCTGGAAAATACCCTTAATACTTGTGATGTTTACTGGGTTGTGTTTGTGAAGGGTAGTAGCAGGAAGTATTGGTACGAAAGTCCATGAAAGACCCTCTGATGCTTGTGATACTTAATGGGTGGTGCCTGTGAAGGGTAGTAACAGGAAGTACTGGTGTGCCCAGGAAAACACTCAGGATTTATGTCAAACAGGTAAGGTGAAACCGACCCGCGCCTTTTAGTTAGCTGCGAGTACATTAGTATTCGGTGATGGCAAAGCGACTTGAGCAATGGGGGGTGGTTTATCCGACCTGCGTTATGTCCATCCGACTTGAAGAGCTGAAAGTGTGGTCTGTTGGAGCGCATAACGAGAGTCTTAGGCCTGCACGCCATGACACCATGGAGGCTACGGGCCAAACTCGGTTCATTAAGACTAAAGTCTCCAGCTGCACGCCATGGAGCAAAATGCTCGATTTTGCTGTTGGGTTCCAGCCCTGATACGGTGATGGGCGACTGGTATATCCAGTACACTAAGAATATGCCCTGAGTGCACAGATCGTCGGGCCGCGTGGCTGACGGTAGTGATGGCTTGCTTGTGCGTGAGAGCACAATGTATGGTATATATCTGCATGTGAATTGCTATGCCTGCAGGGAAGGAATACCACTGCCCCGGAAAAGTGGTAGGGTCGTTATAATATTGGTCAGCTGAATGCTGACCGTTGCCTTATTTGCCGCCATTGGGTGGGCTGTCCTTGCACAGGTGCTGGAGAGCCGAGCGAGACATATAAAGGCTGAAGTCCCTGCTTCTACTGCTGCTGCTAGCCCTTGAAGGCTAAGCTGACAAATAATATGTTTTGTTCATGTGTGGTCGGCCTGTGCGCCGATGTGTGGAAACCACTTTTGTAAAGAACAACTGTAAGGCCATAAGGCCAACTGAATTTGTATTTGGTGAACATTCCTACTTATATATAAATGTGGATATTTATATGGTTCACATTCATGTTTGGAATTCAGTTTAGTGTTAGAAGCTTCCGCTAGAATACTATGTGTTAGGATGCGCAACTCTGGTATCAACCCGTGACTTCACCGCCCGTTTTGTAGTATATGATGTGGGCCACGACCGGACCTTCTATTATATGCTATATGAACGTATGGAGTCGTTACATTTTTGGTAGCAGCTGTCTCGATCTTTCCCTTTTGAATTAGTGGTCGAATTCTTTTGTCAGGTGGCGAGCACGTATCTGTGCGAACCATGTTAACACTAATGAACTCTTGAATGTCCAGTTTACGAATGCAAATACCGGTGTTTGAGGAACCTACGTGTTCCTATCTTGTTATCATTGCTTGTGTATGGTCGCTAATGTGTGTGTTTTGTTCACCTATAGGTGACGCGGAGTGGTGCTGGGCAGTCAGAGCCCCAACGTTCTGATGAAAGTATGGCACCAGCTGAGGTGCCTACACCTATGCCTTCTGCGGAAACTGTGTGATTAGTTACTGAGGCCCTGTTTGCCATGTTTCAAGCATAGCCTCCTGGGCAGGTGCAAGGGCAGGCGCAGCCGGCATTAAGACCAGAATAAGTTATGGTGAGGCCAGAACCTGCTGTGGTTGTGGATCCTCGAGCAACTGAAAGACAGTTGAAGAACTTCATGAGATTCAATCCGCCTACATTTTCGGGTATGGGATCTCCTACACAGGCTGAGGATTGGTTATCGCGCGTCAAGCGGGTAATGATGACGATCAGGACGGAGGAAGATTAGAAGGTCACCTTAGACACCTTCTTACTGGAAGGAGAGGCTCGTCTATGGTGGGACGAGATGGAGTTACACCACTTAGCTGGCAGGCCATTAACATAAGTTTTGATTGTGGAGTTCTCACGTCTATTCTTGGCAAAGAACCTACCAGCGACACAGAGCATTGCCATGGAAAATGAATTCCGACGACTAACGCAAGGAGAAGGTAGTGTTGAGACGTACCTGCATGAGTTTACATGGTTGGGACGGTATGCGGGCTCCATCTTCGTCGATGAGCAGAGGAAAACTAATAGGTTCTACGAAGGATTGCGAGATGAGTTGCGGTTCCTGCTCTCTAGTTCCATGAACCAAGGCTTACAGGCGTTGGTTGACACTGCATACGAGCTGGAAAAGGACATGAAGAGGGTCCAAGGGAAGAGGGCCTTAGCTGTGACAAAGCCGGAGTTCAAAGCACCCCGACCTGGGAAATCATATTATTAAAATAATTGGGGCAAGAGGTCCAAGTCGTTTGTACAAGCACCTTATACTGTTGCATCGTGAGCAACGTTGGGGGCCACTTAAGGCCGGAGAATCGTACGTGCTTTACTCGTGGATGGGTGGGGCATATAGCCCGTGGTTGTCGGGTTAGTCCGCCAAAGGGAGAAAATAAGGCGGGAGCATCTTATGCTAAGAAGGGAAAGGCAGTGGTGGAGTCCTCTGCATCCCAGGAACAACCCCGAGTCTACAACCTTGGCCGGCATGCGGCCATCACGCAGAGTGACGTCGTCATAGGTACGAGTTAAGTTATTAATTACTTTGCTTAATGCATGCTTTGTATATGGCTTGTGTTTGTGATATGGTTATCACAGGCTTTGTTATGATTCGGAACACGCTGGCACGAGCACTTTTTTATATGGGTGCTTCACATTCATTTCTGTCTCAAGACTTTGTAGCTCGCATTAGAGTACCTAGTCATGTGAAGACAGAGAGCTTCAAGGTGTTGTTGCCGAATGGTTGTTTAATGCTTGTGAATAGGGCTTGCGATGTGTCGGTTCAAATTGGAAGTCGGGATTTCTGTTTGACTGCATCTATACTGCTGATATCGGAATTCGATGTGATCTTTGGAATGGATTGGCTCGCGGAGCAGCATGCCTTTATTGATTGTAATTCCAAAGAGATCACAATGGGCCAGAATACCGAACATGAGCCTAAATTCGCGGTTATGCGAGGAGTGAGCGGGACCTTGATGTCTGCACTCCAAGTCATCAAGGTTGTTCGGAAGGGCGCGGAGTTATACTTCATGCTGATTCAGGCTGTTGAGCCAAAGGCTGGTGTGAGCGATGTTCCGATTGTATCGGAGTTTTCAGATTTGTTTCCTAAGGATCTCCCTGGGCTACCACCACAGAGGGAGATTGACATCTCTATTGAGTTGGTACCAGGTGCGAAACCTGTGGCCCGCTCTCCATATCGCATCGTGCCAAAAGAAATCGCTGAGTTGAAAATCTAGTTGCAAGAGTTATTGGAGCAGGGATATATACGCCCAAGTATGTTACCTTGGAGCGCCCCTATTCTGTTTGTGAAAAAGAAGGATGGTGGGTTGCGGTTATGTATTGACTACCGCAAACTGAATAAGCTGACCGAGAAAAACAAGTATATGATCCCACGGATAGACGAATTGTTCGATCAGCTGGTGTGATCAACCGTCTACTCTAAGTTGGATTTGAAGTCTGGTTATTACCAGATGAGGATTCGGGAAGGTGGCATTCCCAAGACCGCATTTGGAACACGCTACGAGCATTATGAGTTCACGGTAATGCCGTTTGGACTGTGCAATGCGCCATCGGTATTCAAGGACCTGATGCACCGAATGTTCCGAGAGTACCTGGACTTGTTTGTGATCGTGTTCATTGATGATATTCTGGTGTACTCTCAATCTGAAGCTGGTCACGCAAACCTCTTGCGGTTGGTGTTGCATACTTTGCGAAGTAATAAGCTCTATGCCAAGTTCTCGAAGTGCGAGTTTAGGCTATCGTCGGTGGATTTTCTAGGCCATGTGGTAAGTGGAGAGGGCGTCGCAGTGGATCCGTCAAAGATAAGGGCCATACAGAAGTGGTTGGTGTTGTCTTCGGTGGCCGAGGTCCGGAGCTTCCTTGGACTAGCGGGCTACTACAGACGGTTTGTTGAAAACTTCTCGCGGATTGCTTTGCTTCTGACCAAACTAACGAGAAAGGATCAGAAGTTCGTTTGGATGCCGGAGTGCGCGCGAGTTTCTGAAGAGTTGAAGAGTCGGTTGACCACGACACCTATGTTGACATCGCCATGTGGTACCGACGGATACGAGATCTATAGTGATGGTTCAGGAAGCGGCTTAGGCTACGTTCTTCTGCTGTCGGGGAAAGTGATTGCTTATGTCTCACTTCAGTTGAAGGTGCATGAGCGAAATTACCTGTCCACGACTTAGAGTTGGCGACTGTGATCTTTGCACTAAAGTTATGGCGACATTATCTTTATGGTGTGAAAGTGCATATATATACGGACCACAAGAGCCTAAAGTATTTGTTAGAGCAGAAGGACCTGAATATGCAACAACGAAGGTGGCTGGAGTTCCTTGGGGACTACACCTTTGTGATTCATTATACTCCCGGGAAAGGAAATGTGGTCGTTGATGCCTTGAGTCAGAGGGATCCGACAAGGGAAAATTTGTTGCAGAGGCACGATGAACGTCTAATTCAGGAGTTGGAAGCATTAGAGATCTCTTGTGTTGACAAGAATTCCATAGCCGATGCATGTCTGAACTGGACGGAGGTGCAATATGACCATGTGGACAGGATTCAATGAGCAATAGAGCTAGATGAAAGTCTCCAATGCTATGTAAAGGACGGGTCAGTGGGCAAATTCTCCTAGGATGACGGCCTTTTGCGGAAAGAGGGCCGATTGTGCGTCCCGAGTATGGGTAAGTTGCGGGAAGAGTTGATGTACGAAGCTAACTTTACGAAGTACTCAATTCACCCTGGGAGCACAAAGATGTTCAAGGACATGAAGAAGCTGTTCTGGTGGCCAGGACTAAAGAACGATATCGCTCATTACGTAGCCAAATGACAGACTTATGCTTTGGTAAAGGCGGAATGACAGAATCCTGGTGGTTTCTTGAAGTCGTTGTCGATTCCGGAATGGAAGTTCGATGTTATTTCAATGGATTTCGTGCATGGGTTGTTGAGATCTCAACACGGGAATGATTCAATCTGGGTGATTGTGGACCGGTTGACAATAGTGGCACACTTCCTTCCGAACAAACGGGACGATTCAGTGGAAAGTTTTGCAAAGCTCTATATGGAGCAGATCGTATGGCTACATGGTGTTCCTCATAGCATCGTGAGCGATCAGGATGGGCGCTTTACTTCGAATGATTGGAGGTTAATCCATCAGCTGTGGGGCACGAAATTGACGTTCAGTACGACCTTTCATCCCCAAACGGATGGCCAAATGGAGAGGACAAACATAACTATGGAGGATATGCTCCGAATGTGCGCCCTGGACTTTGGTAAGAGATGGGAAGATCATCTCTATCTGGTGGAGTTTGCCTACAACAATAGCTACCAAGCGAGCATCGGTATGGCACCGTTTGAAGCTCTGTATGGTCGGAAGTGTCGTACGCCGTTAGCTTGGGCAGAAGCAGGCAAATCCAAAGTGTATAGGCGTAATGAAGTCGATGAAGCAAACTCGACGATACGCACTATTCGAGAGAGGCTTCTGATAGCCCAGGATCGTCAAGAGAAATACTACATTGCCAAGCACTGGAATGTGGAGTTCGTGGTGGGCTATTGGGTATACTTGAAGATCAAACCCTTCAAAGGCGTGTCCAGGATTTGGCGACAGAAAAAATTGAGTCTGAGGTATCTTGGTTCATTTGAAGTGGTGGAGTGAATTGGGGAAGCTGCATATCGGCTAGCTCTTTCGGCAGACTTGGGTGGATTACATGATGTGTTTCACATCTCGGTGCTTCGGAAAGCCATCAAAGATCCAGCTTAAGTGATCGAGACTGATCATGTGCCGGTGGAGTATGGGCTAACGATGAAGGTTAGGCCCATTTGGATCGAGGATCATACCGATAAACAGTTGCAGAACAAGACAATCGGGACAGTCAAAGTTCGGTGGGACAATTGCGGTCGTGAAGAGCTAACATGGGAGCGAGAGCAGACCATGCGAGCTGAATTTCCTCGAGCTCTTTGTATAACTGTTATGTAGTGCGTGTCAAGTTGTATGAAACGTTTATGTAATAGAACATCTTGTGTTTGATTTCCTTCCTGTGTGAAAATTTCGTGGACGAAATTTTTGTAAGGAGAGGAGGATTATTACACCGCAAATCCCAGGATTAGGAAAAAGTTGGGTGACACGGCCTGGGATACGGGCTTGTCCCAGGGCATGTCCTACCCGGGTGAGCAGCCCGGGGTCTGGTCGACGAAAAGTCAATCGACGAAAATTTTGAGTGTACACGCCCTATAACACGGGCGTGTCAGGGGGCGTGTCTTGCCCAAACTACTCGAGTGATTATCTCGAGTAGGTCTCGAGTGGGTCTCGAGTACTGGTGACACGGGCGTGTCATCCTTTGGCCATGGGCGTGTCCCGTTCTGTGTCGAATCGAGGAAATGTCTCGAGTAGATAGAAATGTCTCGAGTACCTAAGGGACACAGGCGTGTCAGCTATGTTCCACGGGCGTGTCATGACCAAATACTCGAGTAGTTCGCTCAAGTAGGTGTCGAGTATGACTCAAGTGGGGTACATGTCCTGTGTCACTTTCATGACTGTGCCGACACGGACGTGTCACCTGCCCGTGACCTATTTTGGATAAGTCAGTTCGTGTGCTGCTTAAGGTACACACCCGGTGACACGGGCGTGTCACAAGGCGTGTCAGACCTGAAAAGTCAATTTTAGAGATTTTTGTGGCCATTCATCTCCTTCCTCTAGGATCTAATGGCCCAAGTGTCTCCTTGCTGCTTTAAGGCCGAGAGTGAGAAGAAAAATCTCATTTATTCACTTAGCCATTATCTTTCTAAAAAGCTTAAGAAAGAGGAGAGCAAGGAGGAGGAGTAGGAGGAAGAGAAGGGATCCGTCCATTGGTGGAGCTTGAGAGTTCTGATCTGAGATCTGAGGCCATATTTGTGGAGGCAAAGCTGCTGCGGTGCTTTCCAGCCGGCTAGAATTCCATGGCGCCAAAGCGATCGTCAAGGGTAACGATCTTTCTTCCTAGCCATGTGAAGGCTTCCTTTTTGGCATGTGCATGGAATTCCCCCACCAGAGGGTGGATCGTGAGGGAATTTCCTTGGGTTGATTCTTGGGATCCCCGATGATTTGGCATATAGATCTGGAAATGGAGTACGGAATAGGCATGTTGTGTGAAGCCCATCTGGATATGTTGGTCTGGATTGGTGATGTTGCATATACGCACCGGAGAAGAATCCGCGATTAAACGTGTAGTTTTGGGAGTCGATGGGTTAGTCCTGTGAAAGGTAGTAGCAGGAAGTACTGGAGTGGTAGTCTAGGAAAATATCTTTGTGATGCTTGTGATGCTGAATGGGTTGTACCTGTGAAGGGTAGTAGCAAGAAGTACTGGATTTGAGATCCCGGAAAATACCCTTGATACTTGTGATGTTTACTGGGTTGTGCCTGTGAAGGGTAGTAGCAGGAAGTACTGGTACGAAAGTCTAGGAAAGTCCCTATGATGCTTGTGATACTTAATGGGTGGTGCCTGTGAAGGGTAGTAACATGAAGTACTTGTGTGCCCAGGAAAACACCCAGGCTTTATGCCAAACAGGTAAGGTGAAACCGAACCGCGCCTTTTAGTTAACCGCGAGTACGTTAGTATTCGGTGATGGCAAGACGACTTGAGCAACGTGGGGTGGTTGATCCGACCTACGTTACGTTCGTCCGAATTAAAGACCTGAAAGTGATGTCTGTTGGAGCGCATAGCGAGAGTCTTAGGCCTGCGCGCTACGACACCATAGGGGGCTACGGGCCAAACCCGGGTCATTAAGACTAAAGTCTCTGGCTGCACTCCATGGAGCAAAATGCTCAATTTTTCCGTTGCGTTCCAGCCCTGATATGGTGGTGGGCGACTGGTATATCCGGTACACCAAGAATGTGCCCTGAGTGCACGGATTGTCAGGTCGCGTGGCTGACGGTTGTGAGGTTTGCTTTTGCGTGAGAGCACAATGTATGATATATATTTGATTGTGAATTGCTATGTCTGCAGGGAAGGAATACCACTACCCTGGGAAAGGGGTAGGGTCGTGATAATATTGGTCAGTTGAATGCTGACCGTTGCCTTATTTTCCACCATTAAGTGGGCCGTCCTTGTACAGGTGCTGGAGAGACTAGCGGGACATATAAAGGCTGAAGTCCTTGTTGTTGCTGCTGCTAGCCCTTGAAGTCTAAGCTGACAAATAATATGTTTTGTTCATGTGTGGCCAGCCTGCGCGCCGATGTGTGGAAGCCACTTTTGTAAAGAAAAACTATAAGGCCATAAGGCCAACTGACTTTGTATTTGGTGAACATTCCTACTTATATATAAATGTGGATATTTATATAGTGGACATTCATGTTTGGAATTCAGTTTAGTGTTAGAAGCTTCCGCTATAATGCTATGTGTTAGGATGCGCAACTCTGGTATCAACCCGTGACTTCGCCGCCCGTTTGGTAGTATATGATGTGGGGCCCCGCCTGGACCATCTATTATATGCTATTTGAACGGATGGAGTCGTTACACCGCGCGGCGGTAACTTCGTACTGCGTAGCGGGAGCTATTGTAAACTATATTCTTGGAGGAATCAGGACCATCCACTGATTTTATTTGGAGATACGATGGCTGGTGTATGCCTCTGCGGGTATATA
Organism: Platanthera guangdongensis; assembly: GCA_039583875.1. Taxonomy (NCBI): domain Eukaryota; kingdom Viridiplantae; phylum Streptophyta; class Magnoliopsida; order Asparagales; family Orchidaceae; genus Platanthera; species Platanthera guangdongensis. Next base: position 181,265,334 of record CM077156.1, read on the forward strand.
TCTAGGAGTTAGGTTTTCCCAACTCATTTCTACATTGGATCTCTCTTTCTAAGTTCTAAAGAGAAGGGAGAGTGAAGAGGGAAGAAGAAGGAAGAGATCCCGCTGCCATTGGAGTTCCGAAGATCCGATTTGCAAGCCGAGTACGGATTTGTGTAGGCAAGGTCGTTGCTATCGTGTCCATCCATCTAGATCTTTTGCATGGCACCGAGGAAATCACAAAGGGCAATGATTCTCTACTTGGACATATGAAGTCATCTTTCTTTTGCATAGGAAACCCTTGTAAGACCCCCCCTCCCGGAACACAAAACATGGCATGAAGGGGGTCTTAGGCCCAGAACAGTCGCCTTGCGGTAGCATTAGCACACAGGCTAACCTGTACCACAAGACGCCTATTCTGCCGGCTACAACCAATATCAATAAATGCCAACCCAACCAAAATATAATTTAGAAGTCAATCCACACATAAGCATAAATAGTCCAAAAGTACAACAATAAAAGAAGCTACAACAATCTTATTAAACATCAGAGTACCGCTAAAACATGCCCAATAGGGCTACATCAAAACCTCTCAAAAACTCACATCGGTGAACGACGGTAATAACGGCACTGTCCCTTCAGGACCTGTCATCCTAGCCTGTCTGTCCAGCTGCATAATCTATAGCTGCTCTACCTGCGGGGTGACCTCCTAAAAAGGTAGACGTAGCAACTGTTAGTCAAAAATACTAAGTGACTTTCACATCCGCTCCCCCGGCAACTCCTCGGCACCGGGCGAAGAAAGGAATCAAGATACAATGTATAATAAGTAATGTAAGTAGGTACAATCAAGTGGAATAAGTACAACCGTCGTGAGTAGCAATATAAGAAACATACAATATGATTAATATCATTTTAATCTAGCAATTCTACATGAGCTACATCAATCCATCAAGTACAAAGATCTACAATAGGAAAGTAATTTAACGTATAAAGATGCTCATACAAGCTTATAAGTTAAGGATCGGTTTAACATAAAGTAACTCATCATATAGGAGTGCTCATACAAACTTATATGATGAGGATCTTGTTTATGCAATGAAATGTAATGGTATGTATGCAATACAATGACTCATCCAAGATCTCGCACATGCAATTACTATGTCGACACAGACTTGTAGTTCCCACTTTTCGAGCAGGTAGCTAACCTCTCAGGCGTCAACCACCATGGCCAGGAGGTGACAGTAGAGCGGGCTTCTCTACTATTAAGTGGGTATCCACACTACTTCGCTTAGGCCTCCGTACGCCTCAACGCTAAGAACACAACAGCGGAGCCCCATGCGTACTACGTCCCAGCGGGAGTCTCAGGTAGATGTGCACCGAGAACCAATCCCCGAACTGGCCTTGTGTGACCCAGAAGGAGCCTCGAAAAAAGCACGAGGACCAATCCCAACCGTTCACTTGGTACAGAAGGAGCCTCGGGAAATGAAAACCGAGGACCAAGCCCAACCGCCCAAAGTCTATCTGTCAACTCCCGTCGGTGTGATGACTAGAGAGCCCGTAGACCTGCCACACTATCCTTGACCCAGGATTATGACACCGCGTGTCGACTCACATCAAATGCAATTCCACATCACTGTGGCACGAAAGAAGCCTCGGAGAAAGCACGAGGACCAAACCCAACCGTCCACTCGGCATGGAAGGAACCCTGAGAAATGAGCACCGAGGACCAAGCCCAACCGTCCATCTATGTTGCTCCCCAATATTACCCGAACCAGTGTGGTCAAATAGGTTATATATATAATCTACGGTCACATAACTCTAGCATAACCGATTACAGTTCTTTAATCAAGATCAAATCATTTGTGCGCACATGAGTCAATAATCTAAATATCAAAGATCGTTTGTTCATAACAATCACCACCGATCAGGTACACGAATTCGAGTCAATCTCACCATTAATCGACATATTACCGTTATCATTACATCCTCAATTTTACTCATATTGAAATCATTCCAATCTTACCAATATGTCAAAACGTTCGTTCACTAATTTCTACCAAATAGATTTGTTCAGTTACATTTCACTTCTCCATTTGTTTACATGGGATCCATCCAACAATTTAATCACTCATTGAACTATGACGTTTAGACATAAAGGAATTCTCCAGCCCCTACTGTAATTTGCTACAATGTCTCTACCGAATCCAAACCCAATTCTATACCAACCCAGAATATTAAGTACAGAAAAACTTCAGGACAGCACATTCGATCGGAGATTCCCGAGGCTACAAAAATCCAGGGAAGGCGTATAACCCCTCGTTGGAAAGGTATTTACAGTGGCTACAACTTTCGTATTTAGTCAAAAGCCCAGATCTGGCCATATCACACTTTAAAATGACCTATAAGATCGCTTCGTGCAGAACACAGATTTCTGCACGCATCTTAAGGCAGAATGAACAACATCAGTTCATCTTCCTCATCAAGCCGATTTCCAAAAATCACATCCAGACCTCCTCCTCCCTTATTAACCCTCACAAGGCCACTTCTCTTCACGAAACCATCTTCCATCATCACATAGAAGGAGGGAAAGGTTGAAGACATCTAATCCCTAGGACACAAGTCCTAGCATGGCCATTCCTAGAAACTCCTCTCAATCAAGACTCTCTTGAGTCGATGTCTCTCTTAAGAAATAACTAGAGATCTAGCACCAAGTGAGAGGGGAGGAAACTCACATCATTTCCGACATTTCCACCATTTCCGACCAAGAATCTTGTCACTCTTCTCTGCGACATCTTCTTCTCCTCGGCGGCGGCAGTTCTACATGGGTTGAAGACTTGCTCCAGCACCTTCTTCCTCTTCTCCAGCAGTTTTCTCCCTCAGAAATGGCTTGGAAGAGAATGAAAAACAGGTAGGGTTTTCAATTCCCCTTATATGTGAAAATGACACGGGTAGGGACACGCCCGTGTCGTTACCCGTGTCCTGCTCGGGCGAAGCGTCATCGACGGTTCGACTGGCGTTTTGATACACAAACACGGGTAGGGACACGCCCGTGTCTCTACCCATGTCCAAGTGACACGACCGTGTTGCTGACCGTGTCCTGCTCTGGACACGCTTAGTCGAGTTTTAATTGACACATACGGGTAGGGAAACGCCCGTGTCTCTACCCGTGTCCTCCTCGGGACACACTTCGTCGAGCTCTACTCGACACACACGGGTAGGGACACGCCCGTGTCTCTACCCGTGTACTCATACACACGGGTAGTGATACACCCGTGTCACTACCCCTGTCCTTCCCTGGGATAACTAGATTCATCGACTCGAGTGTTGGCTGGACACACGGGTAGGGACACGACCGTATCTCTAACTGTGTCCTTCTCGGGAACAACTGGTTGGACAAACACGGGTAGGGACATATCGTGTCTCTACCTTGTCTTCATACACACGAGTAGTCACACACCCATGTCACTACTCGTGTCCTTATCTGGACCTACTCGAGCTATCGACTCGAGAGCTGGCCTCACACACACACGGATAGGGACACGCCCGTGTCTCTACCCATGTCCTATTCTGGACTGACTTCACCTCCCTTTTACAAGTGCAGCCCAGCTGCCAGCACTTCCCTAGGCCCAAGTCAACTCTCCTGACTCAAAAACGTGCACGAGGGACCTAGCGTGAATCGGGACTTGGTTGGGCTTGGTCCTCATGCATTTTTCGAGGCTCCTTCCGGGGAACACAAGGCCAGTTCGGGGCTTGGTTCTCGGTGTACATCTACTCGAGACTCCCGCTGGGCCGTAGTACGCATGGGGCTCCGCTGTTGTGTTCTTAGCATTGAGGCGTATAGAGGCTTAAGCGAAGTAGTGTAGATACCCTCTTAGTAGTAGAGAAGCCCGCTCTACTGTCATCGCCTGGCCATGACGGTTGATGCCTGAGAGGTTAGCTACCTGCTCGAAAAGTGGGAAATACAAGTCTGTGTCGACATAGCAATTGCATGCGCGAGATCATTGGTGAGTCATTGCATTGCATACATGCCATTACATTTCATTGCATAAACAAGATCATCATCGTATAAGTTTGTATGGGCACTCCTATACGATGAGTTACTTTATGTTAAACCGATCCTTAACTTATAAGCTTGTATGGGCATCCTTATAAGTTATGTTACTTTCCTATTGTAGATCTTTGTACTTGATGGATTGATGTAGCTCATGTAGAATTGCTAGATTTAAATGTCGCTAATCATATTGTACATTTCTTTTATTTCTACTCACGATGGTTGTACTTATTCCACATGTTTGTACCTGCTTACACTACTTATTATACATTGTATCCTGATTCCTTTCTCCTCCCGGTGCCGAGGAGTCGCCGGGGGAGCGGATGTGAAAGTCACTTAGTCTTTTTGACTTATAGTTGCTACGACTCCCGCTGGCCAGGACGACAGGGCCTGAAGGGATGGTTTCGTCGTTACCGTCGGTCACTGATGTGAGTTTTTGAGAGGTTTTGATGTAGCTCTTTTGGGCATGTTTTAGCTGTACTCTGATGTTTAAGAAGCTTGTTGTAGCTTCTTTTATTGTTGTACTTTTGGACTTTTTATGCTTATATGTGGATTGACTTCTAAATTATATTTTGGTTGGGTTGTCATTTATTGATATTTGTTGTAGCCGGTAGAATAGGCGTCTTGTGGTACAGGTTAGCCCGTGTTCTAATGCTACCGCAAGGTGGCTGTTCTGGGCATAAGACCCCCTTCATGCCGTGTTTTGTGTTCCGGGAGAGGGGTCTTACAAATGGTATTAGCTTGGCATGATCCTGAACTAAAGAAGTCATTCAACAATGGTACCACCTCCATTAGATTAGTCAGTTTGGGGACAAACTGACTTAGCGGAAGCAGTGGTGTGCCCATATGTAATTAACACTAAGTATGTCCAAATTTGACCTTAAGATTAGCCAACCTGACCATAGGTTTGTACTCTACGTGTAGTTTCCAGTGCACGTTGAGCCGATGGGGGCACTCCTGCCCCTTCCGTACCTACTCAGTTCCAACAATCTGAATTGGGACAGATGCTCACGACCATCTTGGATGTCTTTAGGTCGCAGCAGACCCCAGTATAACAACAGGCTCTGGGCTCAAACTGGTTGAGCACTTTCCGGGCTCTCTCCCCTCCCGCCTACCTCGGGACAGAGTCGGCCGTGTGTATAGAAGAATGGATTGATACGGTCCATGAGCTATTGGCAGGCATTCGTTGCCCAGCCAATATGGCTATCACATTGGCAGTGTCCTTCCTAGAACTGCACGCCAAGAGGTGGTGGAAGTCCCTTATGGGCTCCACCTTTTAAGGGAGAGTTTATACGGAGATAGGATGGAGCGAGTTCTCAGGAGTCTTCTTGGAACACTTCATTCCCCCGTCTGCTCGAGATGAACTCGAAGAGAGGTTTCTACAACTGAAGCAAGGATCAAAATCGGTTACGGAATATCAGCGAGAGTTCCAACATCTCGCAAGATTCGCGGATTCATATGAGTTGGATGACAGATGATACGCTAAGCGCTTCTAGAAAGGGCTGTGGGACCCCCAAGGTAGGCCCTTTTCTTTATAGAGGACTCCAGCATGGCGGAGATAATCGACATGGCAAAGAGATTAGAGGCGGACCACTTCGGAAGTGGTAAAAGTCCTGCTGAGGGTGTGATGGAAGCTGGCCCTAGCAACAGAAGGAGACACGACTATAGAGGAGGAAGAGGACATCAGAGAGGTGGCGGACGTTTCCATCAAAATTTTAGAGTGGAGCATCCAGTTCAGCAGCCGCCCACGTTGCCTCCACAGCCATAACCTCAATAATTTCAGTAACCAGAGGGGCGTTATGTGCGGGTGTGCTTCGAATGCAATCAACCGGGCCATATCCGACATTACTGCCCGTAGTTGTTTTGGAATGCTCCTCTTGCTCTCCCTCCGACAGCTACTCGATGGCGGGGACACATGCGTGGTCGAGGACGAGGACCACGAGGAGGAAACCCTGGACCGGCTCGGGATCAAGTGTTCGCTCTGGACATGGCACCAGATCTGAACCCTCAGGAGGTGATTGTAGGTATGTTACAATTAGTTATCACATTCTTATTGTCGAACATTAAATTGCTTAAGACGTACTAGAAATCTAGCATTGAGTATTGTATTGGTACTTAGGCACCGTGGTGGTCGGCCGGAAACCAACCTATACGTTATTTGATACTGGTGCCTCGCACTCTTTTGTGTCGGAGGACTTCATTAAAGACGCAGAATAAGTGCAATACTTCACTGGTATTGCTCGACGAGTATGCCTCCCAGATGGCTCTGAGATGACTTCAACTGCTAAGTGCGAGTTAGAGATATTCATTGGGGGAAAGGCCTTTGATACCCCTACCACAGTCTCGAGGATGCCAGAATTTGATCTCATTCTGGGCATGACGTGATTGGACTGGCACTTCGCAAGAATTGACTGCGCGGAGAAACCAATTTACTTGAGATATGGAGACATGGATGTTATCTTTCAAGGTATTAGATTCGCACCTCGTATGTTGTTTTCTTCAGTTCAGGCTTTAAAAGCCCATATGAAGGGGGATGAAATTTTCTTGATTTTTTTTGAGTTGAAGGAGATAGCATTGGATATGAAAGATGTACGGGTAGTGTGGGACTTCCCCGAGATATTTCTTGAGAAACTGTTAGGATTAACCCCGCATGGAGAAGTTGATTTCCAAATTAATCTAGTATCGGGTGCCAAGCCAGTCTCCAGGACCCCTTACCGGATGGCCCCGAAGGAACTTGCACAGTTTAGAGTTCAGCTACAAGAATTGGTGGAGTCAGGGTTTGTTCGCCCCAGCTCGTCACCCTGGGGAGCCCCTGTATTGTTCGTCAAGAAGAAGGATGGGACCTTGCGATTATGCATAGACTATCAGGAGCTCATTTGACTGACGGTGCGGAATACTTATCCGCTACCCTGGATCGACGAGCTATTTGATCAACTGGTAGGAGCGCATTGGAAATCTTGTCTAAGATTTACGTCGAGCAAATAGTGCGCTTGTACGGTGTTCCCCGTAGCATCGTAAGTGATCGAGACGGGCTCTTCACTTCGAATGATTAGATGCTAATCCATTAATTGTTGGGGACAAAATTAACATTCAGTACAACCTTTCATCCACAAACGGATGGCCAGATTGAGAGGACCAACAGAACAATGGAGGACATGCTCTGAATGTACGCCTTGGATTTCGGGAAAAGGTGGGAAGATCATCTCTATATGGTAGAGTTCACCTACAATAATAGCTATTAAGCTAGTATAAATGTGGCTCCTTTTGAAGCTTTGTATGGTAGGAAGTGTCGTACACCATTAGCTTGGGTGGAAAAAAGCGAGTCTAAGTTGTATAAGCGTAAGGAAGTATAAGAGGCTAATTAGACAATGCGCTCAATCCGGGAGAGGTTACTGATAGTCCAAGATAGGCAGGCAAAATACTACAATGCCAAGCATCTAAACGTAGAATTTGTGGTTGGCGAGTGGGTATACTTGAAAATCAAACCATTCAAGGGTGTGTCCAGGATTCGGCGCTTGAAAAAGTTAAGTCTGAGGTATCTTGGTCCGTTCGAAGTAGTGAAGCTCTCATCTAGCTGGAGGACTATAGGCTCACTCGGTGGTTGGAGATGGATTGGAGTGGAGACCCCGAGAAGACCCGCTGACCAGGCTCTCAACTAGCTGGCAGGACTGTAGGCTCACTCGGTGGTTGGAGATGGATTGGAGAGCAGACTCCGAGCAGACCCGCTGACCAGGCTCTTATCTAGATGACAGGACTGTAGGCTCACTAGGTGGCTGGAGATGGATTGGAGTGGAGACCCCGAGTAGACCCACTGACCAGGCTATCATCTAGCTAGTAGGACTGTAGGCTCACTCGGTGGTTGGAGATGGTTTGGAGAGGAGACTCCGAACAGATCCGCTGACCAGGCTCCCATCTAGCTGGCTGGGCTATAGTCTCACTCGGAGGCAAGTCAAGTGGTAAGAGCTCACAAAGAAGGGTGTCTATACTCATCAGGGAATTGGTAGAAGATTCCTATGAAAAGGAAGGATTGAAGGCAATTTAAGTGAGGACGAGCATTTCAGACTGGCGCTCGGCGAAGGGGGTGTCGCCCATAATGAGCGGGTATTCACCTGTGAAGACACAGGTCTCTCATAAAAAGGGGGACTTATCATAAAAAGCGGTTTGATCTCCAAGGTCTACCCACGCTGGGTTCATCTCGTGGTGAGACGAGAATAAAAGGCTAGACTGTCTCGCGCTAGACAGGGGTAAGGAGAATTGCAACGACTAGCGCTCTGAACTAATTTTCAAGCGAGACGGCAATAGATAAAGCGCAGTGAAATAAAAGAAAGAGCTAAAGGTTATAACAAAAATCCTCTTGTTCATTATAAAAAGAAAAGAGGGAGGTATTCCCATGAAACATTTCAATATCAGAGAAATATACAAGTACAAGAGACAAAAATGGGGGAGTCCCAAGTCACATTGACACCCCTTCACTCCTCGTCACTGGAGGTAGAGTTGTCATCCGTCTTGCCATACAGCTGGGGGACCAAGTCGCGGACTGTGACTGTCTCGAGATCGTCCCTGACAACCCCCAACTCCTTCATCATCTTCAGGATGAGCTCGGCTATCTTGATGTTAGCATCTCGGCAAATGGCGTCGACCTCGTCTAGAGAGTAATGAGTGGGCGGGGGAGCTTGGAGCGGATCTGGGTGAGAATGAAGCAGGGTGATTTCCAGAAGACGTGTGTTCTCAGCCTTTAATCTCATGTTTTCCTCCTACAGGGCTTCCATGCTTGAATGCATTCGATCGGCCGTCTCTGCATCCTGTGAGAAGGATATCAGTCAACAAAAGTTCATGCAGGAGAGGCTAGTTAGTGAAATTGGCGAATGGCGTTTAAAAAGCTTACCACACCGCCCTGGCTTCGGGCGAGAAGGTTGTCGGCGACTGTCAACCTCTTTTCGAGGTCATCCGACTTCTCGCATTCTGCGGCAAGGCTGGTCTCGGCCTCCTTCCACTTCTTATTATTGAAGACAAGGCGGCGCGAGATTTTGTGCGAGAGCTCCATGGATCGAAATTGGGCGTGAGCAGTGTTCAAGACGAGGTCTCGCGATGGGTCGTTGTCGAAGGGCTCAGTCCCAAGGCCACCATAGAGCCCATACCCGAGGGAGAAGGCATGACTGGTGGGTGGGTCTTGCTCCTTCCAGGAGGGAAGAAGAGTGGACACTGAGATGCGGTTGGATTCCTTCTCCCATAAAAGAAATGGCTCGCCGGCGGCATCGTTCACCACAGGCCCCATTTTATAATTCGGATGCAGGGATGGGGCCGAGTGGTTGGAAGAGCCAGCTTCGCGTGGGGGAAACTCGGAGGGCTGGGTAGAGGTGGTGGTTGTTCGTTCAGGTGGGGCCGTCTCGCGGGCAGGCGAGACAGCTTGATGACAAGGTGATGGGGATCCTTCCACAGAAATGGGGGTTAGCGACCCCGATATCTCTTTTCTTTCCTTGGGAGCAGTTCCCTTTCTCCCTTGTGGCTGCGACACCACCTTCTTCATCTTCTTTTGGGGACTGTGCCGAGGAGCGGAAACATAGTCCCCAGATCTTTTCTTCGGGAGGTAGTCAGCGTGTCCTTTGCCGCCTCTGCCTCCATGCTGGCAAGGGTGAGACCCTTGTTGCTAAGGTAAGGGGGATGGACGGGGATAGTCCTCTCTCCTGAGCAAGAAAATGGTCAGAATGAAACAAGAAGATGGTAAACATAATACTAAGAGAGCGCATGTATACCTTCATCGGGGAGGACAGGAAGGAGCGTGTCGAGATCCCGCCATAGGTAATTGACTTTGAAAGTTTTCCCTGTGAAGAAGTCGCAGAGAGCCTTTTCAGTACCCCCAACCTTGGGAGTCTCATAGTATACCTCGACAGGCGACACCTGGATGAGAGGAGCGCCTCCCAGATTCCTGCGAATGAAGATAAAGCGGGTGAGCCAGTGGTGGTTCTTATTAGGTGTCTCACACACCTTTAGACTTTGGCCGGTGAGTACGAGACGCCGTCATCTTTGTCGTGGTAGAAAAACAATTTGCGGAAGACAGTGAGACTAAATTCTATGCACTCGTGGCGCAGGTAGATTGCGAAGGCGACCGACATCGAGATGGCATTCGGGTTGAGCAGTGCGGGGACAAAGTCGAAATATTTCAAACCCTGTTTTACCTATGGCCAGAGGGGGAGTCTTAGCCCCTCCTCGAAGTGAGAGACAGGGAAGGCGAGTTTGCCGGAGTAGAAGGTGTTAATCACATCGCCGACCTTTGGCGGGCGAGACTCATACCCCTCAGCTAGGAACTCGCTGGCAAAGTGGTTGTAATCCTCTTCGGAGATTTTGTCGGGAGGGAAGTCGTGGTCAACAAATCGCCTTCCGCAGTGACTGCGGCCCTCGCCTTCTTCCGCTCTCTTCTTTCCCATGGCGAGCAAGACGACAGAAGCAGAAGGGGGTAGAAAAGAGTGAGGCAAAAGCGGGACGCGAGAAGAGGTAGGCGAGGAGGAGCAGGCGAGAACTCCGGATCTCGGCAGTAGTAGGAAGCGATAGCGCAAGTGTAGATCATCTAGATCCGGGGGGGGGGGGTATTTATAGCAGATAGAGAGAGGAGAAAAATGGGTGGGAAAGTGAGAATGAGGAAGCTGAGGGGCAACCCGACAGTTCATCTTCTCTCTCTCTCTCCTGACCCCGAGGCGCGGAACTCCGCGGCGACTTTTCCAATGAGCCAAAAATAAAAATAAAAAAGATGGATCAATTAACACATCTATAATAAAAGCCCAGCGTGAAAGAGGTTGACAAAATCTCATAATAAATTATTTTGTTCTGCACGAGGCAGGCATCTCGTCCAGGAGGGAACTAAATAAGAAATTAATAATTAAACGGCGAGATGCTTAAGCAGGCGAAACAAAGCCAAGGTCCCTCAATTATTGTGCCACTTCCAACGGCCACCGCAAGATCCCGTGCATGGAGGCCGACCAGGAAGATGAAAGGCGCGGACGACGTATAGACCATGGCGCGCGAGATGGAGATGTTGGTCAGTCTCACTTATGATGGCATGGGAGTCTGTCCCATCTATTTTGGCATCGGCGTCGACCTTGGCAGAGAGGTGAGCGCACTCAGTTTCCAGCCAGTCAATGCGTCGATCGGTAGCTTGCTTCTCCCGTTCCATCTTGCGGATGACGTGTTTGTATTTTCAAAAGATCCTGGCTACCCGACGCTTCATCTCCAGAGGGTCCATAGGATCACCAAAGTAGTCTTCAATCTCATCTTAGCGAGGAAGAGGCGAGAGGGGAGACAGCGTGGGGGAATCCTCAGTACCCGAGTCGAGCTGAATACCTGCGCAAAAAGAAGTGGAAGATCAAAATGAAGGGTGGTCTCGCAAGAAGGCTGGTGGCTGTGAGCTACATGGATACAAAGACTACCCCTGTAGCCTCGAATGCACTGGGTAAGGGAATAAGAATTTGAATGAAGCAAAAGGACATGATGAGTTTACTTAGTGGGGATGCAAGAGTTCCCCACAAGACGCGAGAGGTCTTCTTTCATCGTTATAAGGGGGAGGATTCCTGAGGCGAGTCGAAGCGTTGATAATGTTGGTCGGTAACGTCAGGAGGATTCGCAGGCATGGGGGAATCAACGAGATTTCCCTGAAAGAGCATGGTCAATAAGCGAGACGATAAAAGAAAAGAGAGGTGAGAGGAGGAGTCAAGAATCACCTATCTCTCCCCGGAGGACGCGGGAGGAAGTGTATCGGCTACCGAGGGTGCAGAAGTGGTCGCGGAAGCCGAGAGTGGAGGGCCGATGGTTTTTGCCTTCTTTAGGCGAGATGATGAAGGTGCTGAAGCGGGGGTGCGGACCAGAGATGGGACCATGGAAGCCACATGGGCTTTATTTTGCTTCCGAACCATCGCGAGACGCTCACAGAAACTATAGCTATGAGTCATTTTGATGGTAGAAGAGAGGTGGAAATGAGAAAGAGGGCACTCCAGGGGGAGGGTCTGCCAAAGATTCTCATAAATGAATCACAACGCCGTGAGCCTTGGTTGGACTTTCTTTCCGAGCTTGAGGCAACCTCGAAAAGAGAGGGGATTGTGTACAACCTTGAGCTCGCGGGAGGCGGCTCAAGAAGCAGGGCGGAGAAGCTAGTGAGAGGAATTGAAGAGGCGAGTCAGACCATGTGGTCCACTCGCAGAAGGCGAGACGGGGCTCGACGCCGTAGGCGATACGTCCTCTAGGGCGCAGGCTGGCCCTTGAGGGCGAGATGGCTCCCGTATGGCGGGAGGCCAGCGAGACGAGCAGGTGGACTCGTCTCGCCCGCTGATCATTTCCCCACTCGCCATATAGAAGGAAGGATGTTTTTACCTTCTTACCCCCAAGGGGGATTTTACTCTTCTACCCCAGGTAATTTTACCCTTCTACCCTCGGTGGTCTGCATATAGCCCTTCAGAACAGCGGAGTTTGGCTGTTGGCAGACCTAACCCAGGGTATTTTGGTAATTTCAGGTCAGTTCAATATGTTTATTTGCAGATCAAACTCATAGGCCTATAAATAGACTGATAAGGTGCCTTGAACAGAGGGTTGAACCTTTCCATATTCGTCCTCAGAGCCACCTAGCTTAGCATTGGCTAGGGAGGGGGAGAACTTCAGTTTCTTCCAGGTAAGAGGTGGGACCTCCGAGCTAAGACCATCAGTCTGTTTCTGGTCCTGTGAATCACGTATGGAGGGCGGTTCGAGAAGCGTAAGTGTGTGCTGCACCTTTAGGTCCGAACTCTAGGTGGAACTGGGTGACTGGTTTCAACAAGGAGGAGGGGGTCCTCTTCAAGACATTGGTGGAGAATGATACATCTTCATCTTCTTCCTATTCTTCTGCTCATTTTTGGAATACCTCATCCAATGTGAAAGGTCTGGAGTGAGAGGTATCCCATGTAGAATGTAATAAGGAATGTCTGCTGTAGAAGAAGGTTGAGGAGCAACCTTAGCTAGAGCCTTTTTTCCATAACTTTCTTTTCTTAGGATAAGAGTATTCTGAATCATCAGACTCTGCATGATCATCAGATTCCTCCTCTAGCTGATCATATAAAGCATCAATTTGCTTATATACATCAGTATGATCATCAAACTGATCCTCTGGCTATTTATATGCATTGTCATCATTCTTAGCAACCTCTTCCATATCTTCATTAAGAAGATCATCAAAATTAGGCATATGAGATTCATCCCAAGCAAAATTAGGAGGGGAATGAATCATCTCAGGAATATTCATTATATCATCATGCAAAATAGTCTGTGGGACTGAGACATCAACAATCATAGGCTGTGTGATAGAATCAAAATTGGTAGAAATATCCTGTAAAAACTGTTCTAATGCAGAAGTATTAACGGGAGCAATATAACAAACTGTTGCTTTAGAAAGATCTTCAACAAAAATTGGTAAGCTAGGTAAACTAGGAAAATAACCATGCTGTAAATCAAATACTGATAATAAAGAATGTAAGTTAACTGTGGGATTAATAAAGACATCACCAACAGTAATAACTTCTGGCTCATCTGATAACTCATCCTCAACTGCACTTGTCATTTTTGAATCCTGAATTTCAGCAAAAACTGTTGCTTTTGTAACTGGAACTTCTACACTGACTGTTACTGGAACTTCTTCATTAAGCATCTCCCCCTACCTAGATCCAGGGTGAACTGATTCTAGGCCCCCCAAAAAAGGGACAAAAGAGGAAGAGGCTAGTTTATAGGAGAGTTCTGCTATGGAAGACAGAACAGGAGCTAAAGCATCATCCAAAAGTTTCTTGAGAGTTGGTGTGATGAATTCCAAAAGATTAGAAGCAATGGAAGAGAATTCTAGATACATGAACTCAGATGGATTCTGAGTAGTGGCAGAGGATGGACTCTAAAAAGCTTGTGGTATGGTTGAAGGATTGATGACACGGGGAATTTCATCAAGAACGATCACCTGCATGGGTGAGTGTGGTGAATATATATGAGATGGAGATAAATGAGGTGGAGATGAGTGAAGTAGAGAGAAATGAGGTGGAGAAGAAAGAAGTGGAGATGTAGGTGGTGACTGATGAGGTGACCGAGGAGCTGGGGAAATGGTAGTGAAGGCTGAAGATTGAACTTCTTCAGGCAAAGTAGTATGTAGAGTAGGTGGTGTGGAAGGTCTAGGTGAATGTTGTGGAGAGTGTGGTGTAGAAGAAACAAGAGGAGAAACTTCTTGTTGAGTTAGTAGAGCAGCTGTGACAACTCTTGTGCTTTCAGAAGCTGCCTTGTAGGATTCATCCCTGGAAGGATTTTGAATCACCCTCTCCCATTTTTCGAATAGGGCAGAGGTTAGCCTCTTGGAAGCATTGATGTGTATGGTCTGAGAGACCAACACCTCTGGACATTTAGCTTGTAAAAAGATGCCTAGAATTCTGCCATATCCACCAGACTTGCTGGTGATCTTCTTCTTAATAGAATCAAATAAAATTGACCCCCAATTAATGGTTTTCTGATCAACCAAGGCACACATCAATAGAAATTGGTGCCTGATAACATAGTCGTGGGATGAGTGTTTGCCTGGAATTACATTGCCTACCACATCTGCTAAGAACTTATATTCTATAGAAAAGTTCTTTTTCAATAAATGATTAGGGTTTCCTTGAGAGTGACCCAATCTATCTAGAATTACATCAAATTCTGTACTAAATAACTCTATATCGTCTTCTGCATTAACAAAATCGAAAATTTCAAAAAGAATTTTAGGTGTTAGAGGAACCAGATTGCCTAAGATTGAACCAATAATGGTTGAGATATCCTGAATCTTAGCAGTATGAATCCATTCTTTAATCTCTGCGATAGGGAGTTTGATTCTGGTAGTCATAAAGTGTCGCAGATTCTGTGCCTCAAAGAACCATAAGATGTCCTGAAAGTTTTGATTTGAATGACTAAAGGATTCCATGTCGATATCAAAACCTGCGTCAAACTTCGTTGCATAGAGGATTTCTTGTGAAATCGTCATTGTCCTGCAAAATAGAAAGATCAAGTGCAAGATAAATGGAGAATGTGCAGAATAGAGTTTGAAGAAAACTTAAATATAAGTTTTTAGAAGTTGAAAAGACGAACTCCGTCCAACGATAAACAATTCATCGAACTCAGTTTGACGAAAATTTCACAAAGAAATATAATCCGTCGATCTCCGTTTGATGGAAAGTTTACGAAAGGATTACAATTTGTCGAGCTCCATTTGACAAAAAGTTGAAATTCATCAATCTACGAAAGGTTCATAACTCGTCGAACTATGTTCGACAAAAAATTCAAAATTCGTCGATCTCCGTTCGACGAAAAAGAGAAATTCATCGATCTCCGATAAAAATCAAATAATTGATTCACCATCAATCATTCCTAACTGATTTAAAAAAGAAAATATGTTTCTTTTCATTTAAGGGTTTGGTGAAAATGTCTGCCCTTTGTAAATCAGTAGATATAAAAACAAGATTAATTTTATTTTTATCAACATTGTCTCTGATAAAATGGTGTCTTATTTTTATATGCTTAGTCCTACTATGGAGGACTGGATTCTGTGCAATTGAAATTGCACTAGTGTTATCACAATATATAATAGAATTATCTAAGTTGAAACCATAATCTAGAAGTTGATTTTGAATCCACAAAATTTGTGAACAGGAACAACCTGCTGCAATATATTCAGCCTCAGCAGTTGAAGTAGACATAGAGGTTTGCTTCTTGCAAAACCATAACACAAGCCTATCACCAAGGAACTGATAAGTTCCTGATGTGCTTTTTCTATCAACACTGCATCTAGCATAGTCAACATCTGTGAATTCAGTTAATTAAAATCCTGACTCAATAGGATATCAGTCCTAGATTAGGACAACCCTTTTATATCTTAAAATTCTTTTTACTGAGGTAATCTGTGATTCTTTAGGATTGACCTGAAACCTAGCATAAATATAGGTTGCAAATGTAATATCTGGTGTACCTGTTGTTAAATATAATAGAGACCCAATGATTGCTCTATATGTTTTCTGATCAACTGGTTTGCCCTGTTTATCATTATCAACCACAACATTAGTAGGTATGGGTGTTTTCATAGAGGAGGAATCTGACATCCCAAATCTTTTAATTAGTTCTTTAACATATTTAGATTGAGATATGAAGATGCCATCAGATGTTTGCTTTACTTGTGAACCAAGAAAATAGGATAATTCACTCATGCTACTCATTTCAAACTTTGAATACATTAGGTCAGAGAACCTTTTGCATAGTTTGAAATCAGTACAACCAAAAATTATATCATCAACATATATTTGAACTAGTAAAATTTCAGTTTTATGATTTCTAAAAAACAAAGTTTTATCGATCTTGTCTCTACAAAATTTATTTTCTAGTAGAAAATTAGCAAGGGTATCATACTAACCTCTTGGATCTTATTTAAGACCATAAAGAGCTTTATTAAGTTTAAAAATATGAGATGAATGAGTTGAAGAGATAAAACCTGGAGGTTGTTCCACATATACTTCCTCTTTGATGTCTCCATTTAGAAATACACTCTTCACATCCATTTGATATACCTTGAATTTCTTGAATGCTGCAAATGCAAGAAATATTATGATAGCTTTTAATCTTGCAACATGAGCAAAGGTCTGATCATAGTCTATCCCTTCCTCCTGTGAGTATCCTTGAGCTACCAATCTAGCTTTATTTCTTGCTATAACTCCTTGTGCATCCAACTTATTTCTGAAGACTCATTTGGTTCCAATGACTGGATTGTCTTTGGGTCATGGAACTAAGTCCCAAACTCTACATCTCTCAAACTAATTGAGTTCCTCTTGCATTGCAATGATCCAATCAGGATCTTGTTCTGCATCTTTTATGGATTGAGGTTTAATCTGAGAAAGAAAGCATGTATGCATCTGATCTTTATTGAGTTGATGCCTTATTTGCACACCAGCTAATATGTCTCCAATCACTTGAGATCTAGGATGATCTCTAAGTGTGACAAAATCAACATGTGGAGTTGGTTCTTCAATTATTTTTGTTGTTAATTGCTCTTGTGGAATTTCATTAGTTACATCTTTTTCATCATAAATTTCTGGATTATCTTCATCACTGTCTTTAGCATTTTATTGAGAAGGATGCAATGTATCCTCTTGTTTAAGGTTGAATTCATCTAACTTCTCGCACAAAATTGTTACCTGAAAAGTGTCTATCGTAGAAGTGTTCTTCTCCTTATAAAACATGTTAGTTTCATCAAAAGAAACATGTACAGACTCTTCTATCTTAAGGGTTGATTTATTAAAGACCCTATAAGCCTTGCTGACTTGAGAATATCCAAGAAATATTCCTTCTACAGCCTTAGCTTCAATTTTTCATAAGTGTTTCTTGTCATTATTATGTATATAACATTTGCATCCAAAAATTTTAAAATAACTTAGTTTAGATTTCTTATTTTTTAAGTAATTCATAGGGAGTCTTACCCTTGAGTTTATGAATCAGACTTATGTTAAGAACATAATTTGCTGTGCTTATTGCCTCTACTCAAAAAGGATAGGGGTAAGTGACCATCTGCAAGTAATGTTCCAGTAGATTCTATTAGGGGTTTTTTCCTTTCTCTCACCCCTTTTTTTTGAGTACTTCTAGGAGCAAAGAAACACTGTCTGATTCCTTCTTTCCCACAGAATGCTCTTACTAGAAGAGACTCAAACTCAGTGTCATGATCACTTCTAATCAATGCAATCTGAGTAGAATACTCAATCTTATTGTTCCTGAGAAAGTTTGTAAGATCTTTGAAAATATCTGACTTATTTCTAAGAAAGAACACCCAAGAGAATCTTGAGAAATCATCAACGATAACTAAAGTATATGACTTTCCTCCCAAACTTTGTATTGAAATAGGTCCAAATGGTCCATATGTAGTAGATACAAAATACTGGGTGAATCACTTTTAGATATGAATTTAAAATTATTTTTAGTTAGCTTACCTAACTGACAGGCCGTGCAAAGTTCTTCCTTCTTGTAAGATCCAGAAGGTAGTCCTCTAATAAGGTTGTCCTTATATAATTTAGCATTAGTTCTAAGATTTACATGTCCTAATCTTTTATGTCAAAGTTCATTAGATTTTCTTAGCTGATTAAACAAATAGATTTCAGTTTTAGCAGAGTTAAAATTAACTAGATATATGTTACCTTGTCTAATCCCAGTTAAAACAACTTTGTTATCACTAGATATGATAGAGCATAAAAACTTATTAAAAGATACATGATAACCTTCATCACATAGTTGACTGATGAAGATTAGGTTATGCTTAAGACCTTTCACATAAGCTACCTTTCTGAAGGTAACTCCTCTAACTTTGACTTTACCATAGCCCTCTGTCTGGCCAAAGTTGGAGTCCCCAAATATGACCTTTGCTCCAAGCTTTACTCTGATGTCTTTTAGATTTATTTTTCTACCTATCATATGTTTTGAGCACCCATTATCCAAGTATCACTATTCTTTTGTGGTAGGATAGTTCTTTTCCTGTAATAAAAATAAGTTAAGTGTTATTGACCCAGATTACCTTGTGTCCTATTTTTCTCACATAATTAGTAGAAATATATGAAAATTTAGTTTGATTTTTTATAACCAAGTGGATGATATCTCCTAAGAGAGATGATCCACTCAGTGAAAGGGTTTATCAACTTTTGTGTTTGATTATTCTTTTGAAAAGAGGTATATTTCCTATTTGAAAAGTTTGAGTTCGACGAATTATACTGATTTCGTCGAGCTTCGTTCGACAAATAGTAGTGAGTTCATCGAGCTCTATTCACATAATAGTAATATTCATTTTCTGTGTTCAGCATTCGTCGATCTCTGTTCGATGAATAACAGTGATTTCGTTGAACACCATTTCTAGTTTTCAGAGTTCGTCGATCGCCGTTCAACGAATTATAGTGATTTCGTCGATCTCGCTTCGACGAATTCCGTTGAACACTATTTTTCTTAAAATTTTTATTCTGTGTTGGAATAGATTTTGATTTAAGATCCTCAGTGTCTTTATCTGTGATAGCTAATATTTCTTTTCCTTTAGCTGATATAACTTTGATAGGTGTAGTTAAAATATTTTTCTGAAGTAGTTGAGGTTGACTAGTTGAATCTCCCAAGCCTAGTCTGCCATTTAATCTGGCATTAACTATGCTTGTGATATTCATCAGTTTGATACTTCTCCCATTCAGAGATTCTTCAAATATTTTAGCCTCATGTAATTTGTTTTCTAGAGAAATTATTTATTCATTAGCAATTTTCAAATCTTCTTTAAGTTTAAAGTTTTTTGAGGATAAATTGTTAAATTCATTTAACTTTTCTCTGAGAAGTTTTATTTCCTTCTCAAACTTTATCAAATCATTAAATAGTAATTTAAAATCTATTTTAAACTGTTCTGATGTAAAATCAAAGGTTGAGATTACCTGGTCCTCTTCTGATTTAGATTCAGAATCAGAATTGTTGTTTGATGCATTGATTGCCATCAAACATACTTCTTTAGCCTTATTTATTCTTCATCTTCACTTGAACTGGATGAAGATTCAGTTTATGTATCACTCCAAGTTTCAGCAATAAATCCTTTTCCCCTTCTGTCTGTGTTTATTATAAGAGTGTTTGCTTAAGTGTTTCTTGAAATCTTTCTCCTTCTTCTTGTCTTTCTTCTAATTTTCAGGACATTCTGGAAGAATATGTCCTGGTTTTCTGCAACCATAACAAACAATTTCTTTAGTGGGTGTTTTGTTGTACCTTGGTTTATCCTTTTTTCTGGAAAATCTTTTCCTGAAGTCCTTTCTGTCCATTTTGTAAAATCTTTTATCCATCAGACTCATGAGCTCTTCATTCTCTTGAATTTGTTCTTCCTCTTCAGTTGCTTGGAGGGCAATACTCTTGTCCTTATTTACTGAAGATAGGGAAATTTGTTCAGCTTCCCTTATTTTGATGAGCTGCTCATAGGATTTGAGCTTGCCGAACAAGGTTTCTGTTCAGATCTCATTTACACTTCTGGCTTCTCTAATTGGCCATATTCTTGAATCCCATGTGCTAGGAAAACACATTAGAATTTTTTCATTGACTTCTGTCAAAGTAATATCCTTCTCCAAGGATTTCAGTTCATTAATTATACGACTGAGTCCTTTGTACATATCAGCAACAGATTCAATTTCACCCTTTTTGAAATTCTCATATTGAGAAATCAGGTGACATGTTCTATCTTTTCTCTCATTTGTTGATCCAGCTACCATTCCTGTGAGTGAGTCCCAGATATCTTTTGCTGAAGTACATTCAGTAACTTTTTGGAAGATGTCATCAGACATTGTTTGGGCTAATATATACATAGCTTTTGCATCAGCAATTTTTGCTTTTCTCTAGGCTTCTGTCCATTCTGGTGGAGGTGTAGCATTTGTGCTTGTTGTTGCCAGTAGTAGAGGTGGACCTGTCAAAATAGAATTGTAGATAACTTCATCAATAGATTTCATATATAATCTAATCCTTATTTTCCATAATGCAAACTTATTAAGATTGCAAATAGGAGGTCTAGTGCTTGCATACTCCTTATTTTGTGGCATGATCAAATCAAACAACTAGGTAAAATAAGATCTATCAGGATCTTGTTGGTTCGGGTATTAGCCTGTAAAACAACCAACCTCCCTCTGATACCAATTGAAAGTGAAGGGATAGATCTAACTTTACACTAGAGGGGGGTGAATAGTATATATTAAAACTTTGATTTTATTTTTTATAGCAGTTAGAAATTAAGTGATATATATATATAGACAAATAAAAAATCACAGCACACAAATAAAAAGAAAAGCAATCACAGACGATACAAGGAGTTTTATAGTAGTTCCCCAATAAATCTGGGTATGTCTACTCTTATGCCACCCTGGTAGGAATCCACTACAAGTTTTTGATCAGGTGCCCTGTCACCAGAAGATCTATTTTCTAAGGGAGATCTAGCAACCCTTTGAGCTTTTGATTAGGTGCCCAAAAACCAAATCTAAGTCCTTTGATCAGGTGACTTATGAACTAAGAGTTAACTTTTGAAGGGAGTATAATTCTGTACATAGGTTAGGGATAAACTAAATGGAGTTTAGATGTTGTCTTCTCTTCCAAGTTTCTCTGAGAAGACTTTAGAGGATGTTGTTGCAAAAATCTCTCCCAGATTTGAATAGAATTTGTGATCAAGGGAAGAGAGCTTTTCTTCAGGGTGTAGGACTTCTTGAATGTTGTTCCTCTCCAAATGATCTTTCAGACAGACAGATATGAAATAAAATGTCTCTTGGAGAGTCTGAAGCAGAGTATCTGTATCTCTATGTGTGTTGATATATATCTATAATCCCTAAATATGTAACCCCATTGAGCAGCAATCTTCTGAATGTCTGAGAAGAAATCAAATATTTGAATTAAAACCATTCTTTGAAACGCCTGAAGAATCCTTGAGATTTGTAACTGCCCTGGAGTTAATTAGAATTAAAACTCTATGATAAATTCATATTTAATGCTGCCTTAAACATCTATTTTAATTTACAGTATTTAGCATTAAATACCAGAGTTGTAATAGATTGTAATTAAGCTTTTGAAATCATTTTGCCTCTGAATATAAAAACTGCCTGATCGTCGAACTGAGTAAGGAATTCGTCGAACTGAGCATGGAGTTCGTCGAACTGAATTTTCTCATTCGTCGAGCTGAGTTCAGAGTTCGTCGAACTTAGCTTGACTTTCGTCGAACTAAGCTTCTAAGTTGATATCAAAGTTCATTAAATGGAGCTCAGCATTAGTCGAGCTAAACTCAGAGTTAGAAACCTGAGTTCGTCGAACTAAGCTCGGCATTCGTCGAACTAAGCTCAGCATTCATCGAACTAAGCTCGGCGTTAGTCGAACTGAGCTCTGTGTTTGTCAAACTAAACATCTTAAACATAAAAGAGTGATCCTAGCCCAAATAAGTAATAGGGTGTTCCAACAACTATATTACTATCACTTGAGACACACCTATGACTAGTTTAGGGAGTATATAGAGTTGAAGTGCCATGAAACCCTAGTTTAACCTTAGGGCTGCCTATTAAGATTAATGAAGGAAATAGGTCACATCTCCAAGTATTGCCTCAAGACTTTGTAGATAGTGTTATTGGATGTATATATGTCTTGAGTAATTTAATTAGAATTTTATGATTATTCTTCCCCCACAAAACACTTATTACATAAATTAGGAACTTTCCTTTCAAGTGCAAAATACATGACCATACAATATTGGAAGACCATTAAACTTAGGTAGTGGGCCTACACTGATGCAATATATCTCCGCAAATTTTATTGTAATTTTTAGTCAAAGAATTGCAGTACCTCATTTGTAATATTTGATATTATTATCTAGAGAAATAAATTTGTTTTTGGACAATTTGTGTTCTGAAAAATTATGATACTCGGTCAGTAAAATTTTTAGATTATTATGATGCTCTATAAATTTTATTATAATTTTTGGAAGTAATTATGTAGTGGTTCCTTCACAAATTACCCTAGATGTAATATCCTTTCTAATTTCAATTATGTGGATACATTAAATTAGAAGATCATGGAATTTGAGAAGTGATATTTTCTAATCATTATAGGCCTCTAGTAATTTTATTAAAATTTTTGGATGATAAAATTTTATACTCTCTTTGTAAATTATCGTTTTGCTCAAAATATTTATATTGTGATTTATGATAGAAATCATTTTCGGTAAATTATGAAATTCATACATTGTTGTTATTTAGCCAATATAAAGCTGTGCAAATTTTCGTGAGAACTTTGCAAAACAGGAACTTATACTTTGTGTTCAAATTCATAGGAGGCATGATTTTAGGAAATAATTAAAAAGGCTGATTTAAATAGGAAAAATACAAAGCTCTGGACTTAAGCATAACATGTCATGATAGACCCCTAGAAATAATCCTCGGGTTTTTGGTTAAATAAATTGGAGTATTCACTTTCATACGCTTAAGCTAGTTTATTTGGTCTATATACAGTAAATTGAGGTATTCAAGGTAGAATTGTGGGTCTCATATGGATGGTAATATAGTGGGTGCACATAAATTTTGGTGGAGTCTAGATGAGGACACCTTAGGACCAAATACTAGGTATTTTGAGTACCAAGGAGATGGAGTTGTGCTTGGGGGCAGACGAAGTATCATCTTCTCCATGAAAGTAGTAATTCATTTAGGGTTAGCTAAAGAGAAATGTGGGAAGGGGTTTGGTAATAAATAGATACTCATAAAAGTAAGTTCCTAGAGAAAGAGAGCTTTAGTCTTCAGTCCATCATAGTTCCTAGTGCCCTCGAGAGCTCTTCACTAGGCATGCCCTGGGCAGTCCAAGGTTAACCCTAAACTGTAGGAATAAGCAGATAAATGATTAATCACTAATAAATTATTGTCACTCATTCACACACACCGTCACATCGGGAGGATAATTGGTTTAGACCCACGAACAGTGGACTTGTTGTTTGATAGATTTTATGGGTTAGTAGGGTGAGCTGATGGCTCGAGAGCTCTTTTATAGCATGTGTGCATGTGCATTAAAGTGGTGGGTATTCGTTAGTGGATGGTCGTTCACACCGACGTTGATATGTTGATTCGGCAAGTGTTAGTGTTCACTTAGCCAATAAAAGACTGGTGGATTTGCCAGCATTAGTATAGGAGACTCTGTAGCACCTGATTGTGGGTGTAACGAGTAGTACGTAAGGTCTAGATGAGGTAGTGTGGATACTGACCTAGGAGTGGGGAGGCCCAACCCACTGCCTCTATTTGCCATAACGAGAGGTACCTGAGAGTTTAGCGAACTCCAAACGGGGGAACTAAAGGTCTGTGTGCATAAAGTCGAGTGGGTGTGTTGCACTTGTGTGAGACATATCATGTAACATGCATAACACCTCATGTCATACATAACATTGCATAAAACTTCTACCCCTAACGTATAAATTATTATGGAATCTTTTATACATTAGACTTGCAAAACAACCCCTTATTTTATAAGTTTGTATGGGCATCCTTATAAATTGAGGTTACTTTCTCTGTGATGTTGTTAGCTGCTTTACCTCTACTTCTCATTATTGTTTCCATTGTGTTGTCCCTTTACTTTCAGTTCCATTTATATGCCTGATAATATTGTGATAGATATTTTTAGCTTATGGTAGCTAGGGTCACTATCTCCTGCTCTTGTTTACTCTCTATTTTCAATACCTTCCTCTTCATCCTCCCTCGCGCGGTGACTAGGTGTCGCATGGGGGAGGGAGACCAAGACTTAGTTTTAACTAACGGCCTGATGGGCAAAATATCAGGGACTCCAGCTGGGAGACAGGGTGCAGCACCAGGGGACCCTGCACATCCAGGCACAATGTAGGATGAGGTGAACCAGTATAATCCAGGAGTAGCAGCAGCAACAGCCACGGGTTCCATGAGTGATTAGTAGATTTTCTTCCGAGAGCATTATGTAGTGAGGATCATATGTACTGGGTCGGAGCCCTCTCTATTTCTTTTTAGATTTACTATTTCATGTTGCTCAGCTTTTATTTTAAGTGAACTTCATATATTGCACTGCGATTGTGGACTTTTTTAGTTTTACGGACCTCTTTTCTTCTATAGTACATGGTTGAGTACTTGCCGGCAGAATCAGTGATTTGTGGCGACGACCTTCTCAGGAGTTGGTGTCACCACAAAGCGTCGGTTCTGGGCATAAGACCCAAATAATGGGGCCTTAACATAAACACCCCCCCCACACACCCCCCATATACACACACCCACACACACACACATACACACACAAACCCACATAAACACACACACGCGCACACACACACCAACACACACCCACCCACCCACATACGCACGCACACACACAAGCAAACATGCATGCATGCACACACTCAATCACACACACAGATATACACACACAATCACACACACACACACACACACACACACACACATATAATCACATAAGTTCTGTACTTTGGAACAAAATCGAGGGTTTCCTTCTTAGGGGTGGCGTAAGGATGACAGAGGTGGCGTAAGGGTGACAGAGGGCCGATGAGGGTCTTTGGCATGGAGCTGACAACTTCTATACTTTCGAACAAAATTGAGTGTGTCCTTATTTAGACAAGGCCAATAAAGTCCTTGGTTCAATAATTTTAGTGCAAGAGCTATTCCGCCTAGGTGTTCTCATACACCTTCCCGAACTTCCCTCACGTCGTAATCTGCTTCATTTGTTCCTTAAGCGTTTTAGATAAGGTCTAAAAAATAACGCGGAGCTGGTTATCGATGATGGAGAACGATAATGCGAGTATCCACAATCGACGTGCCTCCAGCCGATTTTTCGACAGGAATCTGGTCTCTAGGTAATTAAGAGATTATGGAATCCATCAAGAAGGACTCCCCATCAATTGTAGTGGTGACCTGCCACAGACCGTTGATGTCGGGGACCATGAGATCTCTAACTCGACGAAACCTTGATTGTTATCTAGTGGGGGAGTTTGTGAGATTGGAGAGTGCATCTGCTATTGTGTTCTACTCTATAGGGATTGTTATAGTTTGGAGTCCAGGCGGCCTGGCAGCTTAACTCTGGCGGTTTGGGGACCGGGCGGTCTGGCGGTTTCACTCTGGCGGCTTGATGGCTGGGCGGTCTAGCAGTCTCCTCTGGCAGCTTGTCGTTATGGTCGGGCGGTTAGCCTACTCGTCTAACCGCGTGACCTATGCGGTCTGGTTTTGTCTGGCCACTAGTCACCATAAATGTATTTAGTCCCACATTACCTAATTGTAATCTCTCTCTTCCCCTCCATTCTATAAAAGGGAGGTCATACCTTTGTAATACTTACATTTTTTGAAATTAAAAACTCTATTATTGTTCAAATTTTGGTTTCTCTTTTTCTATTCGTACATTGTATCAAATGACTCGATCTTTTCTGCTTGATTCTATAAGCACTTCTGTCCATGCACTTTGTCCCCGCCTTCTTGCACCCTATCCGCGCAGTTTCCTTCTCTTCCTTATCATTACCATCTGTGTGTGTGACCTCTATGTTTGCGCTCTCTCTTTGTTCGCGACATGTCTGTGCGACCTCTTTTTCTCTCTACTCTTATGCTTTTGCGCGGCCTCATCTTTCTTCGGGAGGCTTTTCACTTTCTGCTCGCGACCTATTTTCACAGGCACCCTTTCGATCCACGATCTCTTCCTTTCGCGCGGCTATTCATTTTCTATTCTGTGTGTGTGGTCTTCCCTTTTCCTGTTTGTGTGACTTCTTGTCTGCCTCTTCTATTTTCTG